>JAEAOA010000633.1:600000-772500 GCA_016746295.1 Potamilus streckersoni
TTTGGTATTTATTAATATAGCATTCGTGTTCCAAGTCAACGATCTGGTGACAAATGTGGCATCGTTTCCTTCCTGAAAATACATGAGCCTTGTTACTATTTGTACGTATGCCTTATCCACAAGTAAAGCACAATCTAAGCTGTTGACATGTGCTTTTCTGCTGTGAACCTTACGTCTTCAAATTTCAAATGTTGTTGGTAACAGGTAGGTCTGACAAATGTGCGCTGTATTAATTTTGAAGTGTTACTGGTGGTGACCATTGATTTGGCGTAAACTATCTGAATCATTCACATCATCTTAAAAATTGCTGGCATAAATTTGAGCGAAAACTTCAGCTACTGTGGGCGGAAATTGGCCACGTTTCTGCCTCTTAATTTATTCTCCTTTCTTCACGAAATGGTACAATCGTTTAGTCCATCTTGCAAAATGTCACAGTCCCCTATATATCAATCCTATTTAAAAAAGTCAGTGTCTTCCATCAAAGTATTTATTTCACAGATCAATATTCTGATCAGAGCTTTGCAAGACTTCATACAATTTTTTTTTAAAAGCAGACGGATTACTTCCCATCCTTTTGCTATAAAAGTCCAAACACATGCTTGATTTGCCAGAAGAAAGGACAGTGGTCTTCTGAATATCCATAACGTCAAAGGATAGACAAGTATCAAGAGACAAAGGTCAATATAACTATTATCATTGTCAAGAGAAAGGACATTGGTCCTTAGACTGCTCTAAGACACAACAGGAGCACAGGAGCAGGAGGGAGAGAAGGATTCTGAAAAGGATGAGATACCCTCCGAAAAGGAAAAACCAAGACACGTACAGGAAGAGAAGATAAGAAGACGAGAAGAAAGTGAGGAAGAAGTAGAAAACCTGTGACTGAAGAAATTATAAAAAGGAGACAGTGAAAAGAAAAGAAGAAAAATGAACTCTTTAAAGTGATAATATACTAAAAAGAAAACTGTGTCTCTTGGTTTTGATTTTTGTAATAATAATAAGGACCTGCTGTTTCGCACTTACACCCGTACATCATGAAAAATAAAGGGATCTGATTTTTTTTTCATTTTGGCAAATGTTGAGTAGTATCTTTTCGAGAGAGGTAGATGGCCCTGAAAATTACTGTTGAGTGTGGTTTGTTTGTTCTTCTAAAAAAAAACTTAAGAAATTTAGGGAATATTCTTTAACTGCCTTATCCCTTGGCCACGGCCATGACCTAGTTTTTGACATGTTTCTGTTGTTGATTTTGTAGAAATCACTAGTGTTGGTATCTCAGGCGTATTGGAAGTGTTAAATGGGTTTGAGTGTTAGGCCCGGGAATGTCTTTTTCTTTTGGGTCGTATTAAAGACGTATGATACATTTGTTTCAGACTCCTTCAGACTCCTTATCTCTGCCAAAATGTGTAAGCGTACCGTGACCGTTTGACTTTTACTGTCCTCCTTCTCTTCTAGACCTTGTTTGTCTGCTTCTTCTTCCTGTCATTTTATTCTTGCCTCTTGTTCTTGATGCTGTTGTTGAATGAAAAATGCTTGTTCTGCTCCTTTCTGCTGTTGCAAAAATTTCTCCGATTCTTCTTTCTGCCTCTTTGTAAAATGCTCGACTATAATATGGAGGGAGAGAAAGGAGCAGGTACTGGTACCGGAACAAATTCTTGTGAAGCGAAAAAAACCCCCCGTTAACTCCCAATTAAAGTCGTTCTCTTCTGGAAGTAAGACTGTGGTTGTAGCGGCTGCTATGCTATCACTTCTCGTCTCCACTGTTTGTCCACCCCAATTTATGGTCCTCGTATTTTCCGTCATGTTCTAACTCTATCGCATTGATACAGTGTGCAGAAACGCTAGCGTACCGATATAAGGAATGTAACGTAAAGGGCAGATATCTTCGGATTGGAAGACAGACATTGGATTCTGAATAGGTTTTGCAATGTGTTAGGATTGGTGAATTAACTTAATCTGTTTCTATCCACTCTTCCACTATAAATAAACGCGATTCAACCTCATTACATTCACGAAGATTCAGGGAGAAGAGATTGGCTGCCGAAGAGGAAGAACGTGTTTCTCGGAGCTCTGACTACAAGCAGAAATTAAAGAAGACTTAGATGAGGGAATAATTGCAATCAACTGAGAACTATAATGAAGAAAACAACAGAAGTGGATAAATTGCAATTCACCAGAACTACGGAAAAGAATACTATAACGAAGATATAAATTCTACAGAATACATTGCAATCAACAGAGAACTATAACGAAGAAAACAACCGAAGGGGATCAATTGCATTACACCTGGACTACGGCATAGGAAACTATAACGAAGATACATATTAAAGGATAAATTGCAATCAACCGAGACCTATAAAGATTCCAAAAGAAGTGGATATATTGCAATGGACCCGAATCCCACATCTTACAAATACTGGAATATTTTAAACGACAATCTGGATCATTTCTTTATTATACTCTATCGGATTAATATATTCTTTGGAACGACCGACAGGTACATATAATTTACATAATAATCCTTATAATAAATATTTAAAATATTCTCTTCTCATAGTTATATAATTATCATTAAAATTACATACCAAAATAAAATATATAATTATTAGTAAGAAATTTGTTTCAAACCTATTTCCCCATATAACTTAAACTTTCACCCCGTTGCTATCTAATAGTTTATAAATAACCTTACCTAGCTGGTCAATAAGAGATACTAAATACATGCATTCACCTCTTAACTCCCGTTACTTAGCCTCCCCCCCCCCCGACTTGAGCTTAAATTATACAATCACCACTTGTTTACTTCAAATTCTCCCCGTTAGGGACACAATAGCGGCCGAAAAGTTGGCTGATGTCCAATTCCATTAATCATCTAAACTCTCCAAGTAAAAATAAAATTTTATAAAGCAATCTATACTTTACTTTAAATAACTTGACCCTATAACACTACACTTATACAATTAACTTAAATTTTAAAAAGTATTTCTATATTCTTTTAATAAATTTAATATATTCTACTAATTGCTATAATCTGCAACATAGATGACATAAGTTACCGACTGACAAATTAAATTTTTTTCTTCAAAAAGGGAAATAGGACACACTACCTATTTTCCCAGTAATCACCATGCCCCCGGACAACGCCAGACCCACTCGATGAGTGTGTTTAACCTATATATGTTGTACAGTCCTGTTTGTTTACAATTTGTTGCCATTCCAACAAGTGTTAGGAACACATACTAGCAAATACCTGGGTAAGATCCGAAAGTCTGTAAGCACGTGCAGAACAACGATTTCTTACCATGGCATGTCTTTTCCATTGTTTATTGTTGTACTGTACTGTCCAAAGTATGTCTTTATATAAAAAGGGGCTCAATTTTTGACTCACTTGAGCCCTCTTTTGGTTTACAACTCTGCTTGGCCCTTGAAACCTGATTGGTATTTATTAATTCACTCCCCTTTTATGAACCTTGTAAACAAAAAAATACGGGGCACTCCGACCCACCAATTTGACAAAATTTTAGGCACTTTTACGCTTAGTATACAAATCAACAACTTTCTATAAATCGGAAAATTCACAACCTAAGTTATTTGACCCATATAAGATATTCTCATATTTGGTTATCCTTTTCTTTAATAAATATGGTGCTACTAACCATCAACGACTTTTGCTTGCTTCTTGTGTATTTGGGCGGACTTGGAGCGTGCTGTGCTGTCAGGAAATGGATCTACCCCGGAGCCAATTCAATCCCAAGCTCCTAAAAACCCCTTACAGCGGCTCTTGGTTTTCCATTGACTACAACAACCTACAACAGGTGTTCCAGACTATAACGAAGATAACAACAAGAACAATTGCAATCAACTGAGAGACATAAAGAAGAATACAACATAAGTGGATAAATTGCAATAACGTACTCGACATACTCTAACGGCAGGAGGCATGCTGACTATAATGAAGATATTACACGTTACGGAAACATTGCAATCAACCGAGAACTATAAAGAAGACTGCAACAGAAGTGGATAAGTTGCAATGCACCTGACTCATACTCTCCAAAATGGAATAGCAGTCTATAAAGAAGATAACAACTATAGTAAAACAATTGCAATCAACTGAGAATTATAAAGAAGATTACAACAGAAGTAGATCAATTGCAATTGTACTGAACTCCTCACCTCAACAACGCAACTGGGTGTGGTTTTGTTGGCGGCTTTCCGGCGCTTTTGGCCTGTTGCTGGGTTGGGAGGCTTTCTGCTTGTATCTGGGTGTTAAACGTCAAGGTCTTAAGGTCAAGTACGATGCGATAAGACCCAGCCCTGGGTCAAGTCCCTCCACGTGGATCCGGGCCGATGGCTAACCACGGAGGAGGGTATTGAAGGCCCACACTTCGGGTTGGTTCTCTGGTCTCTTATGAAAATAAGAGGCTTTAAAAGTCGTCAAGCAAACGCACATGCATATACGACTATAATTGCTATATCTATCTATCTCATTACATTCACCTGTTCTCGTCACATGATGTGGATTAACGTATAATCGTCTACCCTCTTATCGTGAATGTTATTCAACTCGGACTATCCCATATATGTGAAATCATCATGAGCAATTGACAGATCACAGAGACTTGCAATTGGAAACGAAGGATCTACGTGGAGAGGCAAGGCTGTCTGCAGAGAGTCTTTATCTATACGGTCCAGATGTCAGACGGAGATTAATGAAGAGAAGAAGATCGGTGCAATGCTCTCTGTGTTAACTGAATAGTGCTAACAAAAATACCCTCAAAGGCCTTTTTCAGGGCCCTCGACTGTCTCGAAAAGATACTTATTCTGTCTTGCCTAAAGTTTTTAGTCGGTTGTATAGTTGTTTGTGTGATAGAGTTATGTCAATAAATCTATGTATGTATATGTCTGTGTCTCCAACCCAGTTAAACCTTGTCTCAAACCATGTCTCTATGTCTCTGTCTCTATTTGTTCCTAGAGTAACGCGCATTCAAGTCATTCGAGTTACAATACTGTTCCGCGAAATTGACGCCAGCCCTTGCAACATTTTTACAATTATTTCACAGTGTCCAGTACCGTGACTCACATAAATTTAATTCCAAATGTCCATAGACAGACCCAATATATTGTCGCTATACATTCTCTATGTTAAATTCCCCTTTTCCCTAGACAGACCCACCCAACTTCCGCGCAACGTTTTTTTTTTATGAAGTCCCACTGTCCCTTAATTTCCTCCATTCACTACTTAAATAATTAAGAAAAATTATTGCCTAGAATGTAACACTAACCGACGATATACTTAGAGATTAACCTGTTTTGTTGGAACTTCCTAGAACGAGAATGAAATAAAATCTGAACCAGTATTGTAATAAGTTTCTTGCCCATGATACAATAATGTTTTAACCAATAATGGATATGAGCTGTTCTAAATTGGGTATGTACTATGAATCTAATGAATCTTGATTTAGTCACTAAGGCTGTAATGTATTCGCTTACTTATTGATTGAGTCACTAAAGCCGTAGTATCTTGAGTCACTGCTTGATTGAGTCATTCCGATTGCAATGTCTTGACTCATTATCTAAATGTCGAGTCCTTCCATTGTACTTAATTACTAGTATATTTCTGAAAACCAGGCAAGAATTTTCTTTTGAATATCCATCTTTATATTGCTAATAGTTTAAATCAATGCAGAAGAAATTACTGCCGAGCCAATTTATTAATCAGTGCTAATGAAAGACATTCAGACCACAATTCAAAACGAATTGTTTTTTGTTCAGACGATTTCATATTGCATTATGGGTGGAAGGTTATTCTATTACCGGTCAAAACTTTACTGTCTTAGCCGCAAAGAAATTATCACTTTATTTCTTACAATATTTCATCCTATCGGCAACAATTACATTGTCTGTAAAATTTTATTTCAATATTTGTTAGTAGTGCATAATCAGTAATTAGTACAGTTAATACATACATGCAAGAGTAATGGCAGAAGGTGTTTTCGTAGAGCGATAGATTTTTTTTTCCCCAAAATAAAGTTAACTTTAAGGAAACTGCATAAAGTCCATCCCAATTTTTGGAAAATTAAGACTCAAACATTCATATTATTCTAATACGTATCTACAATAACTTTGAAAACGTTGGCAGAATATCATCGATTTTTTAAAAATATTTATTTTGATTAAAATCAATAAATATGATGTTTACAAGGCTAAAACACCTCCCAAAAATGTTTGGTAAAACGGTGCACACCTGTGATAAATGTTTGGTAAAACGGTGCACATCTGTAGTAAAAAGTTGAATCAGTTGAGCTGGCATGTGGAGGGTTGTTCGTCCTTGCAGGGTCAATGTTTTACATGAGATAGTTCATTCGCCTCAGAAAATAAATGTTTCTACTTCGAGCAAAAGAAATTGTCATTTGTGATATCGTTTACACTCGCATACAAGCTGCATGATACACCGACCGATATGGATCTCTGATATGGATCTCTGATAACTGATTCCTCTTAACAAATTGTATAGACCCAGATTTGAGGAGCATTATGCGGTGGCAGACACGAGTCTGAGTACTTTTAAACCGACTTAGAATGGAGTTTGTAAGGCATTTGTACAGATTAATAGAAGTTCATATCCGTAAATTGACAAATTCATTTATTAGCACTAGATCTCTAATTACAACCGACAGGTGCCTGTGTCATAAATATGTCATAGCAAAAAGAGAATTGACATTACGCGTCAATCTAGATTGGAAAAAACACTTTTGCATTCAAATCGTTGTTTGCTCTTTTCCAGAGAGACTATGCCAAAACACATTATACCACACGAAGCTGGACTTGAAATATCTCCGTAATAACACTTTACACCGTTTTCAGATATTTCCTTTATCCTTCATTTTAAATAAAAACTCAAACTGAATTAGAGTGTAAAATTTAAATGCCATTTGCATATCTAATATTTTGATTGTGCCACTAATATTTTTGTAAAATAAGTTTTGTCGTTTTATATTTTTGCTGCTATATAGTAAGCCTACCATTAGGTCAACTGGCAATGATTTTTGAAAACTTTTTGAATAAATAAATAAATAAATAAATAAATAAATAAATAAATATATATATATATATATATATATATATATATATATATATATATATATATATATATATATATATATATATATATATATATATATATAAATATATATATATATATATATATATATATATATATATATATATATATATATATATATATATATATATATATATATATATATATATATATATATATATATATATATGCTAATTCAATAATAAATCAGTAGTATATTCTGTTACGACTCTATGACCTTAAAATAAGTAACAGAAAGAAACAAAACCAACACATTGTTTTACAACTTTTCAAATAATTTAATTTAATTAAGTTATATAATGAATATTTACAGTTTTATGAATTAGATCCAAAATAATCTTAAATATTATATCGCAAGTAGAACAGATAGAATGATCCCAAGAAATTCCAGTTCTCGATTGTGTTGATGTATTGGTATTCTTGAAAATGCTGAGGTTTCAAGCGCCTTGGTGTTATCTCAATGGCATTGTCCAAAACTTTTTTGAATACATTAACCGTAATGGCAAAATAATATTTAATTCCAAGCTCATTATGCACTTTGTAATTGCAATGTATAATCCAAACAAATGATTCCTCTCAAATTATATCTAAATGCAACATTAGATACATCTGCAGACTTATTTCTGAGTTTGAATCAGGAATGAATTGATTCTCACTTTAAATCTCCACGATTCTAATACGACTCTGTGCCCCAATATCTCCTTCATGACTTAAGTCGCATCACAACTCACTTAACCCATGTTGCAATACAATCAACCGAAGTTAAGTATTCCTTGACGTGCTTTCACATCATCGTCAGGATACTATGGAGTTTTATTTGGCAACAACCTTACACATTCAAAGTAATATTATACATTTATTTACATCGGCTGACACCTATATACTATACAGTGAGGAATGCACTTAGCTTTGTGTTCCTGATTATATGTTGGATACATGATTATTTGAAAGAAATTTAGAACGGCACTGATATAACCAAACAGTTTAGATCATTCTAATTTTGTTCTAAGTGGGTTTCGAACCCGAGTAGCAAGTAACCGTACCTATTGCATACGAATCATGAACAGGCACCCTAACATATCAATTCTTAAGGAAGGATGGGGCAATGATCGAAAGTGATAAACGAAATGCAATAGAATTCAATCTCAATATATTATTAATTCTACGGTCTTCTTGGCACCTAAATGCCCATGCAATTGGTACATCATGAAAGTACTTTTGGAATTCCAGCCTTTGTTTATTTGGAACTACCATTGCAGTGTGGGTTGATTCTCATCGTCTTCAAAAAATTTGCGGTAAAGCATGCCCCTAATGACTGCTAATCTGTCCCCTTTTCGCCAAAGTATTTTTAGTGTTTATGTTTTGTCAGATATGGCATACCACTTTGGCTGTCCAGACTAGCTCTCAATATCAAATAGAATAGCAGAAATGATTTGATCTTCTAATTGAAAATTATATATGATGTCAGGTGTCCAACCTTCAAGAACACAACGATATCAGACATTGTCTTCTATCTGCTGTTAACTCCGTTATAAGGTTAAAAATCTTTACAAAACTGAAATCGAATTTTAATATCCATAAACCCACTGGATTTATAATTAAAACACAAGGTACACACATTATATTATAATTATACAGGACCTTACCTCTGGATCCTTCTGCATATGTGGATTGTATGTGTGTGTGTATGTGTGTGTGTGCCAGCTTATCATTCATTACTATGCATATATCACATATGTAAATAGTACCAAAAAGTTCTACTAAAATCTCATTGACCCAAGTTATCATTAATTACCAAGTATACTGCATAGCTCTTAACAGTACCAGGCAGATCATCTACAACCAACCGCTCATGTGGCCAAATGGTTAGAATGTCCGTTTTGGATGCGGGAGGTCGTGGGTTCGATCCCCGACCGAGTCTTACAAAAGACATGCAAAAATAATACTAACAGCTGCCTCACTTGGCACTTAGTATTAAGAGGTTAGTGTTAGAACTTGTAAGCCTGGTGAGAGGATAATGTGATAGAGTGGAACATCATGCTACATGTTTGCAGCATGGTATCCAGTGCTAGACATCACTATAAACTGTCACACTTAAGACATCGTAGGGATCTGACTGACAAAGTGGTAAAGGTACATTAACAATTCAAATTACACACACACATACACACACACATACACACACACATACATACACACACCGTATTTGTCAAATTATTATTAATTACAATGCATACTCACGCGTCTGTCAGAGACATCTATTATGATAAAAGTTTTATCATAATCTTCTTATCATTTCTTGCTATGAGAAGAAATTACACGACTTTAGAAACGTCTCTGTCCATGGCTAGAGAGAGAGAGAGAGAGAGAGAGAGAGAGAGAGAGAGAGAGAGAGAGAGAGAGAGAGAGAGAGAGAGAGAGAGAGAGAGAGAGAGAGAGAGAGAGCTTTTAAGTTTTTTCCTTCTCTCTTAAGGAGAAGGTGTCACGCATAACTGTGTATATACGGCTGTATTCTTTGTGGAATTTGGCTATGCCAGAGATACGACTGCAAGAGAAGACAGAGTTGTTCTGATTCTGCTAGCGAGATAACTTTATTTAAATAATTGATATATGTGGATATATACTACTTCATTCTAGAGATACATATTATAAAGCCTTCATATTTAAAACGAAATACATACAAAATTATAAAATTATACTTTTCGTTCGTACCTACCAATTTCATACATTTGTAAAACTTCTGCAGTTCAGAATATCATACATATAATTAAATCGCGACTAAATTCATGATAGCCAAAGAGTTTGAAATTCAATAGTTACGATTAATGCTACGATCATTTTGACGAAATGCATTTTACTAAATTTAAAATAGGATACTGATTTAAAATAGTTACTAAATATTATTCTTGATTACTTAAAGATCATTTTATTTCTACATATAATCTAAACAGTGTTGGTAGCGAATTTGTCTTTTCAAATATTGATGACAATAAAAATACAAATCAATATAAATTATTTAAAACAAACATTTCATTGCATTATAATAAAACTAGAAAGAATTCAGAAAAAAATATTGCAAAAGTATGAACTTTACCAAGAAAAATCTCTAACATTACAAAATTACTTATTCTTTAAGGGACATTTACAAACACTGACTATTCTCACCTGTAAGAAAAGACAGAGCCTTTCTGATTCTGCTAGCGAGTGAACTGAATTGCAGAATCCCGCTTCTGAATTTATACAGGGACGTATGGCCACATGTATATTATATAGATATAGATAAAAAAAAACTTCATGAATAACTCAAATGTCTATAACTGTCGTATGTGAAGATGACTAACTTTGAAGGATTACGCGTCTTTAGTAACCAAGTAAGTGGGTTTCTACCCTGGTAAGGCAGGAGTCTGTCAATATGGTATACTTTGGAGAGCTGTTTTGGTGACTTCTTAATAAGGTAAGTAACATCGTCTTGACAACAACAAATGGTCCTTTCCATTTTGAGGTAACTTTATGGCATACGCCAACTCTTTTGGATGCATTTTAGATCCAAACTGGTTGTGCTGCTGTAAAGGAACGTTTCTTTGCATGCAAGTCATAATGCCTTTTCTGATAATCAGAATTATTTTTAAGAGCAATATTATGGGCGTTGCTGCGCAGTCGTTCCCAAAAATATTCTGGGTCTACTTTATCACTGGATTGAGATGGACATGGTCTCCCTACAATTGCTTCCTTTCGTAAGGTGATGTTTTCTCCCAACATTACCGTATTTGTTTTCCTTTTGTCAAGATTATTGAGCTGGATAGGCCATAATGACTTGGGACAGGTAAGTATCCCAATGCTTTTGATCCTTTTTAGCATACATGATCAGTATTTCTTGTAAGGTCCTATTAAATCTCTCAACTGTTCCATTCGCTTGTAGTCTCATACTAGTAGGTTCTTATCTAATCTATTTTCAGAAAGTCACATATTTCTTGAAATATATTTAATAGAAGTTTTGACCTTGATCTGCCAAGATGTGTAATGATGTGCCAAAACGACATACAAATTCATCTACAAATGTTTTAATAACTGTGCTGGACTCTTGCTTTGGATTGGGAAAGATTCGCTCCACTTGGTAAAGCAGTCACAAACAACCAGAATAAACCGTTGGCCACTTTCAGTCAGAAGAAGGGGTCCCAGTACATCTACTGCAACCTTTTTGATGTGCTCGCCAACTATGTATTGTTCTAAAGGAGCCCTATTGATCTTTCTGGATGGCTTTCTAGCTGCACACTTATCACAAGAACGTCAGTAGTCCATGACAAACTTTTTCACACCTGGCCAGTAAAAGGACCTCTTTATTCATTCTAGGGTCTTCTTGGCACCTAAATGCCATCCAGTTGGTACATCATGAAAGTACTTTAGGACATCCAGCCTTTGTTTCTTTGGAACTGCCATTTGCATTGTGGGTTGATTCTCATCGTCGTCAAATAATTTGCGGAAAAGCATGACTATAATGACTGTTAATCTGTCCCCTTTTCGCCAGAGTATTTTTAGTGTTGTTGTTTTGTCAGATATGACATACCACTTTGGTCGTCCAGTCTTGCGCTCAATATCAATTAGAATAGCATAAATGATTTGATCTTCTAAGTGAAGATTATATATGATGCCAGGTGTCCAACCTTCAAGAACACAACGATATTAGACGTTGTCTTCTATCTGCTGTTAACTCCGTTATAAGGTTAAAGATCTTTACAAAACTGAAATCGAATTTTATAATTTTTGGCGACCATAAACTTCAAGATGTCCAATACGCATAATCGGCTTAAGTATCTCCCAAAATATTCGATTCTCTGTGACAGTAAAATTAACGTGTTATCTTTCTGGCAAGATGATAATTGACATTATATCGTGAGGAACATAAACTTGTTGATGTTGAGGCATAATACCTTGTTCATCGTCCAGTTGTTCATCAGGTACAGAACACAAATTTGTTTCTAGATTAAATTTGGATTGTTCTACATGTTGATGCACTATTATCAGTCGATTTTCAATTTCATCAAGATCAGCTCGAAGATCAGACAATCGTTTAAACATATTATATTATTTTAGCGATATGACAATAAACCTTTATGTAATAGAAGTAATAAATACAAGACGAATTAATGAATATTGACAGAGCTAAAATACTGAACATTAACCTGCTGTTAAATGTTTGATGAGCAATGGTAAAATGGGCACGTTAATTTTATCGTAAAATGGGCATGTTAATCTTATCGTAAAATGGGCATGGTTATCTTATCGTAAAATGGGCATGTTAATCTTGTCGTAAAATGGGCACGTTAATCTTATCGTAAAATGGGCACGTTAATCTTATCGTAAAATGGGCATGTTAATCTTATCGTAAAATGGGCACGTTAATCTTATCGTTGGATATGATCCTTACTGTGATTTTGACACGTAATCAATATTACAATGTGCAAGACATGAAGGAGCACTTTGATACAGTTAGTATTTCTTATGTTATAGACCTCCTTAAAGAAGTAAATATATATCATAAGTTATAACTTTTATGTTATCTTAAACATTTTTATGTGCTATATATGTACGGTCGCTAGATTTTAATTACCTTTCATATGTTTTCGTTGTCATACATTATTTGCAATCCCCGTTGATCGGGAAACTTTATATTTTTATCACTGTTACCATTCTTATTGTTTTACCTTTAGCTATTTGGTTTTGTATCGCTGGTCGATACAGACCCTTTTTACCATTTGTATATAATAAAGGATATAACCTTTTGTATGGCGCTAAATGGCCTCTTTGTGCTGGTGCGACGTAAAATTCAACCAACCAACAATGTGCTGTTGACATATTTTAAGATATCAGAACTCGAGAAAAATAAAAAGTCATTTGTCTGATATGACAGGGAAACTGTCTTGAAATGGGCGCTTGAAAAGAGACACTCCTAAGGATTTTCTAAAGATTGATGTATAAACAGTGAAGTGCAAAACATTCTAATATTGTGTTATATAACTGAATAACTTGGAACGGTTTCTTACTCGACCTAATGTGACAAAATATCAGCCCCAAAAATTGCAATAGCATTTTCCGGATTTTACAACAGTTGTATATTTGATAAACAACTTTTACTAACATATTTCTAATCTAGAGATTTCTTTCATTTACTTCATCCAACTGTAAAATCTGAGCTTGCTAGGCACAAGGGTCTGAACATTATTTTGCAATTTCATGTTCGTTTTGCAAAGTTGAATATATCATTAGATCGGCTAGTCGGTCAACAATAACAACAAGAATTTGCTGATTCTTACATAACTCACTATTCCGCCGATTTTGATTGGAATAAATTTGTTATCATTGTCACATGGTATATTTCAGGAGACACACAAAAACTGATGAATATACAACATCCGGATCGGGTTGAAAATTCGATAAAATAATATGAGTTTTTCATACTATGAGATATAATCCATTGCGAGGTAGCTCATATGTCGATCTGTCAATTAAAATTAAAAGAAGTGTATCAATGTCAAGAACAACGATAACAAATAATTCCAATGTTGGTTATTATCAGCGTTTCTCCCAGCAGACAAGCACATCGACATAATATCAAATTACATTTGCCATTCTAATAATCTAAACTTTTTTCGGAGTTGCGTTTCCCGTTTCCGATTATCCAATTCCAAAATTTGAGAAACAAAACATTATATTTCTATAATGTGATATTGATGTGTTTGGAGTAGATGATGACACACAACCGATTTATCGAAGATATACTAGCGATCGAGCCACATCAGATCTCTCGAAATCCAAACAAGCAGAAATATGCTTACGGTTCTATAAAAAGCATTACGTGTGGATCAAAAACTTTAAGGAGTTTGTTAGTTGGTGGGCAGTATAACAAGTACAACGAAAAGAAACATTGCTGTTTCAAGTGTATCGACGGATTTAAGTTACAGCTAGTATTAGATCGTCATCTATAATATTGTTAAAACGTACAAGGAATATATATATATATATATATATATATATATATATATATATATATATATATATATATATATATATATATATATATATATATCAGGTAAAGATGAAAATATATTACAGATCACAAATTACAGACACAATATGAAAGTTATTTATAACATACTACGATTTTGCATTGATTCTACCTCCTGTGCAAGAAGTAGATACTACTTCTGAAAAATGTTCTACAAGATATGCACACGAACATATTCTTTGTGTAGTAGCTTATAAAGACGTATATGCTGTTGATAAATGTTTACCAAGACCTGTTACACTTTGTTGTGGTTCAAATATTGTTCTGTGGTTGTTGAAAAATCACATTGGCGAGGTTGATGAAACCATACTTTTGCTTGACAGGACAATGAAAATGAAACCGTTTACTGTAGAACAAGAAACAAAATTTCCTTCTGCAAGCATATATTTTCATATTTGCGAGCAAGCTTTTATTACTCAAGATCGAGTAAAAGATCACCATCATATTATAGGTAAGTATCGCGTCCAGTTCATGAATATGCCGCACCAGATTTCGTTCCTGTTGTCATGCATAATTTCTGTGAATACTATTCTCATTCGGCAACATATATTTAACCCATTAAAAATCAATAACAACGATAGATAAAATCCATTCCAAACAACAAGGAAAAGTAGATGTCTGTGGCACTCAGCAAGTTGAGATTTAATATTAGTCTGCAGTTTATGGAGGCATCGTCAGACGAACTTGAGAAATGATGTGGAAGCTTGATAATTTGACTGATCATTTCAGTGAGAAAGCAAAGTTACAAGAAAATGTATCTTTCCATATGAACATCTTAACGACTGAAATAGATTTAATGAAACAAGTAAACCCACAGAGAAAGTTTTTATAATCGATTAAATCTTTAAAATGTCATCGATGACGATTGTACTTACGCTCAGCAAATTTGGAATGATTTCGACTGTTAAACCTTTGGAGATTATCACGACCTGTTTCTGATCACAGACGTGTTGCTGCTTGCAGATATATTTGTAAATTTTGCAGATGTTGGAGCTGATATCTACGGACGCGACCCAGCATGGTACTATTCAACACCCGGTCTACATTGGGAAACATTATTAAAGCACAGCAAACTAAAACTGGAATTCCTCAAAGATTGTAGCAGGTTTTATATTATAGAATGTGGAATTCGAGGTAGAATATGCATTGCAACAAAAATATACCAACGCAAACAACAAGTACATGAACATCTATGATAAGATACTATCGTTGTTTTTCATATTTTATTTGGATGCCAATAACCTCTATGATTATACATTTTCTTAGCCAATGCCATATGGCGGATTTCATTGGAAAACTCTATCAGTTTTTCAAAAAAATGATGAAACTATACCTGATAATAATGGTTATTTTATTGAAGTTGATCTCGACTATCCTATACTACACGACGCAAATGACGAGCATCCGTTTTGTCCTGAGTTGATTCTAATCGATTACTTTTGGTATTATAGGAACAGTAATTTCTCGTCTAGTGCCAGCACTAGTGGTAAAACAGTCGCTCAAAACCCAGTACCAAATCTTCTTAACAAACGGATATATATTTTGCACTATAAAAATCGGAAACAGGCACTGAACCATTGTCTGGTACTAAGAAAAGTTTATCGTGTGTTAAAGATTAGTCATTCTTGTTGAATGAAAGATTATATCGACTTTAATACTAGATGTTGAGCAGCTGCAACAACATAATTTGAGAGAAAAACTTCTTTAAGCTCATGAATATCATCATCGGAAAGACCATGGAACTTATCAGAGTCCATAATAAGATCGTCAATAAGGCCGAACGTCGTGATAAACTTGTACCATTTGATAATTTTGTTAGTATGAAAATATGTAATGAAAATCTTGTCGCGATACATAAGAAAAAGAAAAACTTAAAGTTTAATAAACCAGTTTATATTGGAATGGCAGTGCTTGAAATATCAAAGACCTTAATAAACGACTTTCATTAGAGTTTTGTTGAAGTTGAGTAGCCTGATGCAGAGTTGCATTTCACAGATAATGACTCGTTGATGTACAAGATAGAATCTGACGATATTTACAAGAAATTTAATGCACACTTGGATCTGATTGATGGTTCAGATTATCCAACAAATAGCGGATATCACTACGATGGAAAAAAAAAGTAATATGATAGTTTAGAGATGAAGTTTCTATGAAAATTATATGGAATTTATTGGATTATGTAGTAAACATATTGTTTAAAATTATCAGATAATAAGGTTAAGAAACGACCTAACGGAATAAAAAATAAATGTGGTCGGTAAGGTAATTGGATTTGATAATTATAAATAGGGGTCAGACTGTTTTAGGGGTCATCTCAAAATGATGTCAATACAATCAAATTGTCATAAAATTGAGAAGGCTGTTATAATAAAATCTGGTCTTGGTAATTTTGACGATAACAGATACTCTGATCAAATTAATACATTTTCGTAAGCTTGTAAAAATATGATGCTGAAATCAGCAATGTAGATGTTTTAGATTAATTTTTTTTACAGCAAATCGCCAGCGATTTCATTTAAAAAATAAGCATAGTAAAATATTTTTGTGAAATATGAAATATAATAGAAAATATTACGGTGGAAGATAACGCGTTAAAGTTGAAGAGAATTCTCCTCCAGGGTAGTATATTACGATTGTGCTTAAAAACGACATGTATGGCACGTACATCAAACATAGAAACAATATAAAGTTGTCTCTTACTTGTAATGATTATTGATATTATTTTGATAAACTTTCTTTGACTACAAAACAGCTCGTTAAAGCTTTTGACAATCTTTGTAAACCAATATCTCAAAACAAATGCACAAAAATTGCAGTTCGAAAATAGTTTCTCATGGAAATTTTGTCAAAATGTTAGAAACTGATTCTCTTTTTAGCGGTAAAATAAATATATGCTTGTTTTGTTATGATGATGAGATTTATATCATTACAAAAGCTGAGACGTTAAAAATATATCGAGAAATCTCAAGCTATATGTGTGAAACATCAGATCTAAAAATTGCTAGCAATTTTGTGAAATATATCAGTAGCCTAATAAAGGGGGTAATTCTGGATCAAACCCTATTTTGCTTGACTACGGCGATGATTCAATGGCATGTCCTCGACGAGCAAAAGATTATGAAAAAGACACTGCTGCCTCAACAAAGTTATTTTCGTAGTTGTTGAGAATAACTTAAGGGATATGTGGAGGGAGAGTGGGGAATTATGTGTCAAGTTCAAAATTGTGGTTTGGGCCAGAAGATCCCCTTTATAAGACAACTGACAATATCAATTTTGTCTAAATAGTCCTAAGTTTGGTTTGCATTGGTTCAGCTTTATCAAATTAGCAGATTTTGTTTAAAATCGCATGCAATTGTGAAAATAATGCAATATTTAATACAATTTTCAAAAGATGTTTCCTCCAAGAAATATGACGTACTACGTGTCATTCGGCGGATGGGATAGAGAAAGTCTCGAAAACGCATAATACCCCATTGTCCTCTTTTACTGATGTCCTCATTTATTTCCTCTTTTATTAATGTTGTTTTATCAGATTTTAGTATCCCCCTTCACTTCCATTGGTCTGTAACTCACACTGCCATAAACAAAATGACATTCGAATTGGTCTGTTACTTATACAGCCATAAGCAAAGTTTCAGTCGAATTGGTTTGTAACAGACACTGCCATAAACAAAGTGGCATTCGAATTGGTCTGTAATAGATACTGCAGTAAGCAAAGTGGCATTCGAAATGGTCTGTAAAAGACACTACCATAGCAAAGTGGCATTCGCATTGGTCTGTAATAGACACTGACACAAGCAAAGTGGCATTGGAAATGGTCTGTAATTGACACTGCTACAAACAAAGTGGCATTCAAATTGGTCTGTAACAGATGCTGCCATAAGCAAAGTGGCATTCGAATTTGTCAATAATTGACACTGCCACAAGCAAAGTGACATTCAGTTTTGTCTGTAACATACACGGTCATATAGAAAAAAATAAATTTTTAAATCAACTCCAAAATGACGTTTTTTATGCACAAGGAAATAAACAAAACTAGACCACGTACAGTACGCCGAGGTCATTTGACAGAAAGAAAGTTACGAAAACGGAACTGTATCACTAACTCAAGTCCTGCGATATTTACAAGACGTTATGTACCAATATGGATTAATATTGATGGCAGTGTAGAGGATAAAAGAGTAGGATAAAGAGAGGTACAAAGACAGATATTCTGCTAAATATTATCGATATACATGACAGAAGGGGATGAAAAGGTAATAGTCAGAAAGATTTTCAGTTTACAGGGGGAAAAACCATTTAAATATAAGTTTTATAAATACCTAATCGAATCATTACGTTAAGATTTGTGTTACTTTGCACCTAAGTAAATTGGCATGGATTTTCACTTGTAGTATACTTATTTCTTCAATATTGTTTTCTTAAAAAAATATCGACGCTGCAAACGACACGGAAATTCATCCCCAAGATTTTGCGAGGCAAATAGTACACATTTTCTTTCAGATATAACTAAATTTGGCTGCCTTACAGTTTCAGTGGGTTACTTACGATTCGTTCTAAAAACATTTGTTAACATTGTTATGAATTTGTTAGCATACTTGTCAAATAGGGTATTAAAGTAAAATAAAAAGATTCGATGAATAATTATTTACCTCTGTTCTGTGTCGAAAGCATACAAATCTATACATGTTTTTAAATCATCAAAAATATATCTTTTTCATAACATACTTAGATGTTAAGAAAACCTATTATATTTAGACAGCTTTTGTTACTGTACCTATATTTAATAATTGCAAGTTTATTACTAAAACAAAATATCGTGTAAGAAACTTTCATCCACTCATTTCACCCTGAACCACTGAAATGAATGAATAAATGCAAAGGAAAATACAACTAAGAATGGATACCACTGAAACAATGCCTTTCCATTCGCTAGTGAAACAAAACACCTAAACATGGTAAGAGTTCTGAAACAATGTGGTAATGCACCGTATGCATTTTGTGTTACCATTTGCTGTTTGTATCTACCATTTGGTATAATCTATTTGACTATAGAAATAGTTTTAGGCAAACATATTGTATGTACTATTGGTTTTGCCTACCAAATTAATAACATCGTTTTGCCTACATTAAGTTTTAGGCGTGCAATTCAGATTTGATGATTCGATCTCGCTCATCTTTACTTGTTCAAATTTCCAACCAATGCAATAAATATCCAAAATTACACGGAACCATGGTACCACTGTACCTTTCTATTGCAGCTGTACACATGGTGTTTATGGGAGCGGTTTTTCTGGGTACTTCAGCGATTCGACCCTCGAGTGTATTCACTGTACACAATGTGAATAAACCATGGACGGAGTCAAGAGCCTTTTGCATACAGAGCAGTGAGGAATGGGATATTTGGAAATATTTACCGTAAGTTCTTTTCCTGTTTCGGGCATATTTTCCCCCACTTATGAGAATCTTTATATCACTATCTGAAGCAAAATGTCTCGTTCTTCTGATTGCTATATTAATTTATTCATACTGTGACGAAGTAACCATTCTTATAAAATGTTTCTGCCTGTAACGACAACACGTTTGCTTTACTTCGCGAAGTACATTTCACTATAGCGAGTGTATCTAACTGTATCTAACTGAAACTAACAAATTACGATCCATTAATCTATAGTAATCATTCCTTTGTAATTCAGCGTAACCAAAAATGTCAAAATTCCCTTAGTGCTATAAAATATCAAAAATGTTTTGCCCTGAATGAAAGGAAGTTTTGTAACGTTAATATTCGAAATAAATTATTACAAGCTAATATTACATACTATAGGTTCATAGATTGATGCTGAATATACTGATAGAAGCGAGAATGTTTGAACATTTCAATAATTTATGAACGCCAGTCGGAATGAAATACCATTCTAAAACGATGAAAAGATTTGTGCAAGATAAATGTCACTTAAACAGTTCATGTGTCATTTGTTTCACGTACAATCAATAGTGTCATAGTATTTATTGTAGTGACAGGGCACATATATTTATTGTAGCGACACAATATTTATTGTAGTGCCATGGCAAACATATTTATTGTAGCGACACAATATTTATTGTAGCGACAGGGCACACATATTTCTGTATCTAACCACCTCCCCTTGATAGTGCCAATATATTAGGATTGAAGCTTTTACTAACTTACAAACCCATACAGTGGAATATTACCTTTCCGCATTATACCATCAGCAAACAAATTATAGGTGTGTATTTGTATTTCAATTGAAATAAATTAATTTAATATGAAGATATTTCTTTCAAATTGGATCAAACTAGATATCTGACAGTGTCTAAAGTTTGTGACCTTGCATAAATTTAGCTGAACACAGTCTGCTAAGGAACTCAGTGAGATAGGACTAAAAAAAATGTATACCCTACCTCCTCCCAAAAATATGTTCAGCGTGACAGTAGTTGTTGAGCGCATTCATGGCACAAAGAGAATTAGCAAAATGCCGTAGGTTATCATGCGGGACCCTGTATTGGGCACAAATGAAAATCCTGTTAAAATTTTCCATAGGGTAACAGTAGGGTAGTGAGATAGGAACATGGGAAAATACATTACGGACCTCCCTCTAGTGGTAAAGCGTCCGCCTCGGATGTGGGAGGTCGCGGGTTCTATCCACGGCTGAGTCAAACCAATGACTTTGAAAAATGGTACTAACAGCTGCCTCGCTTTGCACTCAGTATTAAGTGGTTAGTGTTAGGACTGGTCGGCCTGGTGTCAGGATAATGTGATAATGTGACTGGGTGGGACATCATGCTACATGTCTGCGGCATTATGTGCAAGTGCTAAACATCACTATAAACTGTCACACTGCAGACATCATAGCGAAAATATTTTAAAGCTGCATTAAGAATCCGAAGCACACACAAACACACACACACACACACACACACACACACACACACACGCTGGACCATTAAGCGTCATGATTTATAGGCCAAATGGCTACCCTGGGACCGTATAGCGTCAATGGGAATTTTTTATCAGCACACGCTGGGACTGTATAGCCACAAGAGGAATGAAACAGGTAGGATGACGTTACTGTACTGGATACTTGCAGCAATGTGGCAAGTGGTTGACCTAAATACACGCAGCTACCACTCTCGGTAGGGACATATGCGATAGAGAGACAGAGACATAGATGAATATATAGGTAACACATATTTTGCAAAGTGAAAATCTATATCTATTAGAGGCATAAGAAGTGGCCCTAAAAAGGACCGTTGTTTGTTATGATAACATCATTCCGATAGCATACATGACATTGCATAGGTCTTCTTCTCTTCCTCAAATTTCGCAACTTGTCTCAAACTGTGTCTTACTTATGGTCCTTAGATGAGGACTCTCTTCACACAACCTTGTCTCTCCACATAGCATCTTCTTTTCCAAACTTTTCTCTCAGTGGACCGAATAATGCTCCATGTTGTTTTCACATACATGGGTAAGTCCATACGGAACAGTAGCGACTATACGAGAGTAGAGGATTCAACGTCTGTCCACATTTTTGTGACTAGAACAGGTGAAGGGAATGAAGTGCACCGCGTTTATATATAGTCGAAGAGCGGATAAAAACGGATTGAAATTGTTCACCAATCCCAACACGCGTTACAAAATTCAATCACTTCGCGGAGTCTGGCTTCCAATCCGAAGAGAGCTATCGATAATGTCACATTCCGTATATAGGTGCACTAGTGTCTGAGCACAGTTAATCGATGCGGAATTGTCTTGTGAAACACGACGAAGATGATGAATCGAGGTGCACCGGCTGTGGAGACGAAAAAGCAATGATATAGCAGCGGCTACTAAAGTGAGCACCGCGATACATCCAGAAGAGGTTGATTTCAACTGGGATTTAGTAGATTTTTCTCTCTTCGCAAGAATTTGTTCATGTATCCGGTACTTTCGCCACTTTCTCCTTCTTTACCACACATGGACGATTTTAAACAAAGACAGATAGAAAAATTGGAGAAATTTTTACAGCAGCAGAAAGAGGCAGCACAAGCATTTTTCAATGAATATCAACAGCGAGAAGAAGAGGCAAGAAGAAAACGAATCAGTAGAGAAAAAGCAGAGGCAAGAAGAGAAGGAGAACAGTAAATGTCAAACGTTCACGGTACTCTTGGACATTTTGGCTGAGTCAAACAGCCTTACCATGTGACTACACCAGAGATATCACTCCTAGTGATTTCTACTAAATCATTGACAGCAGCAAGTCCACAAGTAGGCCTTGGCCATGGCAAAGGCTTAAGACAGTTAAAGCTGATTGCTTCTCATTCCTGAATTTGTTCTAAGGAAAAAAAAAACAAATAGCCAACTGTCCTTTACAGGGCCACTCACTTCTTTTCGTAAAGAGGGAAAATTCATTTTGCCAAAATCAATTAAAACTCAAAATTCCTTCTTTAACCGTACGATGTACTTATTGTGAGTGCATGAGTATAGGCACTGATTATTCTAATCGATCAAAACCAAGAGACACTTACTTTTTATCATTCTGGTCTATTGTAGTACAAATTTTTACAATTCAATATATCTCAATATAACACAACACAACACAACACAACACAACACAACACAACACAACACAACACAACACAACACAACACAACACAACACAACACAACACAACACAACACAACACAACACAACACGTTTTTAGAAAGTTGATGCACATCTTTTGCTTCCTTTTTTCTTTCACTCTCTCTCTATTTTGTGATTCTCTTCACTTTCAAAAGCTTTTCCTCCTATTTCTCCTCACTTTTTCCCCGTCTTCTTTTCTTTATTGTCTTCTCTTTTTGAACGTTTCGGGGTTCTTCCTTTGCCGAGGGCACCTATTCTTCTTCCTCCTCCTCCTGCTCCTTTTCCTTCTTAGGACACTTTGAAGACCAATGTCCTTTCTCTTTACAATGATAACAGGTATCTTGACTTTGTCTCTTCTGGCACTGGTCTCACTTTTATGACGATCTGGACACTCTGTAGCCCAATGACCTTTATTATGGCAGATACAGCAAGTATCTTGACTTATATCCCGAAAGGAGGAAGAGTAGTCCGTTGGCTTGACTGAAGAAAACTTTCGCAAAGGTCTA
Source organism: Potamilus streckersoni (assembly GCA_016746295.1). Taxonomy (NCBI): domain Eukaryota; kingdom Metazoa; phylum Mollusca; class Bivalvia; order Unionida; family Unionidae; genus Potamilus; species Potamilus streckersoni. Next base: position 623,316 of record JAEAOA010000633.1, read on the forward strand.
ATCAGAAGTTCGATCTGTGTGGGTACTTCCATCGTGCTGATAGGTTTGAGAGCAAAGTTAATACTGAGAGGGAAGTCAAAAGCCTTTTACACATGCACTTGTCTGACATGGATATATAGGGGTCCATAGTGTTTCACATCTAGTCATTTGACTTTTTGCAATGAAGATGAAGCATTCGTATCATTTCGTAAAGAAAGGAGAAGAAAGTAAGAGGCAGAAACGTGATTTATTGCCTCGTATAGTAGCTGAAGTCTTGGCACAAATTCATGCCAGTGATTTTGAAGATGAGATGAGTGAAACAGAAACTGTTACACCAAAGCAAAGTCCATCACTACCAGCAAACCCTAAAAACTACTACCACATTCGAGAGACAAACGCTCTTCCAGAAAATTTAGAACCGCAACCTACACGCAAAGGTGAAGTTTAAAGATATCAAGTTTGACGTACCCTTGGAAAAAGCAGAGGGGTTCATCACCAATGTGTCTGATTCTTTGTTAACCACACCGAAACAGCAATGTCAAGCCAATGAAGACGATCGCTTGAGACTTTCCATATATCACGACAATTTGAAGTCCCCTGTTTGTATCGAGTTTAGCAGTCCATCAGAATTAACACCTTCCAAAATCACCTACAATAATCAATACGTACAACAATCCAACGACAAGTTTTACGTCACTGACGGAAAAATGATATTGTTCATGACCCATGTGTGACATGGCAAAAAAGGTGATCTAGGTAGGCAACCTTCGAAGCCTCATTGCCTCTTAATATAATATCCCAATGCTCCTAAAGTTATCCCTTAGAAAAAGCCACTCCCCGAGGTACCAAAAAGAAAAAAAAACGAGCAATGGTATCAAGACTAGATCAGCGCCTCAAAAAATACAAAAAGCAACAGTGTCAAGACCAGATCACAGCTTCAGAAAAAGAAAACGAAAAGCCACATCAAACAGTTTCTACCCACAAGAGAGCGTCTCTAAAAAATCTCCTTAAAGGGTAATACCCTCGTCTTCTTTAGCGGCAGTTTCCGATGCTCACAAACTACCTGCCATCATAATCAAACTCCAAGAGAGATCAGACATGTTACAGAGTTTGCTTGATTTGTCCAAGAAGGAACTGTCCCGATTTATTGTGTTGCCTGTCATCAAGTTGATATGACGTAAAGACAATCAGTGGCGACACATTCCAGTATCAAAAGACCTGAGACAAACCATAGCGATAAGATTTTCCGAACGCCCTAAGATGTTTCCACTAAGAAGTGCACACCGTCACCATCGCTATTCTTCTGTCCAAAAAGGAAAAGAAAAGAAAAAATAAAAGGACTGCCTCCTTGTTTGGCCAAAGATGGGGACATACTGTCCGTCCTGACCAAAGCTCCTCCACAAATGCGAAACAACTCATTCAAACTGCCTCCAAAAATGTTATTGATACCATTCGCGAATGTTTCCTGAATGTCTTAAAAGACACGATACATTTGTCTAAACACCAGAAGCAATACTCAGCTTTCAGCTAAACATCGACACGTTCTTCGCCAAATGGTCATTAAGAAAATTCACATTCGTCAAAAGATAAAGATATTGATGCAACGCGGAGGAATGTTTCCTCCTATACCTAAGTTGCTGAAAGTAGTATTGAAAAAAATGATGGGAATAATCTTTGGAGAAAACTAAAAAAGTTCAAGAAGATAAAAAGATTATCTGAAATCAAAAGATCGAATATGTTATCCTTGAAATCCAATGGAAGGACAATAACTTACTTTAGTCCCTTACAAACGATGGATGGAATATCAGGGCAAGAACAATGAACTTAACATGTACCTCCAATCCTCATTTGTAAAAGATGTGCCAGTTACAACACCAATCGGAATCAAAGATTGATCGCAGCCTTATTTCCAAAACGGAATAATCTCAGCCGTACGGTCAACTGTTGAAACAACTGCAACTTTTTCACCAGAAAGCTTTGGATGAAGCAGCTCAAGCCACCCTGAAAGATTTTAAGGTCTTGATTAAAAGTCCATCACTACTACTACCACCACCACCAGTGGTCAAGACAGAAAAAGAAGAAGAGTGTCAAACTCCATAAGAAAAATGCGCAAGTTAACAACACCATCAACATCCAGAATCGGTTGAATTAAAAAGGTTTCAAACCTCCACTCATTTTGAAGTCTTTCCTCCACATGGACTCCATTTATCATCCATCTCCAACTGTCTGTTAACTTGTTAGAATGATCCATCTTGTATTTCTTGTAGAACGACGGGAGGCAAGGCAAGGCAAGGTGTTTTAAGTCGCTAACTGCCCTAAGGCTGATATGACTGCTTACAGTCCCGGGCGTGGACTGCAATCCCTTTTAGAGGGCACAAGGCCTTGGTGCTAGGCCTTTTACCTGACCCCTAGAGGTCAGAGACCCCAAAAAAGACCTTATGAAGCATAATAAAATTGAAGGCACAGGCAGATCCGCAACTAGCTCTCCCACCCGGGCCACAACTCCCGCCCACCAAAGTCCCCAATGTCTAAGTCCACCTAACTTTATCTCATTTAGGTGGACTAGTGTGTCAAATTTAACCAGTTTGTCCTACGGATGTCCCTATACCAATGGTGTGTTAGCCACGTATTCAATTATCCAAATGTTCATGAGTTGTGAATTTTGAATATATTTTGATGAGGTTGAATTTTGCGTACTTAGAGTACATATATGGTTCTAAAGAAGAAATCAATCTCTAGGTGTATGCCACCTAATTTTAACATTTATCACCGCTTTGACAATGTTTGACTTTAAATTTTGACTGCCTTTCCAAAATATCTCGTTTTAATGTTGGGTCTTCCAGGCCAAAATGAAAACAGAGTCATCGCTAATTGTTTGTCCGTTCCAGGGGTTGGGGTTTTGGGACAGCAGAGGGATGGAGGTTTATCTTGCATAGTCCCTTGATTTGTGTTGTAGTGAGGTCTGTCTGTGTGTGTGCTGGGTGGGGTTTTTATGGGATGCTACCTGGTGCTGGTTAACTATCCCTTATTTGATTTTGTGGCAATCTGAAATGTAGATTCTTTTCTTCTTTGGCAATAAAATTATGTATTCTTTTCTGACTACCTTCCAGGTAGTGATGGTTCCGTCATATTGTCCTAGTTGTGATCTTCTTCTTCCTTTATGGGATAACGGTTAGAGCTGACTGTATATCCCTTACTTGATTAGGCGAATTTTGTATTGGGTACTCTTTTCATATATCACTGTTGTGATTGTAGCCTTTACCAGGTTACTTTTCGGTCTTTGTGCATGTCTGGCTAATCGGTCTACTCCGCTCCTGGCAGTTAGGGATATCAGGTGGGAGGTTCCTGATTTTACCCTTCGCTATCGGTCATGACCTATATGTCCTTGACATGGTGGGAAATCTTAGCCTATATACAGAGCTATAGGTTTCAGGATCCATCCAGGCGTGTGCTGGCATGAGTCCTAGCGCCTGTTTTATGTTATGGACTAGGTATGGTGCTTGCAAGTATGTTCGTGTTTGTATGCCGGGAGGGGTTATTAGGGTTCCGATACAGGCTTATTGAATCCCTTTTTTTGATACTGATGAATTGTTCTTGTAGATGTTTTGTTGTAGGCATCTTCTTTTGATGTCTGTTTTCCCTCCTCCTCCCTATGAGGTTCTAGTCCTTTCTTCTTTATTCTTGTGTTGTTGAATTGTTAATATTGGATGATTTAAAAATATAAGGTTGTTGTCTCGTCGGTTTTGATTGGATAATACAGCCAAATTTTCAAACCTATTCTAGTTCAATTTTGTTTTCTATTTAAGTTTTATAATAAAATTATGTGTTTTATGGTATTTCATTCTTGTTATGTGCTTAGCTGTAGTTTTATAGAAGGTTATCAATACTAATTAGAGTATAAAGAGTCATTATAAAGAAAATTAAAATACAGATACAGTAAATATATGTTAAAAAAGTTATGATTATTGTTATGATTTAATTATTTATGCTTATAACTAAGGTTAAATTGACTAAAAGTAAGGAGTAATAATTGCTGGGGTTCTTATTACAATAGATCTAAATTATTATTTGTAGCTTTCTATTTTATAATAAGTTTAAATAAGTGAGCATAATTCTCAGAATTATTGAATTTGTGACAAAGTGGGGAGCGTTGGACTAATGCTGAATTTCCCGCTTACGTCATTAGAATGAAATATTTTATTGGTTGTTGTAGATTTTACTTTTCAATCCTATTCTGGCCCGATATTGAATTTTCTGTACGGGGAAAGCGCGCCTAAATTTCGGCCAATCAAATGCAATCTTAGATTTAAGGCTTTTTTTATTATATTACCTAATTTGTAAGCTGGTTCAATATTTTACCCGGCACGGGGAAGAAAGAATTTTGTTTGGCGGGCGAAAATTAATGTTTAATTTTGTTTTCTATTAAAGTTTCAGGGATCTTTTTTGTGGAGAGTTTATATTATTGAGTAGTATAAGGATAACGATTGGGGATATATGGGTGTGACTTTATAATATTGTCCAAGATGAGCACATATTTACTCAACCACAGACAAAGAAATTGTTGTAACTGATAGTTTTTGGTTTAGTCAATTTGCTTTATAATTATTAAGAGAGGGTATATTTTATATTGTTAGTCATGGTAGTGAGTTATTTAAGGTAATAGTTAGAAATCAATTTTAGATTCATTATATATTTACATTGTGTCTATGATAATAACGACAGTAGAAATTTAATTATACTGATAATAATATTTATATTCGTGATTTAAGTAGATTTAAGTATATTTTAAATTGATTTTACTTTACCTCAGCCTTTGCTAAGTGTAGTGTCCGTTATATGTAGTGAATAATCCAATATTATCCTTAAAGTCCGGGAGCTCAGAAAACACGTCCGCTCTGTTCAACAGCCAAACAGGAATCCCCGATCAGAACGACGGGAATGATAGCATAGCATAGCTTAGCATTATGATTAAAGTCATGTATACACTCTCGTGCTTTACAACTGGTTAAAGCCCTGAGAAGGGCTAGTGGCTTCTCCTCCTTCCAAGCCGACCTCACCCGTGTCTCAGTGCTAGACACTTTTTTTTTGCCCCAGCGCATGGGGCTTTTAACCCCCCTGGTGGCTCACCGCCTTAGCCGGATGTCACTTTTCAGTGACATTGCTATCCAGTGAGGCACTTAGCCCCTGACTGAGCTTTTGGTCGTGGGCTAACCTTTTTCCTTTTTGTTGACCTTTAGACCTTTAGACCTTTGATAAACTCACCAATCCAGACTCAGAAAAGGCAAAGAAAACAGTCAAGGAAAGGGAGGTACCGTAGAGCTCCACCGCTTACCGGTTCTGTGTTGTTGTTGTAGTTCATTGCCCAGGTCAACTTCACACTAATAGGCTATTGAGATTTGTAATCTTTTCTCTGTGTGAGTATGTGGCCCGGACGCTTTCCATCCTTGTTGTTCCGTTTCGTCTATCCTCCTGCTTCCCGTAGTATTTTCCGTCCATCCTGGCGTTGAATGTCGTGTACACCCTACCGTTAATGTTTGTAATCTAGTGTTTCCCGTTTTCTGGTGGGGATGGGAGTTCCTAACTGTCTGCCAAACATGTGCGAGTCACATAAATTTCAAATAAGTTTGAGTTGTGAAATTTCTAACTTATTATTGGTTTTTGTTTTTGCGTACTGTGCGTACCTTTTGCTTTCTGAAAAGAATATCAAATTTGGATGGGTATCAGTTACCCAGGTAATTTTGAGATCTAAATTAGTTATTTTGGAAATTGGAAAATAATATAAAACCAATAATTCTTTTAAGGGCCACGACGGGATAGTTCTGATAGACATTTTAAGTCGCTTGCTGCCGTGAGACTGATACGACTGCTTACAGTCCCGGGCGTGGACTGCAGTACCTTTACAAAGACACCAGGCCTTGGTGCTAGGCCTTTTACCTGACCTCTAGAGGTCAGAGACCCCCCAAAAAGACCTTATGAAGCATAATATAATCGAAGGCACAGGCAGATCTGCAACTAGCTCTCCTACCCGGGCCACAACTCCCGCCCACCAAAGTCCCCAATGTCAGAGACCCCAAAAAAGGACCTTATGAAACTTATTGTAACAGAGTGTACCGGCTTTTCGCCTCAACTCAAGTCCCTAATGTCTAAGTCCACCTATCTTTATCTTAGTTATGTGGATTATTGTGTCAAATTTAACCAGTTTTTCCTACGGGTGTCCCTATACCGATGATGTGTTAGCCACCTATTCAATTATCCAAATGTTCATGAGTTGTGAATTTTGAATATATTTTGATGAGGTTGAATTTTGCGTACTTAGCGTACTTGTATGGTTCTAAAAAAATAAATCAATCTCTAGGTGTATGTCACCTAATTTTTACATTTATCACCGCTTTGACAATGTTTCGTTTTTAATTTTTACCGCCTTTCCAAAGGATCTCATTTTAATGTTGGGTCTTCCAGGCCAAAGTGAAGACATAGGTTGTAGACTTATTTTTGAACAGTTGGCCGTGCGTCCTGGACTGACCATCGCTAATTGTTTGTCCGTTCCGTTCACTTTTGTGATTGTAGCCTTTACCAGGTTACTTTTCGGTGTTTGTGTGCGTCCGGCTAACCGGTCTACTCTGCTCCTGGGAGTTAGGGCTATCAGGTGGGAGGTTCCTGATTTTCCCTTATCGGCCTTGACTTTTTTGTCCTTGTCATGGTCGGAAATCTTATCCTATATATAGTGCTTATAGGAGTCAGGATCCACTCAGGCTTCTGCTAGTATGAGTCCTAGCGCCTGTTTGATGGTATGGACTAGGATTGGTGCTTGCAGTTATGTATAAGTTTGTATGCAGGATGGGTTATTAGGGCTCCGATACAGGCTTATTGAACCCTTTATTTGATACTGATGATCTGTTCTTGTTGATAGTTTGTTGTAGGCATTTCTTTTGCTGTTGGTTTCCCCCTCCCTCCTATGGGGTCCTGAATCCTTTCTTCTTTATTCTTGCATTGTTGATTTTGTAATATTGGATTATACCAATTGGAGACGCGATATAACTAGCTGATATATGAACAAATTACATCTCAAATGATGATGATGACACTTTTGTGATCGGGGGAGCGCAGAATGTTCAGAACTTGAGGTGACACAAAGGAAGTAGCTAGTTTCTGTAAGATTAGCTCAGTTCGAGTAAGTTACCTACAAACCTCTGCCGTCTAAGTTACCTAGTGAACAAATTGAACCCCTATTTGATAAGATTCATAAAATAATTAAAGGTCAAACGAAAACTCAGAAATTAATCTTTGAAATAATACTCACTTTGTTTTTAAAAGTTAATTATTGATGTAAGTTGAAAATGGTTCAGACAAAAAAAAAACAGGATGTCCACTTAATGAACCTCTGATGCGAAATCCTCACAAATGACATATATATTCGCGATCGCGCTGTGCTTGGTTGATGTAGTAGAAGTGATTGGGCAGGTACAATAGTTACGATGTGCTACGGTGGCCGATTCGGTACATGTGGTGGGATTTCGAAGATGACATACCGGGTGCATTATGGTGCCGTGCTTGGTGACATTTGAGCCATCGTCAGTGTGGCAACAAGGTGGATCGGCGTTAGTCAGAATAACGACTCTACGTTCATGGTCGTAGCTTTGCACGGATTTTCAAGCATCAGACGGCTGGTATCAAGAAAGAGTTTCCGGGTCTCGCCTCCAATGGCGGCATAAAAGTTGCGTAAATAGCGTGAGCCTTTCAGTCGGCTTAGGATATCAGCATTTAATACTTTTCCGCCTGACAAAATTGATTAAAGAGGCAACGCGACAAAACGTTGTATACCTTACGACCTAGGGAATGTTAGACACACTTTTAGCTAACGTAGGTTTTTATCCAGTTATGTCTTCACTCTGATTTGGACTAGTTGAATGATTATACCTCCTTCAATGTTTTTTAAAAATAATATTTGGTTTTGCAAAATAAACTGCAACTGTCTTAAACCTTTTCCAAGGACAAGTCCTTTTTCTGCCGTTATTGTTGTTACTGCTGCTGTAATAGTAGTATTGGTAGTATTAGCAGTAGTGACTGCTGGTGATGCTGGTGTCTCATTGGTGGTGAACGTCGATGCAGTCATAAAACGTTAGTTATAGCTCGTGAAGGTCTCTTTCTTTTCAGTTCAGCTATAAAGGTTTCATACATTTCTCTCCGATGTTTTAACGCCGATGCTTTAACTCCGATGTTTTAACGCCGATGCTTTAACTCCGAAGTTTTAACTCCGTCAAAATGTATTGTAGTAATCTTATTGTTTTCCTTTCACCCACTTCCTTCTCCTCAACGCTGAAAGTTTTCATCTTCTCTTCTTCATACGTTCTTTATTCCTCTTAATGTTGTTGTTCAACAACTCCTTCGTATTCCATCTGACGTTGTAAAACCGCTCCGGTGGCCTAGTGGTTAGAGAGTTCACCACGGATGCGGGAGGTCGTGGGTTCCATCCCCGGTCGAGTCATCCCAAAGAGAGGCTATTGTTATGACTGGGCGACCTGGTGTCAGGATAATGTGACTGGGTGGGACATCATGCAACATGTCCTCGGCATGATGTCCCAGTGCTAGACATCGTAGTGATATGACTGAAAATTGTTAAAGCTACGTTCAAAGTCATAATCACAACATCTCACATCACATCTGACGTTGTTAAAAAAAACCCTCTTCAACTCATCCGTTTTCCTCTGAACTCATCCTAGACTGGTAATGATGAAGATGTAAATGAAAGTAATATAAACGGCAAATATTTCTGAGAAGAAAATAAAATATCGCACAAACTAAATATAATATATTCTCTTCGGGAAAAATAATTACAACAGCTATAGTTGAAGTCGTCCTACTATCATTATTGGTATACAAAGTTTCCACTAGGTATACAAAGTTCCAACCGCATCAAATCATGCATTGATTTCATTTCATCCCTAGCATTGTACTTGAAGTCTTCAGAAATGGTACATCGTAGGAATGCTGGTGCGTGTGTATATATTAAAAGTGACATCACGCGTCCGCTCTCTTACTGGGAGACAGACAACATGCCACAGTTGATCAATGTTCAACGCGTTCACATTGGTAGAATTTCCCAGCCGGTTTTAGTTCGGTCCAAGATTATATAATCATTTCTTAAGACAACATCTTAGAGATGTTGGTATCAATGGAGCCAGCACCATTCATCCCAGCATGCTGTTTACTTCTTCATTTTCTTCTGCTTGTTATTTTTATTGTTCTTTTTCTTCCTCCCGACAAGATGTTGTTAAAAATAATCATCAAACTTTATTTGCAGCTTTTTGTTTACTTGTTACTCCTCCTCTTCTTATTGTTTTATTTATTTATTTACCTATTTATTTATTTATTATTGTTTTTTTGTTGCTGCTGTTGCTGTTTCTGTTATTATTATTATTATTATTATTATTTTTATTATTATTATTATTATTATTATTATTATTATTATTATTATTATTATTAGTAGTAGTAGTAGTAGTAGTAGTAGTAGTAGTAGTAGTAGTATAATTGAAATAAATTTATTAATATCGTCATATACACTCTTTATGTGACATACATATTACTCTAATTTCAATAATATCCGAAATTGTTTCTGCCAGTTTCTTTTTCTAATATATCAGATATTACCTCAGAATGCCGTACTTTCGCTGGTCATAATTGTGTATGGGAATATTTACTATGCCTCAGTTAAATATTTTATAAGTAAATTTAGTAATAAATTTGATTTACTATTTCCACTTGAGCCGATCAGGATGTCATGGCATTCAGGCAACATGAAGTGATACTTGGCATATTTGCTTATTGAAACACATTTTTGACGCTTTGTGTTTCACACTCCGAGTTATACCACTCATCGTATTGCCTGCGCTCACCCATTAAGGATCGAACCTAGTGGTGAATATAGTCATATAGTAAACACACCTGCATGGCGAACCAGTAAAAAAAACTCTTCTTAAGATACAGTCATTCCGGATTCCTCTGACAGAAATCAAGTATATCGAAATTATACAGAATGATACATATATACTTCAGACGGACAGAAATCAATGTATTCGAAGTTATACAGAATGTTACATATATACACTAAGGAAAACGAAAGGTAATATACCTGGACCCTACAGGAAACTGTAAAAATATGAAATTATATAATAAAAAATATTTTTATAGAAGTTAGAGGATTTGTTTATTCGTTCCATTGTGAAGTTCTATCCCGATACCTCAAGGTACGACTCCTATTGCTTTACCGCGTCATTTTGTGTAACTAGAGTATTTGAGAAAACAGTTTTCAAAATGAAACATAATAGTCTTCTGTTCATCAGAACAATCATTGATTTCCATATTTCTACCTACAAGTTCAGGATCTGCGAAATATGCAAAATCTTTAAAAATGCTCGTTGCACGGTGTGTATAAAAAGGACTTTATTGTGTCTTTGAGGCACGATAATAACACGTGTATCATATTTTCATTTAAATTAGCAGGAATCGTCTGGGTCCACTGCATTCACTTAAATATTCTTCCCAATGGTTTTGTATAGACAAAGGTAAAAACAGCTGGTTCAATAACAAACTCAGTTGGATATCATTTGTAGGCGAGAAATTGCCATTTATCTTCAATCAAACTCCACCCATCAAGGCGTATCCTGGCAACGTAAAACTCATGTAGTGCGATGCTTCCGACACTTTTACATTTAAAAGCATATATCGAACAAAGCTATGGTAGTTGGATTGTCTCTACCTATTGAAGGTGCCGATACCAATGGAAGGTAAATGTTTTCTTTATCATATTTTAGAACATTACTAAATTCCGAATATATATATATATATATATATATATATATATATATATATATATATATATATATATATATATATATATATATATATATATATATATATATATATATAATACTGATGAGATTTCTTAAAGTAGATATTGATATAGTGGCTAAAGACTAACGACTTAAGAACCTAAGTTATTTTTATTATATTTTTCTTTCAAGTACACGTTTAGCACATTATAATCTTTATCATGCCGAGTAAATGGTAGTTTGGTTACAATCATAAGGACTCAACTAACTGCCGATACTGGCTGACCATGGCGGTGTCTAACCCGCGACAAAAGGATTACGAGTCTGTCACTACTGGGCTACAGCTGTTACCATGAAATCAAGAAATTTTGATAATATTAATAACAATGACATACCTTTATAAACGATTGGGAGTGTATTAGAAAAAGTATTTTAAAATTTATTTCCGACTCTTATTTATAGTTATTTAACTTTTTCTTTACTATTTGTTTATACTATAATTGTATTATATATATATATATATATATATATATATATATATATATATATATATATATATATATATATATATAATGTCAAATACAGAAAATGATTTGAGAAATAAAATAGAATACAACATACGTCAAAATAAATTACTATCAGTTGTTATAATGACTTCCAAATTTATTGTTGAAGAAATATTATCCCACATACGTATCCATAATTAAGTAAAATCAGAATACATATCTATACATATCTAAAGTCAGTCCAGACACGTATTCATACAGTATCTGGAAGTACAGTGCATTGCTTAAGACAAATCATGATATTCGAGTAGACTCTTTCGATGATTCTAATGAACCTGCCACCTCATTGTTGCGAGTCCGACATCTTAATCACTGAATTCGTAAATAAAAAAAAACGAACATAACCATCTCAACTGTTTAATAGAAAAACGAATAACATCATGTCAGTTCATTAAACAAAATGAATAACATCATTCACATTCATTAGAAAAATGAATAAAATCATGTTAGTTCATTAGAAAATGAATAACATCATGTCAATTCATTAGAAAAATGAATAACATCATGTCAATTCATTAGAAAAATGAATAACATCATGTCAGTTCATTAGAAAACGAATAACATGTCAATTCATTAGAAAAATGAATAACATCATGTCAGTTCATAATTAGAAAATGAATAACATCATGTCAATTCATTAGCATCCAAACAAACATGCTTATTTAAAGTCGTTAGAAGCAAGCAGAACAGGATCATTTCGAAAAATATGTATAAATTGAAGGAAAGCCAAGACAGGTTTAAATACTGGATCCCTAACATAGTTACCCAAACTTTCACTTAATATTAAAAATGATGAATACAAATAGTCCAGATCAAAAAGGAATTCAAAACTTTCACGTTATAAAACACAATTATAAATTTTCAATGAAAAATTTAAAGAAAATCTATGGAAGTTACGTTCACATTTTCCTTTATCAAGCATTATAAATGAGTAAGCTTCAATGTTCCAAGTATATTTTTTAAAGTAAATAATTCTACCTTCAATATCTCAATTATATCTCAGAACAAAATTACTGGAAATTGATGTTTTATTTCTACTGCATTAAGTTAGGACCGACCCCACATGGTTATTTTCGCTTTAGTCCTTTCCGATTTTGCTTTGCCTAAAACGACACTAGTCCAAAAAGAAATTTGATATGCAGATTATTTCGTTTTGTATTGTAATGAATTTCAGGGAGGACATTTCTATTTGATGCATTTCTGTTATTGGGAAACATTGTTAATTGATGTACGAATTGATTAATGTTTGGTATCTCCATTGGGAATACCTGCCAGGTTTTTTTTATATTTTGGAATACCACAATAGAGACTTAAGTGCCACTCATAATGTACTGAAAACCCAAAATAGCGGACTTGGGTGGGGTAGGGGTGCTTCAATAGTGTAATACCTAACCAATTGTGTAATACTGAACAATAAAATGTTTCCCAAGGGTGCCATAATAACTTATGATATACTAAAAGTTTAAAAGATTTTGTAAAACGTTTCTTAACCTTTAATGAAATAAACTTTGAGGCAAAATAACCTACCTATTAATGTAATAATATTGTAACCGATGATGCAATAAATCAAAATAGAGTCGAGTATATCATGAGAGTGTTAGGCAGGCTTGCGATGTTCTAAATAGAGTATGTGCTGTGAATTTAATGATTTCCGATTGAGTCAATATGGCTGTAATGTCTTAAGGTACTTATTGAGTCACTAAGGATGTAATGTCTTGGCTCAATTCTTGATTGAGTCGCTAAGGCTGTAATGTCTTGGGTAACTTATTAATTGATTAATTGAGTCACTAAGGATATAATGTCTTGACTCACTTCCTGAGTCACCAGGCTGTAATGCTTAGGGTTACATTTTGAGTCACTAAGGATGTAATTTCTTGGCTCACTTATTGAGTCTCTAGGCTGTAATGTCTAGGATCACTTATCAATGAGTCACTAAGGATGTGATGTCTTGGCACACTTCTTGATTGAGTCAGTAGTGGTGTAATGCTTTAGCCTTTCTATTGCACTTAGGAACGACTTTATTTCTGAGAACAAGCCAACATTTTTCTACGAACATCTATATTCATACTGCTCGCATACCAATGACTCATTATGCCAGCATTATAGTCCCAAAGTGTTAATTAAAAAACAGTAAAAGAAAGTGTTGCCAAATCCTTTTTATTACTCATTGTTAAAAAAGGATATTCAAACCAATAATCACGACCAAATTCAGATTGTGTAGAATTACAAAAGGGAAAGGAGGTTAGTCGGTTTAGGTTGTAGTATATTATCCAATAGGAAATGGATACATTATTTGTTATAATATTTTAGACTATCGGTCAGTATTGCATTGTAGGTGAAATCTGTATTAAAATATTTGATAGGATTATATCATCGGTAATTATTAGTTATTATATCCATCATGAGTAATGGCAGAAAGTGTTTGATGGGGCGATGGGACTCTTGTAACCTTTAAATCAATGATCTCCACCCACTCACTTTATCTTGGATAAATATCTTGGCCATGACAAACAAAGATAATAAAAACCGTGAACCTGGATTCTTTCTAAAAATAATGTAATTCACGTTTAGGAAACCCAACAAAATATATTCCTAGTTTTCGAACATTAGGAATCTAACATGGTTCATATCTAGTATTTTAATATATAATTGCAATAGCTCTCATAATGCTTGTAGAAAGTTATCAATACTTTTTTGACAATGATTTAAATCAATAAATAAGATTTTTAAACATCTCAAAGAAAATGCTATCAGATTGATCTGTTCTTGTTACGTCACGAAGCGGGAGATGGCGTTTATTTGAGTGCAAATACGCGTTTCAAAGTTAGATCACCGACGATGGCATTTGGTTTGGTGAACGGTCACCCATGCAAGGTCAGCATTTTTTTTCTAAGGTTGTTAAGGTTTTATTTAACTCTTTAAAAAGCGTTTTTATTTCTAAAAGGTATTTGAAATTATACATTTTCGGGTACAATTTTTTTCTCGTTTCCATTCGGACTCGACCATTAAGTGCGTATATTAGGCGATAGCTATGAGTAATACAGTTAGATTGTCCGCAAATTGTCAGTCCATTAATTAGCTGTAAATGTCGAGTTACAATCAACAAGAGAGTGGGTGATAATTATGTCATAGCAACAATAATTGTTTCATGCATAACAATATTGGAAAGAACACGTCTTCATTCAACCAGTGCCAAGCTAAGCTTTAATTATCCAGCAACACAATTCTGCAAAGTTTTATATATATATATATATATATATATATATATATATATATATATATATATATATATATATATATATATATATATATATATATATATATATATATATATATATAAATATATATATATATATATATCCAACACTGTCTTTCAAAATCTTCTTGCGAACTATATTCAGTATTTGGAAATCAACTCTTTTCAATTGAAAACGTTTATTTTGTATTTGCTGCATCAGTTAATTTATAGGTTTCGTGTAAATTGACTACTATAGAATAATGACTGAGACATAAGTTTCACTCAATGGTCTAAAGGCTACCGTCACTTCGATTTGAAACATTTTGTGCCACGATTTCCTTGACAAAGAATAAATACCATGAAAATCTTTTACTTCGCCATATCCATCATTAGGATACTGTCTATTTATTGTAATTGTTTGTAATTGCCATAAATGTTTTGCGACATTGGGATACTGTGTATCTATTGTAATTGTTTGTAATGGCCATAAATGTTTTGCGGTTTTAGGTTGCTGTCTATTTATTGTAATTGTTTGTAATTGCCATAAATGTTTTGCGACATTAGGATACTGTCTACTTATTGTGATTGTTTGTAATTGTCATATATGTTTTGCGACATATGGTCTCGGTGAACATGGCATATGATTGATAAAGTTTCAATGAATGACAAATCTAGGGTAAGTGATGGCTTCTGATGGGGCGATTTTTTTTATCCGCCATCATATGAACGACGATGTCAGCTCATATTGTCAGGAAGCGATTGAGATTTTTCTAACACTGGACACGAGTTGTATCAAGTATACAAATAATTCGTCCAAAATATGTGTCATGTTTGTTATTGATATATTTGTGTTCGCTATGCGTCGAGTAGAATTGCTAAAGATTTCAACTATTCGGCAACTGGAAATGCATCCCACAAGTAAAGGGCTATCGAAATATATAGCTGCTTTACCACCAAAACCCCAAACAATTTTATTGTATGGGGCAATTGGGAAGAATGCATAGTTTATTTCATAGGACTGTATTCAATCTTTCGCGGAATAAAAGTTCCCAATATGCAGGAAATATCTCAATAATGTTAATTCATAGTTCTTTAGTGAGCTGCAAAATAGCCTAATGTGTATGGATGTATATTTTCATTAAATGACTTCATAGAACCAATATTTCAAATATTTTGCACAAATAGAAAGTCTATTTTCACCACCTTTTTTTCCTAACATATCTCTTTCCGCCATTCTCATGTCTGCATTAATAATATGCATTTGAATTAGATATGTATATTGTTACACTGTGTTGGCAGTAAAATTTTATTCTGTTTCAAGACTAGTTAAAGCATCCGTGAGAGCCACAAAGGAGAGAGAGAGAGAGAGAGAGAGAGAGAGAGAGAGAGAGAGAGAGAGAGAGAGAGAGAGAGAGAGAGAGAGAGAGAGAGAGAGAGAGAGAGAGAGAGAGATGCTCTACGAGCAAATGAAAATTTATATTTTTCTAGTAAAGTAATAAGACTGAAAACCATAGAACATTCTTCTATTTTCGTATTATCAAGCATTGCAAGTCCCTTTTTATCGAGAGTGATGTGAATTTATCTATTGGCTGTTTCATTCAAATCTGTTTTACTGTTTGTAACAACGTATTTCTGGTATTTAGTTGAAAAATCTATTCTCAGAATTAAGATGTGACACCAGCACATCCAAATGTTCCATGAGGATACACAGATACATCTAAATATTCCAAGATGTGACAAGTATACATCATAACATTCCGTGTGGAGATTCCAAGACACCTAAATATTCCAAGAGGTGAAACGAATACATCAAAATATTCCGTGTGGAGATTCCAAGACACCTAAATATTTTATGAGGTGAAAGGAATACATCATAACGTTCCGTGTGGAGATTCCAAGACACCTAAATATTCCAAGATGTGAAAAGAATACATCAAAACGTTCCATGTGGAGATTCCAAGACACCTAAATATTCCAAGAGGTGAAACGAATACATCATAATGTTCCATGTGGTGATTCCAAGAAATCTAAATATTCCAAGAGGTGAAAAGAATACATCAAAACGTTCCGTGCGGAGATTCCAAGACACCTAAATATTCCAAGAGGTGACACGAATACATCAAAACGTTCCGTGTGGAGATTCCAAGACACCTAAATATTCCAAGAGGTGACACGAATACATCAGAACGTTCTGTGTGAAGATACCAAGACACCTCAATATTCCAAGATGAGACAACAATATGTTTAAACGTTTTAAGTTTGTTAATACTCTGAGTGTCAGTGTAGCATCATTATTGTTACGCTTTTTCTTCCAAGTGACACATAAAAAAAATTTTTTTTTCCAAATAATAAAGATCAGTTTTGATTTTGTTTTATAGTTGGATGGAACATCCATCAAATATGTTGGTCCTCTGTGTATTAGACTTTGCTTTAATGAGTGTTCTTCCAATGTTTCAGGTGACATTAAAACACGAATGTACAACACATTAAAGGCTAACTGATATTTCTGTGCTCCTGTTTCTAGTAGGATGAAATAGTGAAATAAGAACATGTAAATTTTCCTTCCAGAAGCAAGAGTTTATATTTTCCTATTTTATTTTTGGCATTGTTTTATTTTGTTTCGTAATTTGCTAATACTCTAAATAATGTATAGGGCTGTAATTGTTTCTCCAGTGTATTAAGTGTTTGAAATTGCACTGTTATAAAATTTGTATAGTTCGTTGAGTGTTTTTATAATTATTTTCCATAGCCGTAGGTAGATAAAAATGGTTGAATATAAATATATCATGCTGTGTCTACTTTAGGTACTTTTAGAGTAAGAGTTTCAATGTCTTCATAAAATGTGTCTTTGATCTTCCCTGGGTTGGTCTCAAGTGGACGCATAGGCGTTGATGACAGATGGATGCCTTTTCCAGACAATGAAATCCTCCTTTGTCTTAGTCCTTTATTTTATCATTTGTCGTAGTCCTTTGTCCTAGTCCTGTGTCTTAGTCCTTTTGTCTTAGTCCTTTGTCTTAGTCCTGTGTCTTATTCCTGTGTCTTAGTCCTTTGTCTTAGTCCTGTGTCTTATTCCTGATTCCTGTGTCTTAGTCCTTTGTCTTTGTCCTTTGTCTTAGTCCTGTGTCTTATTCCTGTCTTAGTCATTTTGTCTTAGTCCTTTGTCTTAGTCATGTGTCTTTGTCCTTTGTCTTAGTCTTATGTCTTAGTCCTTTGTCTTAGTCCTGCCTTAGTTCTTTGTGTTAGTCCTTTGTCTTAGTCCATTGTGTTAGTCCTTTGTGTTAGTCCCTTGTCTTAGATTTTTGTCTTAGTCAGTGAGGAGCTTGATATGGATGCCTTTTTCCAGACAAAGAAAGCCTCCTTTGTCTTTGTGTGAAGAGCTAGATAACTAGTAATGATTTGAATGCAAACCCAGTGCATAAGAAGGTGCAGTCGTCACCTACATA
Source organism: Potamilus streckersoni (assembly GCA_016746295.1). NCBI lineage: Eukaryota > Metazoa > Mollusca > Bivalvia > Unionida > Unionidae > Potamilus > Potamilus streckersoni. The sequence continues at coordinate 641,371 of JAEAOA010000633.1, forward strand.
GGTAAGTTGTCCTTCCACTCCACTCGTTGTTGCTATTTGGCTGTTTAATCTTGCCAGTTCTATACCAATTAGAGGAGTTCTTCTCCTTGGTGTGTCAGCTGATTTAATATTCGTACGTTCCAGGCACCGATGGTGAGTTGCGTTACCTATCTTGTTAGGTGTTCTACTGCTAATGTGTGATCCCCATTTGCAACGTTATGCTTATAATATGCATATTTAATTTAAATATTGATTTGTTAGTTTTAATGTTTTAATTTCATTACATGCTATTGTAATGTAACATTGTATGCTGGACTTGACCTTGTCCAAAACTAATTTCATTTCTGCTTGACCTGATTGGCTTTTTCAAATATTAAAAATACTTCGTTAAATGGAAACAACTAATAATAGCTTCATTATTCTCTATTTTTAGGAACTTAATATCAGGATTTTTATTCAGATAAACAAAACAAAAAAAAAAGACCCAAAACGACTAAATGTGTTTTTCATGGTCAGGGTTTTGAAGTTTTCTAAATGAATTTTACAGGTTATTGTGTAGAAAATAAACAAGACTCGATTTGTTTTATTCTAGAATTTTATTTTCCATTAGGTAATGGTTGTTTTAGTTTAGAAGATACTAATTGTGACCCGAGGTCAATGTGAGAACTACATAATCTTTTGATTGTGAGGATTTGGTCAGTTGTGCTTTAACATCTTGCACCTTCAAGTTGTATTATGTTGATATCAGTTTCAGCTGAGGTTTTTTTTTCTTCAAATCATTGTATTTGAGTGATTATTTTCACTAGAAATACAAAAGTGCTCTGATAAAATTCTTGGAATTTATAATGCAATCAAACCCGAAAAGTATTACCGTGATTCAACAAAACACTGTTGACACATCAGCACTCAATATGATATAGCAGACACGCCATTGCCTTCAGTTTTGGATCTCTTCGGGACTTGTACTCAGTTTTATTCAGGACATTACATTACTAAGACTTGTGTCTAGTCTAATTCTTGGATTATGTTCGTATTTAAATTCGCAATACCATATATTCTTTATTCTTGATTTCATTTTGTTTCAAATGGAAATAAATTATTTGTTAAATTTTGTAATACTTGCTGTCTTTTACTCTTTTTTGTTGCTTATTTTAAGAGTATTGACTTGTAGCATTTATTATGGCTACGTGGAAGCAATATCGAAGGCACGTTTTCTGACCTACTCTTCTTGCTACTGTGGTGAGAAATGATTCTAAAACGGTCTTCTTAGTGATCTGGGTTGCTCAGTTCCACAGATTAGGTCCAGTGATAAGAGACCATATGCTCCCTGACCCTAAGCTGTGCAGGTCTGCAGCTACAGCTGCCAGTTTGTTCATAGATGCTGGAGTTGGCACAGATCACCAGATACGCATATGTATTATTGACAAAACTGGTGTTCGAAAATTTAATAGAGACACAATTATCCTATCGATGAAGTGTGATATGCATAAGATCAAAATCAACGACACAGTCTTATGTCTGATTTACCGTAACAAGACGTTTTGGATGCATCCACGATCCCAGCACTGACATCTTATTGACCACGTTGTTGTCAGGAGAAGTGACAGCAAGATGTCCGAGTGAGAAGTGCAAAATGCTGGAGTAACCACAGGCTCGTGGACTTTGAGCTCAAAATCCATATTCAGCTTAGCAGAGAACCACAAGACAGAGCCGTGCCAAAATTTTTAATGTCTCCAAAGTTAAACAGAAGAATTTGAAATAGGCAGTTGTCGCAGAACTCTTCATCCAAATCGATACAATCGCTAAAGACTACGAAATACATAGTAAGACGCGCAAAGTGGAATGACTGTGTACTCAACTGTACTCAACACATTTGATCACACCACATAGAAACATCAAGATTGGTACACAGAGAACGATGCTGCAATACAGCTACGTCCACATAAGAAATACTACTACAAAATATCTTTTTAGAAGACAGTACTACATCATCCAAGAAGGCAGTAAGCAACAAAATCAAGATTCATGGTTGAACAATTAAGCAGTTAAAATTCGGTCCAATAAAGAGAGGAATGATATGAAGAGCGCATATGATGCTATACTGTTCAAAGCCATTAGGAACATATCCAATACTGAGTTCTGACATCGCCACGCTGCTTATTGACAACGAGAAAACACTTCAAAGATGGATAAAACACTTAAACAACATCCTAAATCAAACATCACCTATGACTGGGGAGGCCCTTGTTTGACTGACCAAAAGGAAATCAACATAGCGCGTACTAATCCTCCAACGCAGACTAAAGCTATGAAAAAGTACCTGCTGTTGAATGGCAAAGCACCTGTAGTACGTGCAAAACCTGTAAAAGTCTACAAAGCCTGAGGCTCACACATGGACAAAGGTGAATCATCTAAACCCTCCCCAGTCAACAATTAAATCAGAAAAAGCTGTGTGTTGGCCCCAAACCATCGTCAGTATGATAATCTATAATATGCTTACTAAAGCCTTCCAGGACTATGACACTAGAGTAGACATCAGGTACCAGACTGGTGGCAAGTTCTTCAATCTGACTAGACTATAGGCAAAGTCGAAGGTGTAGGAAATGACTGTTTGTAATCTAACTGGTCTTTAACATACACGGTCATAACAAAGAGACATTCCAAATGGTCTGTAACACGCACGGTCATACGTAAAGCGGCATTCCAACTGGTCTATAACATACACGGTCATAAACAAAGAGGCATTCCAACTGGTATATAACATACACGGTCATGAGCACAGAGGCATTAAAACTGGACTATAACATACACGGTCATAAACAAATAGGCATTCCAACTGGTCTATAACATACACGGTCATAAAAAAGAAATATTCCAGCTGGTCTATAAAATACACGGTCATAAGGAAACAGGCATTCCAACTGGTCTATAATATACACGGTCATAAACAAAGAGGCATTCCAATTGGTCTATAACATACACAGTCATAAACAAAGAGGCATTCCAACTGTTCTATAACATACACGGTCATAAGCAATGAGGCATTCCAACTGGTCTATAATATACACGGCCTTAAGCAAAGAGGCATTCAAATTAGTCTGAAACGCACACAGTCGTAAGCAAAGAGCCATGTAAATTGGTCTGTAATATACACGGTCATAGGTGAATAAGCATTCCAACTGATCTGTAACACCTACGGTCATGAGCAAGTATGACAATTTCAAAATCAACTTCAATCATGATGTTGTTGATAGACAAGGGAAATGGACCGTGTACCGCGCCAGAATGTAACTGTACAAAATGAGAGAGAGAGAGAGAGAGAGAGAGAGAGAGAGAGAGAGAGAGAGAGAGAGAGAGAGAGAGAGAGAGAGAGAGAGAGAGAGAGAGAGAGCTATACTGTTAAGCCCTAATGATCATAGACAAAATAAATTATGCACGAGAGCAAAATTTGAATGGTGGAGGTTATGTAGCGGATAAAGAGTTTGAATATAAATCAAAGTAGAATGATACTAAAAGATTATGATCAATATTTTGGAATACACAAAATGGAACAAAACGGTCATGGGATAAATATTGTTATTAAAATAATTTTGATCATGACCTTCTTTTCATGATCATAACCTGCTTTTCATTTCTTGCTATGAGAAGGAAATAATCATAAGTTAAAAAATGTCTTTGAGAGAGAGAGAGAGAGAGAGAGAGAGAGAGAGTGTGTGTGTGTGTGTGTGTGTGTGTGTGTGTGTGTGTGTGTGTGTGTTTAGGCTCACTTAACCAAAGGGTGTCATTCATAACTGTGTAGCTACTTTCATATTTTGGGGAAAGTTGCGATGAGAGAGGTAACGGAGTTCACTAAAAAGATAGGCAGTCTTCTGATTCTCGATGAATGAACTGATTTTTGCGTAAGCTTGTTTTGAAATTTTACGCAATTTTGAACGTATCCTCACGGTTAAATTTAGATATCCGTCTAGGTTCTTGGTGTTCAGTCATTTTGAATCCGAAAGAGGCAATTATCTCTCTAGCTTATACTGAGTCTGTGTACATCATCTGAGAGACAATTCTGATGCATGGGATTATTAGTTTTTAAGAAACGCATGAATCTACTAACTTACTCATCATAAAGACATTCGCCAGTTTGGCATAACATACAACCGAGTCTAAAATTGTTGATTTTTGGATACAAGGAAATGAATTTCTATGTACAAGAGATTTTGTATTTGCTAGAAAAAAGCGTGATATTTATTAAAAATAGTATAATGTTGTAGTACATGAATAAATGAAATTAATCTTAATATAATAAGCGGAATGAAAAATTACTTTAAATACAATTTAGAGAAAATTAAAATTTAAATACTTTAACTCAAAATAATATTTTAAAGTTATAGGGGAACAGAACGATTCAATAGAAAAAAAAAAGTCTTTAAGCCCTTGACTTATTTCACAACTAGTGAACATCAAAATAAGTCAAAATAATTAAAGCTTCGAGTATATTTGGTCATACACTATATACATTTTTATATCAAGGGCTATTGGTCTTTGCCTACCAAATTAGTTACATCGTTTTGCCTACATTAAGTTTTAGGAGATCAAGTCAGATTGGATGATTTGATCTCACTCAGTTTGACGTATTCAAATATCCAACCAATACAAACAATATCCAAAATTACATGGAACTATGGTAGCACTCTACCTTTCTATTGCAGCTGTACACATGGTGTTTATGGGAGCGGTTTTCCTGGGTACTTCAGCGACTCGAAACTCGAGTGTATTCACTATACACAATGTGAATAAGTCGTGGACTGAGTCAAGAGCCTTTTGCCGTGGGAATGGTGGATACCTTCTTTCCATACAGAGCAGTGAGGAATGGGATATGTGGAAATATTTACTGCAAGTTTTTTTTTTTTCCTGTTTAGGGCATATTTTCTCCCACTTATAAGAATCTTTATATCACTATCTAAAGCAAAAGCTCTTATTTTTCTGACTTAGATACATTTTTTTGTGCATGTGACGCCATTGTACTTGTAAGCTCGATTCATCTGTAAACACAATACAAAAACTATTCTTGATTTTGCTAAGTCCATTTCACTTAAGCGATGAGTGTACCTGGATCTAAAACTAATAAATTCTATTGCTCATTCCTTTCCTTATACCTAATCTCATCAAAGCATTCAATTTCACAGTGCTATACTGAATCCTAAACGTTTTAGCGTAATGGTAAGGGCTGTGTATGAAACGTTGTTTTAGCAACGTCAGTAGTCAAAGTTCAGAATCATTCATGCATTGGCAACGTCAATAAACAAGGTTAAATACATTGGCAGCGTCAAAATTCAAAGTTAAATATCAGATTTTGTAACGTCAATAATCAAAGTTAAATATAATTCATTTGGTGACATCGATAATCAAAGTTAATTTAATACATTTAAAGGCATTGACTTAAACATTATATAGGTGTCATCGATAAATGACGTCACGCGATTTTGTCTTTTTTTTTACCTCCTCCCCCTCGTGACAAGTCCTCACAAAAAGTCAGACCCCCTCAAATATGACCCCACAAGCTCAGCCCCCCCCCTGTATTTCCTATTGAAATTTAACATATTTCAAATCATTTTATAGTCATTGTATTATGTACTTAGTGTAACGCTTCACTCTAAAATTGGCATAAAATTCTTTTGAAAATTTTCGTCGTCTAGCTAAAACAGCAGAAGTAACTCTGGCGAGAACAAGATTATTTCAACCTCGCTTTGTCCACACCAGCGGACCGGAAACGGAAGAATGCTATTTGGAATAAGCCATTATTCGGATTAGTAGGGGTGTTGGGAGCTCGAAGACGAGTCCATGTTAATTTGGGTTTATGCACGAAACCCGTGGAGCTACTTTTAACGTCAATAAATAAATTGTAAGCAGTCACAAAATTTAGAATTAAAATTAAGTGGAACTTTAATTTAAAGTTGCGCATTTTCGATGTGACATTACATTTCTTAAACGCCCCTTCCCCTCGTCACAAATCATCACAAATGTGTGACCCACTCCCCACATGTGCGTTACGTCATTTATGGATAGTTATATATTGAAAATGTATACATTTACTTTTTATGCTACCTATACTAAGAAAAGTGTGAATGGGATATAACTTTAAAATGTTTACAGCAGAATTCTTTATGAAAACCAGTCCGTATTAAATAACTTTATAGAAAGCTGAATAGATCTGCGCAAGGTTGATGGTTTTTCAATAGATCATTTATTTGTCTCAACATTATTACTGGCACATAGCCTATTGCAGAGCGAGAAAATATATAGCTCAGACCCTGAAATCCCCTCCCCAACACATGGACTCGTAGATTTGCTTTCAATCTACCTGTCATACATGTACTATATCATAAGTAGTTATTATCTAGTACATGCATGACAGGTAAATTGTAAGCAACGATACGAATTCTGTGCATCCAAACATCCACTCCTCCTGCGGCCATAATATCCCAATGGAAATAAACCTCGCTCCCACTCCCACAAAATAAATAAACAAAATAATGATAAAAATTATGACCACAAGATGCTCGTTTTGAATATTTCGCTTGACAGCAGCACAGTCTGTAGTTCAAACCCAATAATAAAGCGTGACTGTCGCTTGATGGCAGCACAGTCTGTCGTTCAAATACAATTCTAAAGCGTGACTGTCACTTGATGGCAGCATTCTGTCGTTCAAACACAATATGCTCAGGGTGACACTTTCGTTTGATGGCAGCACAGTCTGTCGTTCAAATACAATTCTAAAGACGTGACTGTCACTTGATAGCAGCAGTCTGTCGTCCAAACACAATATGCTCAAGGTGACACTGTCGTTTGATGGCAGCACAGTCTGTCGTTCAAATACAATTCTAAAGACGTGACTGTCACTTGATGGCAGCAGTCTGTCATTCAAACACAAAATGCTCAGCGTGACACTGTCATTTGATGGCAGCAGTCTGTCATTCAAACACAAAATGCTCAGCGTGACACTGTCGTTTGATGGCAGCACAGTCTGTCGTTCAAACACAATATGCTCAAGGTGACACTGTCGTTTGATGGCAGCAGTCTGTCGTTCAAACACAATATGCTCAAGGTGACACTGTCGTTTGATGGCAGCACAGTCTGTCGTTCAAACACAATATGCTCAGCGCGACTGTCGCTTGATGGCAGCACAGTTTGTCCTTCAAACACAATATGCTCATTGTGATTGTCGCTTGATGGCAGCACAATTTATAGTTCAAACACAAAAAAGCGTGACTGTCGCTTGAATGCATCACAGTCTGTCCTTCAAACAAAATACTACAGCGAAATACTTTATGTTACATTTTACCATGAGATTTTGATATTTTTAAGGACCAATTACTACATATCAGTCAAGACTAGAGCACTTAATGAGTAAAGATTAGAGGACGCAGTTTTGCTTACGAATATTGAAGTTCTCACATGGGTAATGAGTTAGTATTAAATGTATGATATTCGTTGAATAATGTCCAACTTTTGCCAGCCAAGGCTCGCAACAGCTGGATATTATATAACTCGTTTCATGAATGGAGTATTAAATCAATACCCATCTTAGATATCGTTTGACACATGTTTTAGGGTTGTTTTTATAGTTAAAATGAAAGACCGAAGAAATAGATTAGTGCATTCTAACTCATTTAGTATATAGTTGACTTAATTATGCACAGTTCTATAACCAGTAACATTTAAAAGTAGCTTTGCTTACAGATTATAATTCAAAGAGCAACTGTCTTTTCGAATAAATAGAATTTTTGATACATTTTTTTCAGACATAAAGTGTCATGTCAAGTAGTCTGACTCAAGTTAGAGGAGCCATATTGTACATAAATTTCTATTCGACTGTATACAACGGTTTTTTTTTTACCTTAAGTGTGTTGCTAAAAAGCATTGCAGTTCTTGGATATTTATGTGAATGGATGCTTAATGGACGCATAAACTCTAAATATACTGTAATCAATTTGTGATCAGATATCTGCATTGTTTAATTTGTAACATGTTCAAATAACCCGCCCCCACCTCTGTACTCTATCAGTTGACCAAAACCCAGAGTTGTATATGTAACGAAACCCTGTGGGGTAAATTTACTATATTCCTGCAGACATGACCTTCGAAAACTGGCCGCCAAAATGTTGATAGTAATAGTAAAACAAGAAATTTGCAGAAAGCGGGAAAGAAATTTCCACGATCGCAGCTATTCAGTAAAGAGAATACTGTACAATAATTTCATTGATGTATTTGGACCAACCAAAATAACATGAAGTAATATGTTAATATGTTATTATGTAAAAAGTATTAAACTTCACACACTATATGTGGTAAATGAGAGTAAATGAGAGTATATTAATAAATGAAGCTTCAAACAGACAGCACCATACCCTTTTGGATTTTTTTAATATAAAATACAAATAACCCCATCTAATTACTATTCATTTATAATTTTGCTGTACTACTAAAAGGACAAGCAAGTAAAAACTCATTGCAGTAAAATACTTTGACCTGCATTGTCATCAAATAATATGATTGCACTTAAAATACTAACCGATAATTAAACTGAAAATTGCTTCCGAACATAATTGACTTTTTACCTATTCATTCTTTTTCTTTTGACAGAAAATCAACGATTTATTCTTTAGGACGGTTTTCCGGTCCGTTTTGGTCTGGTCTACACGCTCCAAATGCCAGTGACTTGGATACCTTTACTTGGGATGACTGTAGTATACCCGCCTATCTTAGTAACCTGTTTCATGACTATCCACAATCGTATGATCCTTGCGTTCATATCGAGCTGCAACGAGAAGTATTCAATGGTGTATTTAGAGATTTATGGTTGAAAGGAAAAAACTGCAACGACTCTCTGCCAATGGTTTGTGAGACAGAAATTTTAGGTCGGTTTCTTCTCCTTGCGTGTGCGTGCGCGCGCGCGTGTGTGTGTGTGTGTGTGTGTGTGTGTGTGTGTGTGGGCAGTAAACAATTTTATATACCAATGTTGTTGTTTGATCGAATCGTAATTAGGCATATAATTATTCAACAATTGGCAATTGCTTGTGCACTCTCTAAGCCACGATTAATTTTCAGCTATTAGTCATCAATTTAAAAAAAAAAAAGGGAAATTATAATCAGAAAATAATATTAATTTTCATAGTTTAATCAACATTACAAACACGAATAAAACATGACACTCCACTATTATATACCAGTTTTATCCCAGCCTCCTCTTTCAGTTTTAAATAATTTTCCACTGTCCACTCAACTGTCCACAAGAGCATTTCCACCACCCACTCACCTGTCCGCTAGAGTAGTTCTTCCACCCACGCACCTGTCCACAAGAATTTTTTCACTATACACTCACCTGTGCGCAAGAGCATTTCCACTACCCACAAAGCTATCCACAAGAGCTTTTCCACGACCCACTCATCTGTGTACATGAGTATTTCTACCACCTATTCACCTAACCACAAGTTAATTTTCCAACACATACTCACCTGTGCACAGAAGTATTTTCACCACCCATTCAACAGAGCACAAGACCATTTCCACCATCCATTCACATTAGCACAAGAGCATTTCCACCGCCCACTCACCTGTCCCCAAAAACATTTTCACCCCCCGATCACCTGTCCGCAAAAGCATTTCCACCACCCACTCACCTACTCACCTATCCACGAAAACATGCTTTTCAGCGAACACCATCAGCCCTATTTTCTATTAAATCGCTTATTAATTCAGCAAAATAAATGGAAACTGCAATATGCAAAATGTGTACAAGACAGAAAAAAAACACATGGAAAAAATGCGATACTGCTTACAGCAGGTGTAAATAATGCACCTTCAAACAAAAGATTGATTGTGGATAATCAACGACTTCTTGTAGATCGAAGCTGTATTTGATGGAATGTTTTCATGAAAATGCCATATCTGTCGCAAGTGAAACGTAACTTTAAAGTTTCCAATAAGGAAACTGAGAACCATGACGTTGACAATTAGAGGAATGAATTTTTTAAGCAAGGAAAAAAGCCATAGGGATAAATTACGTAAAAAAGGATAAAAAAAAAACAAACTCGCTAGAAAGTGTAAAAATACGTGTTTGTGATTAAATTGAGGTATAACATTTCCCAGTTATATTGCTTGTATTGGCTGAATGAGGTATGAAATTCCCCATTTATATGGCTATGGCTTGTATTGGATGAATGAGGTACGAAAGTCTCCATTTATATGGCTGGTATTGACTGAATGAAGTACGAAAGTCTCCATTTATATGGTTTGTTTTGACTGAATGAGGTACGAAAGTCTCCATTTATATGGCTTGTTTTGACTGAATGAGGTACGAAAGTCTCCATTTATATGGCTTGTATTGGCTGAATGAGGTACGAAAGTCTCCGTTTATATGGCTTGTATTGGTTGAACCACAGCAGCATACTAACTAAAGATCTTTTTTTCGATTGTTAAAATCAGCAAATTCTCGAGTAAAAATTTGTTTCTCAAATTAACCTGTCCCCCATTATAATTTTAAAAATATATATCTATTTTAATTTTATACTGTATGATGTTTGACTCAGCCACACATCATCGTATCTCTAAGTTTCAAGACCCTATTCACATGAAATATATAAATTCATAAGCCCAGCTCTGAAATTATATCCTTTGGTGCATTTATCTGTACGCCAATTTGGCGTTTTTCGAGAAGAGTGCAGCGACTTTTGCAAACGCCAGTGGCTCATTAATCGTGACATTAATTATGTTAAATTTCATCGGCCAAAATAACATATTATGTCTTCCATATGTTTTTTTATATTTTCAAAATTTATACAATTTAAGTACCCCATATAAAAATCAATACGTTATGTTTAGTGTAACAATGATCATAGTTGCAAAACAAAACGTTATTCCATTCTAATACCTGATATAACATTAAGCTTTGATGCCAGTATTTGCTTCAGTATTCGTGTCCTTGTTGATCACAACCACACAAAACTGCACCCCCCACAAAGAAAAAACGAAAAAAAAAAGCGACAGATCATGTGCTATAGGGAAGTTCTGTTGAATATTCCCTCTATAAAATTAAATACGTATCAAGTAAATTTGATAATGTTAGAGGATTGTTGAATATGAATTCTAATATTAATTGTACACATGCTACAGTCTGGAATAAAATAGGAATTTAGTTCTTGAAAATAAAATAAAAAAACTGGGCCTAAATATAAAGCCATGAAAAAAAACAGCATTAAAGAACCAGACTTGGCAAAAGAGGAATGACACAAGTCCAGATGGTTTATTAAACAAAACAGAGGCTAATTTTGTAGCTGATTTCAACAACTGTTGCATTTGTATTTTTTATAATTTGAAACGCCATGAATCAGGTACCGTGTACTTAAAGGGCCTCGTGTAATCAGCTATCGCGTAATTAAAGGCATTCGTGTAATCAAGTATCGTGTAATTAAAGGCATTCGTGTAATCAGATGTTGAGTACTTCAAGGCAATCGACTGATCACGCGTTGTGTAATTAAAGGCATTTTGTAAAGGTGAAAACCGTTTATTATATGACGTTTTATGTTTTATGTAATAACCTATGCTCCCTGCCACTATAAATTTTACTACGACCTATTAACGAGATGTCACACATCGGGATACCTGGCTTTTAGACAGATGAAAATCGTTCCACATTTCCGTCTAGGTACGGATGTCCGGGTTAGGCAAATGAGGCAAGATTCCCGGCAGCTGGCACGAAGCGAAAGAATGTACGCCTCGAAACGCTAGCCCTTACTTATTTCAAATTCTGTCCAGTTGTACCAGTGGACATAAAACAATACCATTAGCGTGTAAGCCACCTGTGTAATTAACCAAATAAAGCAAGTTACAAACATTTCATAATAACTGAGATGAGAATTTGGAGTTTTTGTAAAAAGTGGACATAAACGTTCCTAAAATTTCCCAATCAGTTAAGTGCAGATTACTAGTTCAATTTTATTCAACGCTTAGGTTTATAAAGGAGTCAGTTTTGACAGTGGAATTTAAGGACCGTATTAGGTTTGCATCATAAAGATATGATCAAAACAGTTTTCAATTTGAAAACAAGATATCAATCTTTTCATCCATGAGAAGGGCTGATATGAGATGGTAGGAAGCCTTCAAAGTAGTCTGGTAGCTTTCAGTCTTTCCTGGTGTGGATACTGTTGGAACCAGGGTCGACCATGTCTGAAACGCACCAATTCAAGAATTAGTTCTGGACTTTATAGCGGTATCCTCATTAGGACGTTGTGGTAGATGGCAAAGCAGAAAGCCTATTTCATTGATGTGCTAGTGTAACTCTCTCCTCTTGACCTGATGGAGCTAAAAGCTTTCCGTAATTTTGCTCGGGAGGTGATCAACTTCATGGTTCCACATGTTCCATACAGTTTGATCTTCTTCTAGAAATAATCTCCACATCCAGTATCGGTTTTAAGTCGCTTACTGCCCTAAGGCTTATACGACTGCTTACAGTCCCTGGCTTGGACTGCAGTCCCTTTAAGAGGGCACTTGGCCTCAGTGCTAGGCCTTTTCCTGATCCATATTGGGATCAGGGACCTTAAAATGACCTTGTACGTGCTCGTTATTCCAACCTAACGCATAGGCAGATCCGCAACTAGATCTCCCGCCCAGGCCACGACTCCTACCCCACCAAAGACCCAAAGTTTAAGCCTACCTAACTTTATCTCAGTCAGGCAGGCTGTCAGGTCCAATTAAAACCAGTTATTTCCTACAGGTGTCTCTATGCCAATGTTGTGTTAGCCACCTAATCAATTAATCTAATATTTCAAATTTGTGAATTTTGAATATAAAACATAAAGTTGGCATTTTGCGTACTGAGCGTATCTATATGGTTCTAAAGATTACCAATCTATAGGTGATAGCCACCTAATTATAGTATTTATTACCGCATAGGTTAGATTGGTTTTTTAATTTCGAACGCCTTGCCAAAGTGTCAAATGTGTTCTAAGGTCTTTAAGGGCCAAAGAGAAGCCATAGGTTAAAGACAATATTTTAGATAGTTGGCCACGCGGCCCGGTATGTCCCTCGCTAATTGATTATCCGTGTCCAGGGAAGGGGATTATGGGACTGCAGGAAAGAGGGAGGTTTTGTCCTGGACTGTCCCTTACCTTTGAAGTGATGCCAACACCTATAAGGTGTTTTGTGTGTGAATGTGGGGAATGTTTTATTTTTGTGGGATGTCAGGTAGAGCTGCCTGAGTTATCATAGTGGCAATGGATGACATAGTATCTTTTCATTATGGCGTTTGTACTTTTGTTGTTACCTAAGTGATAGGTGATTGTTATTAACTTTAAGTTTCCAAAACAAATCTCTACGCCAGTTCCAATATTAACCCTATTAATACCAAATACATTTCCAGTTTTAATAAGGCAAGCCTTATACCATTCATTTATTTACCAGCTATGTAATTTTTTAAGTTATCCTGAGTTGTGGTTTTAGAATGAGGAATATAGTGTATTTAACATACTTATGATTTTCGAAAAGGTACCAATCAGCTTGGTGTAAAATACCAGTTTCATATAACACCGCATAGGTTTAAAGTTTGTTTTTTTAATACTGTCAGCCAAAGGATCTAGTTGGATATTATTTTGTCTTTGATTTGGAGAGGAAGACTTGTTAAGTTCTTGTCCCGTCAGGAAAGGAGTAAATGCTTGTCCGGAATGAGTCCACTCCACTCCTGGGAGTGGTAGTATGTTTGTTCGGTGGTTAATCAGGTGGGAGGTTTCTGAGTTTTACCTGTCCCTATCGAACCTTTCCTGAATGCCTCAGTCATGATGGGAAATCTTAGACCTAGAGAGTGCTTTTAGGCTTCAGGATCCCACCCAGGTATTGCTAGTATGAGTCCTAGCACTTGTTTTATGACAGACCAGGTAATGTGTGTTGGTGCCGGGGTTTGGGGGTACTGAACAGCTTGAAGGATGTATACTGTTCCTTTTTAAGTTGTGTTGTAAGCATATGTGTTGATATGTGAAAGAGGGACTTGGGTTATATAGGGTGCCAAGACGTGCTTCTTGGTTGATCCCTTTATTTGAATTTTCAACTTTCCGTAACTGGGGAAATAGTTACGGATTTGTATGTTATGTGTGCTTAAGTGGTATTGTATGTTGGCGGTTTGGGGTTATTTTTGAGTTTTAATTAAAGTATATCCATACCATGTTATCCTATCCATTGTGATTGTTTTGGGCTTTTGTGACTTATATATGGCTCTTGCTTTTGATGATTATGGAAGATTGTGCCACGGCTCCTTCTTTTCCTTCTCATCAGAATCTTCTACTTGGAATTATTTCCGGAATCGGCCGCTCCCACTTAGAAAATTGAATCTGCTGTTTCCATTAATATGTCTTAATATATTATAGGTCAGTTTCACAATAGAAGATATTTGTAATATAAAAGAGTCAGTTTTTCTCACAATTCGCAATATAAATATTTTTTTATATTAATCAAATAATACAGAAAATATAACGCTATGCGCTTTATCATATTGTCTATTGTCTTTGACAGTCCGTCCTTTTAAGTTCAACCTCCTTAATTGAGATCTTTTGTAAAAGTGTTGAGTTGTGTATGTTTTGGGCTATAGAGAGTAGAATGAGTTAGAGAAAGGTTGTTGGTGTTCATTTTTAGAGTTACAACATGATACATGTAATTTTTCATTATATGTGGACTGTAGGTATATTGATTCGACATTATTCACTATGTACTTGAAATATCTGATGATTCTGTATTGACTATACTTACCCTATTTGTTAAGTATTGGGAGTTAGTTATGCCATAGGTAGAGAAATGTAGCGAGTTATGTATGCATGGACATCCCAATGTCACACATACCTATGGAAATGTATACTTACTTATACATCAGAGCCCATATAAATAACCGAATAAAGGAGTCCATGTCCACACTCTTAGGCATATATAGTTATATTTTGTGTGCTATTATTGACTAATATTGTAACAATGCTATATTTACCCCTAGTTAAACAATAAGTTTATTAGCTTGGTTTAATATGTGGTTGTTTTCCTTGTATTTGTTGTAGAATTTAAGTAAAAGGGGTTGTTTGAGGGTGAGATTTTACATATTGAATTGTTTTGCTTAATGATTTGAGTTATGAGTATTTTAAGTCATGGAGAAGAGGATTGCAGAGGGGATTTTGTTTTTGTAATGATATAGGTATTGTAAACATAAGGGAATATACTGAGTTTTAGTTGTAATTTGGGATTTGTGTATGTACTTAAATTATGGTGCAAAAAAAGCATGAATTTAGTGCTAGTTCATATTTGAATTAAAAGCATATTAAATTCATAGTTATAGAATTGTGTATTGAGACCTCAATTTGTAGAGACGTAAGAAAGGTGATTATGCAGTCAGAAAAAAAATTATAGTAGCGATATCACCAATATAATCATAAAGAATGTACGAGGTGATATTAATAAATTGTGATTTGATATTTACAAAAGTTAAGAACTTGGAAACGTATAGACTTAGTGCTATTTAAAATATGAGAAAATAGCACGTTAAATACATAATTTTTAAATTAGGCATATTCAAGTAAACGGCTTGAAAGTATATTATAGCTGAAATGCTGAAAAGCAAAGTGCAAAGTTGTGAACAATATAAAGAAAAGGTAATGATATGGTTAAACATGGCTAATTTTATGAATTTCCTTGAGAAAAGAGATAATATTGACGCATGCATTTTTTGTGTTGGGATTGTCCTTTAACTGAAAAAGATCCGGGTAAGTCGTGGGGGCTCCAATGCGTTTTTGCGAGTCCACAAAGGATGCCCTGACCAATCGGTAGAAGGGGCAGTCGTTGATTAGGTGATGAATAGTGTCTTCAACTTAGCAAGTCTGGCAGTACGCTGGCTGGTCATTTCCATGGCTAGTCCTGATGAGGGTTTTCCCGGTCTTCAGTCTGTTGTTTATCCTTTGTTCTTTTGGCGTGAGCGGTAGCTGGATTGGTCGTTTCCTTCTTACATCTAGTTGTAGTTGATTCAGCATCCTTCCCTTGGTAGAATTCGTCCATGATTGTTGCCACGGTTGGTCTATAGCTTCCTTGATGACACTGTTGATTTCTTGTACACTATTATCCAATGATATGATGTCCGTTTCTTGAAGACCCAGTTTGGCTTCCATATCTGCCTTGTCGTTCCCGGGAAGGTTGATGTGTGAAGGTCCCCGCATAAATTCAACCTGAATTTGGTTAGATCCCAGTTCTCGTAGAATCAGCAGGGTTTGTTGTAGTAGATTTGGTCTGCTTTTGGATTGTCCTGTTTCCATGGATGTGAGAACGCTGAGTGAGTCGGTGATGATGAGGTATCTGGGTCGGTGGTGGTCCTTGATCCATAGTAGTGCTTAGTGGGTAGCCCAAAGCTCCGCTTTGTATATTTGGATGTTCTGTCTGGTAGGCGATATCTAATGATGACTGAGAGGGAAGGAATAACTACTGCTGCTGATGCTTGGTGTGTTTCCTGTGAGACGGATCCATCTGTGTAAATATGTGTGTGGTCCATGTAATCCTCTTCAAGAAGCGATTGAACTCCAGCTAAGATCTTCCATGGGTCGTTTTTCTTCTGGCTTATCTGTTGGACTTGCAGGTTGATGTTTAGGGTTTTATTCCTCCACGGGACCGGGTCTATAATAAGTCGTTGTTCTGCTTGAAGATTATCAATATTCAGCTCCGTTTGTAGTAGATCCACTTTCATCGCCCTTGACATGTTCCTAGGTGCTGAAGTGTTGGTAGGAAGGATAGATTTCATTATGGCTATTATGGTTGGGTGTGTAGGTGCATGAGTAGATATCCGGGTTGCGTACTTGAGGATGAGCTCTTTCCTTCTGAGTGGTAATGGCAGTTATCCTATTAAAACCTGTAGTTCATCGATCGAGCGAGGTGTGGTGTAATGTTCCCATGCAAGTTCGGAATGCCTTGTGTAGAATACTGTCTAACCTTTTGAGGTGGTATCCACTCGCAAAGTCGTAGATCTGGCAACCATAGTCCAGTTTGGATCTGATCAGGGACTGGTAAATCTTCAAAAGCGTGGCTTGGTCAGCTCCCCAAGTTGTTCACTTGAGCTGTTGAAATAGGCTGATATCTTGCATACATCTTCTGCTGAGCTTGATATGTTCAGTTCATGTGAGAGCCTCATTTAGGATCATTCCGAAGAAAGTGGTCTGCTTAACAAATTGTAAAAGATGTCCATATATGTAGAGTGTGGGGTACATCTGGTTCTTTTTCCTTCTGGGTGAAAACAACATTGCAACCGTTTTCCCTGATGAGATCTTGAATCCCCATGTGTCAGTCCATTTCGCGATACCATCGAGTCCATCTTGTATTTTCTATAGATACTTACTGTTTCTGGGATTACCGGCTTTCCATACTTCGCTGTCATCTGTAAATTGGGAGACCGAGATGGTATGGTCAACATACTTTGATAGGCTGTTTACCATTATGTTGAATAGGGTCGGACTGATAACTCTGCTTTGTGGTGTACCGTTCTCAAGTGTATAGATTTCGGACAATTGGTCTCCTATTCTAACTCTGATAGTTCGGTCGGTGAGGAAGCTGTCGATCCATTGGAACATCCGGTCATTGATTCCATATTTCTTCAGTCTTGAGATTAGTCCTTTACTCCACACCAGATCGAAGGCCTTTTTCAAATCCAGACAAATAGCAAAAACGTGTCGATTGAATTTCTTCGATGCTTGGAAAGCTAATCTGATGTCTGCTTCTAATCGTATAAGTTGATCCAGTGTTGAGCGGCGATTTCGGAAACCACTTTGATTTTCAGAGAGTGATTTATGCAGATCAAGGTGTAGTTTAAGTCTGTTGTTTACTATTGTTTTCATTATTTTATTTATTATTGCTTTTGTCAAGGAGATTGGTCTATAAGAGGTGACCTGTTGTGGATTCTTACCTGCTTTTGGGAGTGGAATAATTGTTGCTTCTTTCCATGCGGGTGGTATAATTCCAGTTTCCCACTTTCTGTTGATGAGGGTAAGTGTGAGTTTTTGTAGTGAGTTAGGTAGGTGCTTGTAAATTTCATATTTAAGTTTGTATGGTCCCGGGGCTGTGTTTTTCTTTGACTGTAATGCTTGTTTCCACTCCTCCATGATGAAGTAGTCATTGATGGGGTTGCTGTTTCCCTCTGTCGTTGGTATAGGATCCAGGACAATTTGCGGGTAGTGTGAATCAAAGAGTTGCGTGCGGTTTATAAATTCCTGATTTTGATTGGAATTGCTACATTTAGTTGCGAAGTGTGTGATTAGAACATCTGCTGTTTCCTTGTTTGCTCGAGTGCCTGTAATATGCGGTGTGTTAGTGGAAATCTTACCTTTTAGTATTTTAAACTTCTTCTATACCTCTGAGGATTTTGTTTTACTGGTAAGGGATGAGCAGAAGTTCTGTCATGAAGTGCGTTTTGCTGTTTTCAGGATTTCTTTGGTATGAATTTTTTGTTGTGTGTATATGTGAAGATCCGTGAGTTTGAGTGTCCGTCTGAATGTTCTCAAAGCTTGGGTTTTCTCCTTGATGGCTTGTTGGCATTCTTCATTCCACCAGTTTGGTTTCTGTTTACTTGGGTCCCTTTACTTTTGGGCATGGTTTCCAGAGCAGCCTTGTTGATGGTGTCAAGGAGGTTATTATAGTAGGTTGTTGGGTCCTGATGGTAAACTTGGCTTGAGTTGGTATGTTGTAAGATGGTAGTGAAGAGTGTCCAATCGGCTTTCTTGGTAATCCATCTTTGTTGGTTTCGATTTCTTTCTATTGTCCTTTGCATGTTGATGTCCGTGCTAATATGATAATGGTCACTGCCCCAGGTGTCAGCTTCCATCACTCTCCATTTCGATATTTGGGCTAATCTAGGTATGGCTATGGTAAGGTCCAGGGCACTAAGTTGTCCTCTTCTGTCATCAGGTCCAGTAGGTGTGCCGGTGTTAAGAATAGCCAGTTGATTGAATCTGTGTATTCGCATTCCTTTGTAGTCTGTGTGATTGCTACCCCAGTCAGTGTGATGTGCATTAAAATCTCCACATATGATAGTGTGTAACCCCGTGTTCTTGGTGAGTGTTTGTAATTGTTGCGTTATGTCTTTGTTATTGTTGGTTGGATTGTATTTGTTGTGGACATTGTATTTTTTCTTCCCCAAAGTTACCTGTATGCATTGGATTTCCAGTTTGTCTAGGGCGGTTGTTGGTGGGATCATCATTTCAGTAACTTCTGGTAGGTTGTTATTGACATAGATGGTTAGTCCTCCTCCTTTACCATCTCCTGGTCTACTTTTCACAAATCTGGTGTTATAGTTTATTCGTTTGGTTGGTGTTTTGTTGGAAGATAGCATTTTTTGTAGGCAAATAATATCTGGTGGTTGTCGGGTGTTAGTAATGGCTATTGCAAGTTCCTAATGGTTGGCGTATGGTCCTTGACAGTTGCATTGCCATAGTCGTAGATTTCCTTTGTGATTTTGTGTAGTTGTTGGTCCCAAATTTGGTGGGTATCAGGTACTCCTTTTAAGTTTGAGATCTCAATTTGGTATTTTGGGATAGTTTGGAAAAGTATTTAAAACCTATCGTTATTTTCAGGGTCAGCGGTTAGGTTGTAATTGATATTAATAATCTTTTCACTTCCCCATTGTTGTAAAAACAACAATGGAGGCACAGTATTTTGGTAAATACTATATCAGCAACAATCTTCTTTCTTCTTTATATTTACCTTTTACTATTGTGGTAAATAATAGTAAAGCTCCTGGTTTCTTTCTTCTTCTTTCTTTGTTTCTTTGTTCTTCTTTCTTCTTCTTCTTTGTTCTTCTTTCTTCTTCTTTGTTCTTCTTCTGTGACGGGAGCTCCAAGTAACATATCCGTCCTCTTCAATGGCTAGCACTCCACTGACCAACCGAACTATACTATTACATTATTATAATCTCCACATATACTGACTGATATTCGTTATAGTTATGCATACACTCTCGTGTTTTATGACTGGTTAAAGCCCTGAAAAGGATCAGAGATCCCCGTACGACCGCAGAGCTCTCCAATGTCCCAGTGCTGGACACAATTTTGCCCCGGCGCATGGGCCTTTGTAACCCTAGTTGGCTCACCGCCATAGCCGGATGTTAATTTTCAGTGGCATTGCTATCCTGGGAGACACTCAGCCCTTGTGCTGGGCTTTTAGTTATGGTGCTAAGCCTTTTTCGAGACCATAAAGACCTTTGAACTTATATACCATTCATCATTGACAGACTCCAGAACGCCGCCACGCCAGCCACAGGAAAAGGCTAAGGCAAAGGAAAAGGAAAGGGCATTACCTTGTAACCACCACCGCAAGCCATGGTCCGTAGGATTGTAGTTTATACACCAGGTCTACATATACACTAGAAGGCGAACAAAAGTCATAATATTTTCTTTAGCGTTACATAACGTAATTCTCTTGTGTGGAAGTTTGTTGCCCGAGGCGCTCTCCCTCCGTGTTGATATTTCCTTCCGTCTTTCATCGTAGTCCCAGTAACCAAGCACGGCGATGAATGTCGTGTAACCTCAACCAGCAGCACATAAACGTTGTTGTGATTAATTGATCAAGTCTTTCCCGTTGTCTAGTGGTGGTGGGTGTCCCTAAATATCTCCCAAATATGTATAAGCCACATACGTTTCAAATATACCTGAGTTGTGAAATTTCCTATCATATTTAGATTTTATTTGTTTTAGTGTACTATGCGTACTTTTTGTTTCCGAAAAGTGTGCCAAATTTGGTGGATATCAGGTACCCCTTTCAAGTTTGAGATCTTAATTTGATATTTTTTGTGATAATTTGAAAAATAATTTGAAACCAATCATTCCTTTCAGGACCACCGGTTAGGTTGTATTCCCAATGAGAGCTCAGAATAGTCAAAATTGAGCCCAATGTATGGCAAATTGATATTAAAAATCTTTCCACTTCCCCACTGTTGTAAGAATAACAATGGAGGCACAGTATTTTGGTAAATAGTGCAACAATCTTCTTTCTTCTTTTCTTCTTTTGTAGTTAACCCCGCTTTTACTATTGTTGTATATAATAGTAACACCCCTGGTTCTTTTGTTTTTCTTTTTTCTCTGTTCTTCATTCTTCTTCTTTGTTCTTCTTTATTCTTCTTTGTTCATCTGTGGCGGGAGCTCCAAGAAATACGTCCGTACTCTTCGTAGGCTAGCACTCAATCATAGAATATCTCCACATATACTGACTGACTGATATTCGTTATAGTCATGCATACACTCTCGTGTTTTATGACTGGTTAAAGCCCTGAAAAGGACCACAGACCTCCTACGATGGCAGAGCTCTCCAATGTCCCAGTGCTGGACACATTGTTGCCCCGGCGCATGGGCCTTTGTAACCCACCTGATTGGCTCACCGCCATAGCCGAATGTCACTTTTCAGTGGCATTGCTATCCAGGGAGGCACTTAGCACTTGTGCTGGACTTTTAGCTATGGTGCTTAGCGTTTTTCCAGACCTTTAAGAACTTTGAACTTATTTGCCATTCATCATTGACAGACTCCAGAACGCCGCCACGCCAGCCGCAGGCAAAGGCTAAGGCAAATGAAAAGGAAAGGTCAGTACCTTGAACACCCACATACACGCATCGCATTAGTATTATAGTCAGGTATACACTCTCGTGTTTTATGACTTTAAGCCCTGATAAGGACTAGTGGCCTCTCCCCTTTCCGCGGCCGGGCTCACCCGTGTCTTCGTGCTAGACACTTTTTTGTGCCCCGGCGCATGGGCCTATTAACCCCCTGGTGGCTCACCGCCTTAGCCGGTTACCACCTTTCGGTGATAATGCTGTCCTGGGAGGCACTTAGCCGTGCTTGGCTTTTGGTTATAATGCTTAACCTTTTTGAAGACCTTAAAAGGACCTTTTAAATGACTATTCTCATTGAAACACTCAGACCGATCCGTATCCGGTCTCAGAAAATGCAAAGGAACGTGCCCAGCAAAGGGCGGTGTTGTTGGTAGATTCTCTATCAGCATGTCACAGGTCTTGTCCGTCTGTCTGGCTTACCCCAGGTCCACTTCACACAAGTTGGCAAATAAAAGTGTAATCTTTCCTCTGTGTGATTGTGTGGCCAGGGGCGCTTTCCTTCCGCGTAACCTCATTCCTCCGGTCCTTCTGCTTCCCGAAGTCCTTGGTGTTCCTCTTGGTGGTGGATATCGGCAATGGATGTCCTATACGCTCTCACTAAGATTAAATCAAGTGTTACCCGTTGTCTATTGGGAGTGGGAGTCCCTAACTTTGCCAAACATGTGTAAGCCAAATACGTTTCAAATAATTATTAGTTGTGAAATTTCCTATTGTGTAAAAGTTTTATGTTTTTGTGTACTATGAGTACTTTTTTGGTTTCCGAAAAATATATCAAATTTGTATGGGTTTGAGTTACCCTATTAAATTTGCGATCCTAATCAGTTAAATGGTAAGTTATATATATTGTTTTAACAATCGTCCTTTCAAAGGCCAACATTAGAGTTGTTAATCCAATGAGGGTTCATAGCCAAGGAGAGCCCAAATTATGGCAATATGAAGTATCTTTTTCTACTTCACTGCCGTTAAATCAACAGTGGAGTATCAGTATTTATAAATAAATACTAATGCTGCTGCTATCTTCTTTCTTCTGTCTTCTTTCTTCTGTAAATCCTTTATTTTACTAAATGTCGTATGTAAAAGAAATGGATCCTTTTCTTTGTCCTGAATCTTCTTTTCTTCTCTCTTCTTTCTTCTTTCCATTGTTTCCTTTGTTCTCCGGGAGCTCACAGAAACACTTCCGTCCTCTTCAAAGGCTGCTCTCTCCTGATCTTTCACCCACATACACGTCATATATCATTTGTATTATAGACATGTATACACTCTCGTGTTTTATGACTTTAAGTCCTGATAAGGGCTAGTGGCATCTTCCCCTACTGGGGCCGGGCGCACCCGTGACATGGTGCTGACACTTTTTGCCCGGCGCGTGGGCCTACTAACCAGCCTGGTGGCTCACCGCCTTAGCCGGTTATCACCTTTCGGTGTTAATGCTGTCCAGGGAGGCACTTAGTCTGGTGCTGACTTTTGTTTCTAGTGCTTAACCTTGATTTGATGACCTTAAGACCCTTTGGTTGGCTGCGTATTGTAACAGAGTGTACCTACCTTCCGCCTCAACTCCCGCCTACTAAAATCCCCAATGTCTAAGTTCACCTAACTTAATCTCAGGTGGATTATTGTCAAATTTAACCAGTTTTTCCTACGGGTGTCCCTATACCAATGATGTGTTAGCCACCTATTCAATTATCCAAACGTTCCTGAGTTGTGAATTTTGAATATATTTTGATGAGGTTGAATTTTGCGTACTTAGCGTACTTATATGGTTCTAAAAAAAGAAGAAATCAATCTCTAGGTGTATGTCACCTAATTTTGACATTTATCACCGCTTTGACAATGTTTGGTTTTTAATTTTGACCGCCTTTCCAAAGGATCTCGTTTTACTGTTGGATCTTCCAGGCCAAAGTGAAGACATAGGTTGTAGACTTATTTTCGAACAGTTGGCCGCGCGGCCCGGACTGACCATCGCTAATTGTTTGTCCGTTCCGTTCACTTTTGTGATTGTAGCCTTTACCAGGTTACTTTTCGGTCTTTTTTGTGCGTCCGGCTAATCGGTCTGCTCCGCTCCTTGGAGTAGGGCTATCAGGTGGGAGGTTCCTGATTTTCCCTTAGCGGCCCTGATATTTTTGTCCTTGTCATGGTTGGAAATTTTATCCTATATATAGTGCTTATAGGAGTCAGGATCCACTCAGGCTTGTGCTAGTATGAGTCCTAGCGCCTGTTTTATGGTATGGACTAGGTATGGTGCTTGCAGTTATGTATATGTTTGTATGTGGGGATGGGTTATTTGGGTTCCGATACAGGCTTATTGAATACCTTTATTTGATACTGATGATTTGTTCTTATTAATGGTTTGTTGTAGGCATCTCTTTTGATTTTGTTTCCCCTCCATCCTCCTATCAGGTCCTGAATCCTTTTTTCTTTATTCTTGCATTTTGATTTAGTAATATTGGATGATTCAAAATTATAAGGTTGTTGTCTCGTCGGTTTTGATTGGATGATAAAAGCCGAATTTTTAATTCTATTCTAGTTCAATTTTCTCTTCTATTTAGGTTTTGTAATAAAATTATGTTTTAAAGTATTTCATTCTTATTATGTGCTTAGTTGTAGTATTATAGATGGTTATCAATACTAATTAGAGTAGAGATAGTTATTATAAGGAAAATTAAAATACACATACAGTATATGTATGTTATAAATAGCTATGATTATTGTTATGATTTAATTATGCTTATAACTAAAGGCAAAATTGACTAAAGGTAAGGAGTAATAATTGCTAGGGTTCTTAGTACAAGGGATCTACATTATTCTTTTTAGTTTTATATTTTATAATAAGTATAATAATTGGGCATGATTTTCAGAATTATTGAAATTGTGACAAAGTGGGGAGCGTTGGGCTAATGCTGAATTTCCTGCTTACGTCATTAGAATGCCATATTTGATTGGTTGATGTAGATTTAATTTTTAAACCTACTCTAGCCCGATATTGAATTTTCTGTATGGGGAAAGCGCGCCTAAATTTCGGCCAATCAAATGCAATCTTCTGTTGAAGGCTTATTTATATTGTATTACCTAATTTGTAATCTGGTTCAATATTTTACCCGACACGGGAAAGGGAGAATTTTGTTTGGCGGGCGAAAATTAAAGTTTAATTTTTTTTTTCTATTAAAAGTTTAGGGATCTTTTTTGTGGAGAGTTTATATTATTGAGTAGTATTAAGATAATGATTATGGATATTGGTGTGGTTTTATAATATTGCCCAAGATGAATATAGCGAACGTATTTATTTACTTAAAGATAAAGGAATTGTTGTAACTGATAGGTTTTTTTGGTTTAGTTAATTTCCTTTATAATTATTAAGAGAGGGTATATTTTATATTGTTAGTCATAGTAGAGAGTTATTTAAGGTAATAGTAAGAAATCAGTTTTAGTTAGATTCATTATATATTTACATTGTGTCTAAGATAACGACAGTAAAATTTTAATGATACTGATAGTAATATTTATATTCGTGATTTAAGTAGATTTTACTTTACCTTGGCCTTTTCTAAGTCTACTATCCGTTATATGACGTGAATCATCCAATATTATCCATAGAGTCCGGGAGCTCAGAAAACACGTCCGCTCTGTTCAACAGCCCAACAAAAACTCCCACCCACATGCATGTCATGTCATATGTATTATAATCATGTATACACTCCGTGTTTTATGACTTTTAGCCCTGATAAGGGCTAGTGGCCTTTCCCCCTTCCAGGGCCGGGCTCACCCGTATCTCAGTTCTAGACACTTTTGCCCCGGCGCGTGGGCCTATTAACCCCCCTGGTGGCTCACTGCCTTAGCCTGATGTTACCTTTCGATAACATTGCTATCCAGGGAGGCGCATAGCCCTAGGGCTGGGCTTTTGGTCGTGGTGCTGACTTTTATTTGCTGACCTTAAGATCCTTTGGTTGGCTGCGTATTGTAACAGAGCGTACCGGCCTTCCGCCTCAACTCCCACCTACTAAAGTCCCCAATGTCTAGGTTCACCTAACTTTATCTCAGGTGGATTATTGTCAAATTTAACCAGTTTTTCCTACGGGTGTCCCTATACCAATGATGTGTTAGCCATCTATTCAATTACCCAAATGTTCCTGAGTTGTGAATTTTGATTATATTTTGATGAGGTTGAATTTTGCATACTTAGCGTACTTATATCGTTCTAAAAAAAACTTCAATCTCTAGGTGTATGTCACCTAATTTTTGACATTTATCACCGCTTTGACAATGTTTGGTTTTTAATTTTGACTGCCTTTCCAAATGATCTCGTTTTAATGTTGGGTCTTCCAGGCCAAAGTGAAGACATAGGTTGTAGACTTATTTTTGAACAGTTGGCCGCGCGGCCCGGACTGACCATCGCTAATTGTTTGTCCGTTCCGTTCACTGTTGTGATTGTAGCCTTTACCAGGTTACTTTTCGGTCTTTGTGTGCGTCCGGCTAATCGGTCTACCCACCCACATACACATGTCATGTCATATGTATTATAGTCATGTATACACTCTCGTGTTTTATGACTTTTAGCTCTGATAAGGGCTAGTGGCCTCTCCCCCTTCCAGGGCCGGGCTCACCCGTGTCTCAGTGCTAGACACTTTTGCCACGGTGAGTGGGCTTATTCCACCCACATACACCATCTCTCATCTCATATGTAATTATAGTCATGTATACATTTTCGTGTTTTGTGACTTTAAGCCCTGAAAAGGTTTAGTGGCCTCTCCCCCTTCTGGGGCCGGGCTCACCAGTGTCTGGTGCTGACACTTTTTTATGCCCCGGGCTTGGGCTGCGTTTCTTCCGGGGGGGGGAACTTGCAGTCCCAGTTATGGACTGCTGTCCCCTCGGAAGGACGCGAGGCCTTAGAACTTGGCCCCTTTTCTGACCCCTAAAAAAGCCTTTCTTATTCTGAAGTTGACTAGTCGCTTCAAAAACGGCAGTAACGCAACCTACCCTCCTCCCCGGGCCGCAATTCCCCACACCAAAGCCCCCAAGTTTTTTAACCCACCTAACTTTTTTCAGTTAGGCGGGTTTTTTGGTCAAATATGTACCAGTTTTTCCTACGGGTGTCCCTATATCAATTTTGTGTGTGCCACCTGTGCATTTGATCTAATGTTCCTGAGTTGTGAATTTGGAAACGTGTTTTGCAGTTGGAATTTTGCGTACTTGGCGTACTTATATTGTCCTAAAAGTAATGCCAATCATTAGGTGTTATGTAACCTATTATAATTTTTATCACCGCTTAGGTATATGCATAGTTTTGTTGTTTTTGACCGCCTTGCCAAAGAATCTTATTAGGGCCGTAGGTCTTCAGTGCCAAAGTGAAGACATAGGTTTTAGGCTTTTCTCGGTATTGAACAGTTGGCCGCGCAGCCCCGACTGTTCTTGCGCTATTTGTTTGTCCGTACCGTGGGGAGGGGTTTGAGATTGCAGTGGGGCGGTGGTTATTACTGCAATGATCCCTTGTTTTTGTGGTGAAGTGAGGTTTGTTTGTATGTGTGGAGAAGGGGGTATTATTAGGAAGTTAGCTGGAGCTGTCTAGCTGTCCTTTTTGATATTTTGTTCTCTTTATTGACAATGAAAGTTGTAATCTGTTCTGTTCTACCTCTAGGGCAGTAATTAGTACTTCTCTGTGTATATTTGTCTTCTTGGGTAGTGGGTAGTGCCATCTGTTTTTGCTGTGTTGTTCTTGCTGTGTTCTTCTTTATTTCCACGTTACTCTTTTGGTTTGAGAGCTGGTCGGATCCAGCTCTCCGCTTCGGTCATAGACTGATAGTGCTTCCAGTAGGCTTGTAATCTTTTCGTGTTAGTCCCCTTATTGTTAAAACGACTATGAGGATTTATTACTCCTGACAGTGCTTTCAGGTTTATTGTCGGTACATTCCCACTCCTCGTGGAGTGATGCGCTTATGACCCCTGCCTTGGTTAGCAGGAATTTTTTTTCGGCCAAGTGTGTATTTGTAGGCATTGTTACATCTTTCCACAGTCTCTTGCCATTAGAACGACAGGAGAGGCTGTATGTTTTTTTAAGTGTTTGTGGGGGCTTGCCTCATCGAGATAAGTTGCGTTGTCCGGATGGGCCGTGTGTGCAGGTTATCGAAAGGGGTATCCGGGCTGATTTTCCTTTCTTATTTGGGTGTGCGTGGGTTATTGGGTTTTTCCATCTTGGTCGAGCTTCCAATCTGGAGACCCTTAATTGAGGGGGTGGGGGATGCGGGGCTTATTATTTAAGAACATTTTAGATTGTGAATCATCGAGTTATTTTTTAATTTGAGCTTGAAATGTACTTCACTGTCCAGAAAATTGGGTCTGTCGACATTGTTGCTTAATTCTGATTTTTAGGTTTTTCCTCCAGGTTTTTCCTTTACTGATGTTTGTATTCCCTTCAGCTCTGGTTATTTGAATAACCATAGTCCTTTTAAAGTTTTTGCATGTTGGATGTTTTGTGTGTGTTTACAGTCATGTATATATTCTAGTGTTTTATGACTTTAAGCCCTGAAAAGGGCTAGTGGCCTCTTCCCCTTCCGAGGCCGGACTCACCCGTGTCTCAGTGCTAGACACTTTTGCCCTGGCGCGTGGGCCTATTAACCCCCCTGGTGGCTCACCGCCTTAGCTGGATGTTATCTTTCGATAACATTGCTATCCAGGGAGGTGCTTAGCCCTAGGGCTGGGCTTTTGGTCGTGGTGCTGACCTTTATTTGCTGACCGTAAGACCCTTTTGTTGGCTGCATATTGTAACAGAGCGTAACGTCCTTCCGCCTCAACTCCCGCCTACTAAAGTCCCCAATGCCTAAGTTCACCGAACTTTATCTCAGGTGGATTATTGTCAAATTTATCTAGTTCAATTGTGTTTTCTATTTAGGTTTTATAATAAAATTAGGTTTTATGGTATTTCATTCTTATTATGTGCTTAGTTGTAGTATTATAGCTGGTTATTTTTTCCAAAACCGTGTCTACCACCTGTAAATTGAATCCGTTGTGACTTATTTATGACTGCTGGACACCAGCATCGTTTTACAGGCGTTATGCGTATCTTTTCTTGGAACACATCAAAGCAGAAAAATATGGTGTTCTCTGTTAGTAACTGTTCAATATTTTTGATCTTTTCTTATGAAATCACAGGTGTCTCTTTTGTACACTCTTAAACTCCGCACGTGCTCTTCTAACGGAATTTCAACATATTTTGATATCTTATCTAATGGATGGTTTCGCCTATTGATAATTATTCCCACAGATCATTTTCTTTTATGAATCCTATTGTTGGCTTGGACTTATTTCAATTTGGTGCCTTTTGGAAATAAATATTTTCTAAGTTCGTTTGATATACTGCTTTCTTTTTACTACCCCTCAAATAGACGCTGAATTATGTTTCTTATCTTCTTGGTAAGATCAAGTTCACCAGTTTTGTACGTGACATTATCTTTGAGGTCTTTTTCAGTTTCTATGTACCGGTCCCGATTGAAAATTTGCAATGGTTTTTGAGGTCTCTTTCAGTTTCTGTTTTTTTTTTTGTTGTCCCGATTGAAAGTCGCTATGATTTTTTAGGTCTTTTTCAGTTTCTGTTAAGTAGTTTTCTCGATTGAAAATCGCTATGGTCTTTGAGGTCTCTTTCAGGTAAGTGTATGTGGTCATCCCGATTGAATCTCGCTAAGGTCTTTGCAGTCTTTTCCAGTTTCTGTTAACTGGTCATCCCGATTGCAAATCGCTATGGTCTTTTGAGGTCTTTTTCAGTTTCTGTTAAGTAGTCATCCCGTTTGAAAATAGCTATGGTCTTTGAAGTCTTTCTCAGTTAATTTTATGTGGTCATTCCGACCGAAAATCGCTATTGTGTTTGAGGTCTTTTTCAGTAACCGTTATGTGGTCATCCTGGTTACAAACTGGTGTGGTCTTTGGGGTCTTTTCAGTTTATGTTATGTGGTCATCCGATTGCAAATCGCTATGGTCTTAAAGTCTTTTGCAGTTTCTGTTACGTAGTCGTCCCGGTTGAAAATCGCTATTCACGATCGCTTGTCTTTAGGACGGATCACGCTAGAATTGTCATTATGCTGTTTATACATTGATTCCTCCTCTCCTTTACTTATGTGCATTCGGAAATTTCTTTTCAGCTCACAGATTATTCATTCACTGATCTCTGCCCTTTTCAGGTGTCAATACACTCTGATTTCAGTATTTGTTAAAAGCAATGTCCTCTTTATATACAGTTTCATGATGATAGTATTCACTTAACCTCATACCCATTCCTAAATGTCCGAATATAACTTAGTTGGTGTTTATCAGTACCTATGAAAAAAATTGATCATCATCTAGCATTCTCCAAGATTGTTATATGTTTTGTGTTTTAATTTTGATTGCAGAGGAGTTAGAAATATGTAACACTTTGTACGATTTTTATAACAGTCAAACACTATATTTTATTTGAATGACATGACTTTAATTTATTTAATTAAAAGTTTTCAATGGTCATTCTCGTGATGAATAGTGACATATTTAAAATTATTATTGCAGTCAGTAGTTTTTCCATACTTGATATACATGTGGCAGCCATTTTAATTTTTATAGCAAGTAAAGTAACTCTAACCGGACGCAGTGACTCGCGGCTATAATTTCCACATTTGAAGCACATCTTGCAACATGACCATTACATTTCAAAATATTTGCTGTGTGTATGTACAAGTGTAAGTCAATAAGTCAATGCACGCAAAATAAAAGTCCTTGGCATTTTCTTATAACATCCAATAGAATAACGTTCAGCTATTACGAATTCAAAGGGAATCTGTGTACCATATATAATTGAGAAATACGTGTGAAATAACAGTTTCCATCTGTTTAACGTCTATATGTGTATTGGGCATTATGTCATCTGTTCAATGTCTATACCATGTGTATTGAACATTAGGTCATCTGTTCAACATCTATACCATGTGTATTGAACATTATGTCATCTGTTCAACGTCTATACCACGTGTATTGAACATTATGTCATCTGTTCAACGTCTATACCATGTGTATTGGACATTATGCCATCTGTACAAAATTGTTATTATAATTACAAGATGAGAGAGAGAGAGAGAGAGAGAGAGAGAGAGAGAGAGAGAGAGAGAGAGAGAGAGAGAGAGAGAGAGAGAGAGAGAG
The DNA here is from genome assembly GCA_016746295.1 of Potamilus streckersoni. NCBI lineage: Eukaryota > Metazoa > Mollusca > Bivalvia > Unionida > Unionidae > Potamilus > Potamilus streckersoni. Next base: position 672,144 of record JAEAOA010000633.1, read on the forward strand.
AGAGAGAGAGAGAGAGTACTATACACAACATAAACATGTTTGAATTGTCTTTTCCTTTTGCTTGTCTTGTTCGACCCATTGTAGACGACGTTGATCAACTAGTTCCGCTTCCACCATCATTTCACTTATCTTATTGCCACCCATTGTAGACTTGACGTAGATAACATATTTCCACTTTCACTGTCATTTCTTTTGTCCCAAGTACTACTTTTTGTAGACTTAAATAGTCTCGCATTCACTCATTGGTACACAGCTATGCAATTTTTGTAGAGTTCAGCTTTCTTTAATTAAAGCGACTTACAGGGTCAAATCCTAAAGAGTGATTTTATTTATTTAAGCAATATGAATCAAAATAGAAATTCATTTAGAATTCATTTTAAATCGCAGAACTACATTTTGTAGCTGACACACTTTTCAGTGATGTAAAGATTTAATTCCTTCAGGCAAATACAGAACTTCTTGTAAGAATCTTAACAAAGATGGAATTATAATTTTGCGCATTTGTATATGGTATAACCAAAATATATGCATAGCAGATACGCTGTATCTTTGACACACTACTTATGACATCTTTCTCACTAAAAGGAATCTAGGCAAACGACATTACCTTTAAATGTAATTCTACTCCTATCTGAGAGTCCACAAAAGATGGCGGACGCATTTTTTCAGGGATAGGTAAAACTGACTTAAAACTACATAAAGTATACGTGTATAAATCTAAAGCATATTGCTCTAAAGTACATTCAAAGGTAATTTTATTTGCTTATGCACACTTTGTTCTGTTACATGTCCAGATTGTTTGCCTATGAAATGCGATGAGGCCGTCCTTAACACATCCAGTGTTGTCTGCAATACGGAGCTGTGCAAGTTTGTAACCAATGATACGAATACGTGTCAGGTCCATCCGATTGGTGACAATGTAAGTTTTTCTTACAACTTAACCATTTGGTAAAGTGTAAGTTTAGGGTTGGGTTGTTGAAAATGTCTGGATTATTGACCAAAATCGGGTGTGGGTTTGGGTCGGGGATTTGAGAGTTACATTGAAACATGATTATTTCGTAGTTTCTTTTCTTCGGGATATATTTTTAACTGAAAAACCTTGAGATATGAACAGAAGAAAAGATAAGTTTTATTAAGGAAAAATACTTCCATTTTCAAAATTATTTATTTATTTTGACAAGATGCGATAATAATTTGCTGATCAGAACTTTGAATTCCTGATATTAAAATGTAAACTCTAAATTATTTTCTATGATATACTGTTGGATTTTATCCACTTCTCAATTATCCATTTGCATGGTCAGTATTCTGTACGTGTTCCCTAAGATCAATATTAATTTTAATGAGTTACATCAAAGAAAGATTATCAACGTACATATAGAATGCTAAAAACCTAAATGAACGTAATCTGTACAAAAGGTGATATAATTTATTTATTTATTTTTTATTTATTTATATTTGTACAACTTTGTCATGTCTTTGCAGCTTTGTCATGTCTTGACGCCTTCTCATCAAAACACAGATTATTTCTCCGTGTGCTACATCTCGAATCCAAATTACACAGGTACAAGGTGCCCTGTAGATCGGAGTAAGTAATTAATTTGTCTTTGGAGAGAGAGAGAGAGAGAGAGAGAGAGAGAGAGAGAGAGAGAGAGAGAGAGAGAGAGAGAGAGAGAGAGAGAGAGAGAGAGAGAGAGAGAGAGAGAGAGAGAGAGAGAGAGCATTCCTATTATAATAATAACAATGTCTCATAGACGTCGAACATAGGTGAATACAACTTTGCACTTAACGCTTACATCTGAGACATTGATTAGGACTTTCGCTTTTTGCGCTAAGGTCAATGTTCTTTTAAAATCTAACCTCGATGTCTTTTAAAATCTGATAGGTTTAGAACGTTTTGTGGTAAAGCAAAGGTTATTGTCTTTTTAAGATCGTTCATGATTTTAATGTTTGACAATTATTAAACACAATAACAATTTTTTTATTTTTTTTTATAAGAAAGCTTGGAACAGAACTTTTGGCAGTAACGCTAAACTCAGTGCCTTTAAAATTTTTACAAGATTAGAACTCTAAGCGGTATCTCTAAAGCCAATGATTTTTTGAAAATCTTACAGGATTTGGACATTGGGAATATCGCTAATGTGCACGCCATTAAAAAAAATATATACGAATATAACTTTTGGTGGTAGCATTATGCCAATCTTACAGCACTAGGATATTCGATGGTAGAGCTACGGTTCATACCTTTAACAATCTTACGATATTATGACATTCGGTAATAGCTCTAAGGTCCACGTAATTTTAAAATCTTACAGGATTTCCAGTTGGTTCAATTCTGTAGGATTTCAATATCATTTACTTGATAAGGCACCATTTATCGCAACAAGAAAAAATCCTTTCCTTGTTATTTTCTTCATTAATTTCCTCGGCACATCTGGAGATGTCTTGACTCGTCACATCTTTTAAACTTTAAATGCTACATAAACCAGTGACTTGAGTTTCATTTTGTTCATAGTTTTATTTTCTAATTATATGTAACCAACTGATCTGCAGATTTCACAAGGTAATAATCTCGATCCCCATGTAGTGTCATATTAACGCCTTGGTAATTTATTTTAAAAAAATGTTCAGATTTGAACTAGATGGAAATCCCGTAAGATTTTGTGATGTCATTGAACCTAGCGATAACACCAAAAGGTCAAAGCCAACAAGAAAAAGACAGCCCGTAAGAGGTAACGCGTATTCAGTGATGACGAATGAGCGGAGTCAGTCAGGCCTGTGTATAGTCAAACTGGCCTTTGCATACTCCGTCAGGGCCTATATATAGTCAGTCAGGCCTGCGTATAATCAGTCAGGCCTGTGTACAATCAGACAGGCCTATGTATAGTCATACTGGCCTGTGTATAGTTAAACTGGCCTGTGCATACTCAGTCAGGGCCAAACTATAGTCAGTCAGGCCTGTGTATAGTCAGTCAGGCCTATGTATAGTCAGATAGATCTGTGTATAGTGAGAAAGGCCTGTGTATAATGAGACAGGCCTGTGAATAAATAAACAGGCCTGTTAATAGTCAGTCAGGTGTGTGTATAGTCAGACAGGCCTGTATATAGTCAGACGGTCCTGTGTATAGTCTGTCAGGTATATGTATAATCAGTCAGGCATGTGTATATTCAGACCGGCATATGTATAGTCAGTCAGGCCTGAGTATAGTCAGTCAGGCCTGTATATAGTCAGTCAGGCTTATGTATTGTCAGACAGGCCAATGCATAGTCAGTCAGGCCTGTATATATTCAATCAGGCCTGTGTATAGTCAGACAGGCTTGTGCATTGTCAGTCAGGCCTGTGTATATTCAGTCAGGTTTGTGTATTGTCAGACAGGCCTGTGTATAGTCAGAGAGACCTGTATATAGTCAGTCAGGCTTGTTTATTGTCAGACAGGCCTGTGTATAGCTAACAGGCCTGTGTATAGTCAGACAGGCCTGTATATATTCAGTCAAGCCTGTTTATTAGTTAGTCAGGCCTGTGTATAGCCAGTCAGGCCTGTGTACAGTCAGATAGACCTGTGTATAGCCAGTCAGGCCTGTGTATTGTCAGACAGGCCTGTGTATAACAAAAATGTTTACATGACTATCCTTCTGCTTAACTGGTGTCAAGATGTTCGAAGATGGCCACATCTTGCATTCGGCTTCAGTCTGTTGGTACAGTATAAGGAAACAAAATCATATTCATAATTTTCAATGCACAAATATAACAAATTACAAAAGAGAGTAAATTATTTTATGTATGTATAATTGGCAATGTTTGTTATTTTTTATATGCTATGTGTCACGTAAAATTTTATTTTGTAGCTGGCCTTGATCAAAACTATGTTCATTGTGTACCTTACCAGAATCATTGAATCTTTTACAATTTTCTAAACAACTAATACATAGCCAATATTTTCCCTATTGGTATGAGTTTAATATTAGGATCGTTATCAGTAGAAGAAGAAAAAAATTATCTGGGAAATCGTTTTTTCACCATGTTCTTTATTATAATTTTAGAAACAGACCTTCTAATTATAGCCATGATTTTTCTAGAAATGAACATTTGGACCTCATTAGGGATATTCTTTTGATCTTCGTTAGTTTTATAATCTTTATTAATGGAACATTGTTTATTCCTGGGATAACATTTGGTAAGAAGTCATGTATATTGTTGTATTCAAATTTTAATTTGCGTGAAATTATTTTTTATTCTCTGGAAATACAAAATGCTCAATAATATTTTTGGAAAGAGACATTAACTGGGATTTCTAGTGAATTAAAAGAAGGCATCCTTGGATTATAATATTGTGATTCAACACGCGTCTGTTGGAACATCAATATAATTCAAGCCATTACATTAGAATATTAAAGACTATCAGCCACTACAGGCACATCAACACTTTCAACTTTGGAAATGATTTGGAATACCAATAAAGAGTATTCAGAAATGTATTCATTAGGACTTGTGTTAGTTATCATTGAATTATTTGCGATTTAATTTGCAATACCATAAGTGAGGTAGGTTTTACATTTTCGCTCTGTATTCTAGGGAAATATATTTGTTGAATTTTACAAAGCTTTTCGCTTCTCACTCTTTTCTGTTAGTTAATTTAAGACCATACAGTCGTAATAATTGGTATATATTTGGGAACTTGAAACGGAAGGAAGAAGAAAAAATAGTATTAATGCAACTAAAACTATTCTATATATTTTATGCAATGGAGTTAACCATGCTTACTTTATTTACGCCCACCATGTACAAAATAGTCTACGAAAACCGTGTACCCAATATTCTATTATTTATTAAAAGTTTATATGAAAAAAATTACTATAGGTCCTCGAAGAGACAGGTGGGTTTCTTCCTTTTACATCATTTTTATTCCTAAATAGTCTTACAAATGTCAAAAAAGTGCCCTACAAATGTCCCCAAAAGTGCCTTACAATGTCCCAAAAGCTTTACAAATGTCCCAAAAAGTGTCCTACAAATGTCCCCAAAAGTGCCTTACAATGTCCCAAAAGCCTTACAAATGTCCCAAAAGTGCCTTACAAATGTCCCCAAACTGCCTTACAATGTCCCAAAAGCCTTACAAATGTCCCAAAAAGTGCCTTACAAATGTCCCAAAAGTGCATTACAAATGTTCCAAAAAGTGCCTTACAAATGTCCAAAAAAGTGCTTTACAAATGTCCCCAAAAGTAATGGAGTAATCCTTGCTTGAAATCGTAATCTTGAAAACACTTCGATTAATGTCATCAAAACGTTGTAGAATAACTTTTTTTCATTAAAGCGCAAACATGTACAGTTTTGTTAGGTTTTGATGACTCGTTTAGGTCTCACTGCACGTTTCTGGTCCTATTTAATACCTACCTTTATTCTGGAGTTTATCTTAACCCTTATGCCAACGTTCTTGACAACAAAGTCTGTTGGAGGAGGGGTGCATCAATTATTTTGGCGTAGTATTCATAAGCTGGCATGAAGCAGGATAGTATAGCTACTAGGTCTTAGTTTATTTTTTAACTATATCTTTAAGACCGCTGAATCATTTTTTAAAAATAAATTTTCATGGTTTGAAAACAGTGATGGAATTAGAAAAGATTCTTTAAAGCTTGGTCAAAGTAGCATTGTCATTAAGCATTTATTCTTTGTTTTGGGTCATTGCTGAAAGAATATTATTGACTCTAGGCTACGCTATTTTTTATCTAGCCATCAACTACAATGTCACGATTTCAGAAGATTACAGGTTGTCGGCTTGTCTAACGGTGGAAAGAACAACTGCAAGTGTATCAGGTATTCCCCATCTATACATTATTTACATGTAGAACATCTGGAAGTTTATGAAAGTATTTTTATGTCTCAAATAAGTTACAACAATTGCTCTAATTATTCGAAATAAGATCAAAAATATAAGAAAAATCAACTTTAATATCTAATGCCTAAGTGACGATGGTGCGATTTGCCGTTCGAGAACCATTGTATAAATAAAATGATATGGAGTAATCCTTGCTTGAAATCGTAATCTTGAAAACACTTCGATTAATGGTAAGGTTTCACTTCTAGGTTTGCTGTTAGCAATACATTGGATGCACAGAGGCAAAGACACTCTACTAGCACCTGAGTTTCTTGTCGGAGCGCATTCGATTTGTCTAAATATGCGCGACATCTCATTAATTAGCCAAATAATATGTTGGTTTAAAGATATTCAGTTTCAAATATGCTTTAAAATTATCTAAATAAAGTTCATATATCAGCAAATTAGTGTTACTGGTAATTAATAGGGAAATATAACAATAAATTTCATAAAAGGAGTGTATGCGTGTGTCAGACTCGTTGCTAAAAGGATGGGACCCGACTCAGACCTGGACTGGCCGACCACCATAATGATTCTTTGGAAAAGGCAATTTAGATCTCAATTAATAAATCAATGAATGCCGCTCAGGTGGCCTAGTGGTTAGAGCGTCCGCCTCGGATGCGGGAGGTCGTGGGTTCGATCCCCTGGTCGAGTCATACCAAAGACTTACAAAAATAGTACTAACAGTTGCCTCGCTTGACGCTCAGCATTAAGAGGTTAGTGTTAGGATTGGTCGGCCTGGTGTCAGGATAATGTAACTGATTGGGACATCATGCTACATGTCTGCTACATCATGTCACGGTGTTAGAAATCACTACAAACTGCCACACTGCAGACATCGTAGCGATTTGACTAAAAATTTGTTAAAGCTACGTTAATAATCCAAATCACACATATAAATCACTAAAATATCAGAAAATGAAGACTTGCTTTGTTGTTCACCTTGTATTTATCTGCGAAGGCAATAAGTTATGAACGCCGCAACCAATGCATGAATAGTACAAATATAGCAATCATCGACATTATATTAACTTGCAGAACTACAACCTAGAACCACAGCAGGGGCATTGTGTACATGTCCGTGTAAAGACTTACAATTTTTATCAAACTTCAACGGATCATCGCCGCAAATGCAGAGAATGTTGAAAGAACTGATGATCGATAGAAAGAATACATCAAAAAGCCGGATGAGAAAGGAGAGTGCTAATGATAACAGACCATCATCTGTCAGTATCGGGGCTGTAGGCGTGGCCATTGTAGTTGTGCCTTTAGGTCTAGTAATCGTTTTAGACATTCCACAGTTGTACATGGACTTGCAGAAGATGATGACAAGCATCAAGTCTGCTTTAATGTAAACCATGTGCTAAGATTAGAAAGCTTGAATCGCAATAAAAGTTCTGAATGATCAACAAGAACATTATGTTACTGACTTAAACGGATGTTCATCAACTTGACATTATTTCAAATATTCCTAATGAAAAGCTTATGTACACCCTTTGACTCTTATGGTTTGAGGCAGGAATATTACCCTTTTATTCTTATGGGTCGAGGCAGGATTGTTTACTCTTTGATTCGTATGGGTTGAGGCAGGAATGTTCACCCTTTGACTCGTATGGGTCGATGCAGGAATGTTCACTCTTTGACTATTATGTATCGAGGCGTGTATGTCTGCTCTTTGAGTCTTATTGATGGAGGTGTGAATGTTAACACTTTTATTCTGGAGGTGCGAATCATTAGTCTAGAAAACATCTTTACGAGAGAGAGAGAGAGAGAGAGAGAGAGAGAGAGAGAGAGAGAGAGAGAGAGAGAGAGAGAGAGAGAGATGTACATAAAATGACTAGAAAATACGAATTAAGTAATAATATTGGGGCATAGTCTTTTTTCGGTGAGTGAATATCTGGCAATCTGTTTAAAAGATATATTTCTTTTAATTCAATTGCATGTGAGTTATTTCCAGCAAACAGAGTATCTATAACATTATTAAAAATATAAAAAATGGCGAGTTTCTGAAAAATGCATTTTTGTTTAGTAGCATGTACATCAAACATTAAATATTTTCTGTTGGATGCCGATAAGGAGAGATAATGCTTGATATATTTGACTAACCAAGTTCCAGTCTTCATCTCTTTCAAAATATCATACCAATAAATCCGTACCAGACCTTATATTTTCATATGTCCTTTTCCCCATCTATAATTGGTCTTTGGAACTCTCTCCCTCTAAGTTGCAGAAATCTCCTAATGTCTTTTCACCATTTATTATACCCAAAGACGCCATCTATACTGTCACTTGTTTAGTGGCCAGATATCTCATCTTTTTTAATGGTCAGCTACCCCTTTATCTAAAACTCAAAGATCACAGTATTTTCCACGCTATCTTTCAACTCACTCCTTGTGTAACCCGTGATTTATTATTGAAGAACAAGCTAAGAACAGAAATAATTTTTGTCATAACCCTAAATATTCAGAAATATAATCACTAAACGGATTTTATTAACAATTTAATTTTTAAAATAAATCAGATAGATACAAATGACTTATTGAGTGCAATATCATCTGTGTGTGACTCCTGCTCGCTCTTCCTTCTCCCTGTTATCTCATTATTGCTTATTTGCTTAGCTATGTTTACTCTATTTTTCTTTGCAAAATGTTTCATGTCATTTGATATACAAAATAATTAACATTGCTTTTCAGATCCACTCGAAATTTTGTAAAATAAATGTCATCTTTGGATCGTTTTGTATGTTTGAGAAGTGATCCTGATGAGTTAGACAAATCATGTCGTTTTACATATTGTTTAATGAAATGGTAATACAATGTAAAATACGATTACTACAAAACCAGTACGGATATATAGTCAGCCCTTAAAAATAATCCTAAGAGATTCTATTTGTAGACAAATTATAGAATGTAGTCGATCTTACACAAAGTGCTCTTTTTAGAAAATGTATCTAACGAGTCGAATAATGTATCATTTTAAAAGCAAGCAAAATATTAAATAATTCATAGTTTCATAACTTTCACCTAAAATGAGTCCATAGGTACGATTTTATGTATGACCTGACTGAACATGTGATTTTTATTTTCAGTAAAACTGCAGCTTAATGCAAAGAAAGATACAAAACGCCTCTGACGTTAAGCCTTTCCTTAACACTGTGCCATAATTTACATATCTCGTATTCTCAGACGGAACGAGACTACGGAGATTCTATATCATATGGGGTTGATAGATAGTGAACTCCTTATAAATCCTTTCCACAAATACAAACTCCTGTTATAAACAGAAAAATAGCTTCATTTAAACAAGCCAAATCAAAACGACACCAAAAAGAACGCCACATATTGCTGTAGAATATTTAATTTTATTTCTTTGAAATTATATTTTTCTCCTAGAACTTTAAAAACATGGGATTTAATATATTTCCTCTGATTTTTGTTTGAATCGACCATTGTTGCTATGTTTTTGTCCTTTTAAAGCACGGTATTATCCGTAACATTTTTGTCAATCGTACGAATTATACCCCGAATGTATATCCAAAGGGTTAGCTTTTACCGATCTTTGCCATCCCTTCTCTGTCTGTGGGGGTTGAACCTCGGGCTCGGGCAATGTTGGTATATGATAAAGTTTGCCAGTAACTTTCCGTGGGTCGGTAGTTCTTAACGGTGTTTTCCCGGGATCTTCCTCCACCCGTAATAACAACCGCCATATTAAACCTGTCATGTGCTGAAAGAATGGTTTTAACCCATCCAAATTACAATAAAAAGTAAAACAAACCTATAATCTAATTTTCGTAATGAACAATTACATTTAAAATGTTTATATGACAAAAACTAATATGTAATTGTAGAGTTAATTCCACTTTAAATTCTGTCATGATGAATTTGACACACATAACCATTATGGTTGACGTATGGGCTATGCTCTCAATAAATAGCTGATTGTGAAGGATGGGATATGCTCTGCATGGGGCATTAGTTGAATTATAATTAGAGTCCGTTCAATAATGATCCGACAGGATATGTCAGTATAAGGCCATATATTGGAGAAAAGTAGAGTTGAGATAAGCTAGAGCAAATATTTTTTGGAAATCTTGGGTAATTTGAGACCGGTGTCATAATAATCAATAAAGGCGGACTAGAGAGGATGATTCTAACATCGATGAGAGTATCAAATGTTTTATGGGTAAGAAAAAGTAATCCTAATTGGCCAAGTAAAAGGGGTTGAAGGGTGTTTCCACAGACGAAAGTCAAAGTTTTTTAAAGTTATCCCAACCCCTTCAATATTATTTAGTTCGAATTATTCTGCTGAAAGTGAAAGCTGGATACAAGATCAGTAAAAAGTACGTTTTGCGTTAAATAAATCGTCCTAGGGCCAGGGTGCCTGGAGATTAGCGAAAATTCTCTGATCATAAGCGAACTGTGGCTCGAGAAGGCACAAATATATTATCTCGTTGCATACAATATATTCATTGTTGTATATTTGTAATTATTGATTGGTGTATTGGTTTTAAATTCATGCTGTCAATTTCCCTTGAGTTCAAAAGTTAATTGCTTGTATTCATTTTGTCTCATATGTTATGTGACTCATGTATGATATGAATTTATTCTGATTTAGTGGCTTTTATGTAATAAAAATGTCATACATTACTCTGATAATTATAGTGAGATTTAATTTATTTATCTCGTAGTTTATTGGAATCTTCTGTCCTAAAGACAATAGGCATTTCTTCTGATAGAAACTGTTACAAATAAATTATCTGTCTTAAATGATTTATATCATGTATGATGATAATTGAGTTTTCTATGTCTGGCAATGTATGTTAATAAATTGCTAATTAGCAAAGTAACGTAGTTAGGACCAGGAGTGAACTCTATTTATTTATTAGTGCAATTTAGTTGTGAATTCTTTTCAACTGAGGAATGTGTGTCGACTGATAATTCAGCAAGTAGTTTATAGTCACATTAGGGGTGTAATGGCTAACTAGGAGATCTAATTATGTCATGTTCCAGTAGGAAGATCAGCCGCTAGAAAAGACATTAATTTTCTGATAAAAATGTGAGTTTCTATCGGTTTGTGAACTGAAGATGTTAGCTTAATTCTGTCAAATTTCGAAAAGACATTATTTGACGTAAGAAAAGTGTGAATATTGTTTGAACAGCGGAGGAGAAAAAGCCTGACACGCTTTTAGGTCGGTTATACTATTTTTTAAGAACAATATAGCTCCATACTTATATTGCCCAGAAGAAATGTACACGATATACAACCAAGACAGTTGGTGAATCGGAGAGATTAGATGAAGAGGGAGGGAATGAACAAAACCCCACCTATCATCAACAATGATTTGGAAAGACCAGAAACAACCAGGTGATTCTGACATGCTGACAATTTTTAGTTCAATCAATCACTGGATTATATGATGAAATTCGTTTCATCAGTGTAATTGAACGGGTAATTGAATTAGCGCAAATTTATTTTGTAACTCCATTTCTAAAAGAAAGTAAATAATTCATCTGTCATGTTCAATTTCATTTTTGTTTATGTAATTGATTAAATTGTTATATATTACATGCAAGGGTTCGTGTCGTTCTATTCTATATATCTACTCAGAACACTATTATTCCATCCATTAATTTCATTGTTTTATTTTAATGAATAATTGATCCGGGCAATAACATTGTGCTCGATCATCTAGATAACGATCACCAGACCACCATAAGGAGTGGTGAGACCTCACACCATCTCCTTACACAATCTATAGGAAGAGACGTTATGTCTGAAGTATGTGCCCAGTTTCTGTATCGTAGGTATCGATGGTGATTGATGATTAATCCAAATGGGAAGCTAATGCAACATTTCCAAGGTCAGTGAATTCGTCAGGAGATACAACTCAAGAAAATTATACCATGGTATGTTATAAAGTGAAAAAAGAATTTCCTGTAAAAAACAGTCGTTGTAAAATCACAAATTTGTTTCACCTAGGAGATAATGACAGCAACAACTTGTCTTTTTACAGTAACGTAAAACAAATCAACGTCAAATCGAACTTAACTGTCAATAGCAAGTAACAGCAGAAGTATCAAAACTTACAGGAGTTTAAATGTTTCGGGAAAAGGCCAGAGGTATGATAAAAACTGCTTTGTCATGTTTCAACATTAAGACCTCTGACATGTTACTTATCAGGAATTTAAAAAGCATGACTTAAGTGAGTAAAGATTCCGAATAGAACCTAAAGGAAATGTCGTATTCGTAAATTACTAAGGCTATATTAGGACATATAAATGCATTAGTTACAGGAGACAATGACTCTATGAACAATGCTTGCCTTAGTCGACGTAAATATAATGATAAAAAATGATCTGTACTCCATTTCTGTGCACGCGGCACCTATTTATAGAAAACGTGTGCTGCGGTCAGCAAAATAAATTATTTCAAAAACGTATATATATATATATATATATATATATATATATATATATATATATATATATATATATATATATATATATATATATATATATATATATATATATATATATGCAATAAACTAACGACGAACAGTACGAAACTAGTAACTAACAAGCCTAAGCGCTTTCGATTCTTAATGAGTCTTTTTCAAAGGCAAATACAAAACATATATACGATAAACAAATAAACACAAACACGTTTTGTTTGTAAACCTCTACATGGCTGTCTTCACGTGTGCTAAAACTATAAATACAACCAGCGTGTACAGACTAGATGCGGAAACTGAAAACGTTGTATAATTCCCTAAAAGTCATATATTTATATATATATATATATATATATATATATATATATATATATATATATATATATATATAAAGAATACAAATCATATGGCGAATAACAACCCTTTCAAGAGTAATGGATCCACCAAGGGATCACGTGTGTCAGGAATTTATTAAAATAGATGCAATAAACTGACGACGAACAGTACGAAACTAGTAACTAACTAGCCTAAGCGCTTTCGACTCTTAATGAGTCTTTTTCAAAGGCAAATACAAAACATATACACGACAAACAAATAAAGACAAAAATGTTGTGTTTGTAAACCTCTACATGGCTGTCTCCACATGTGTTAAAACTATAAATACAACCAGCTTGTATAGACTAGTTGCGGAAACTGAAAACGTTGTATAATTCCCTAATATATATTAGAGAGAGATATTGATTGACCATTGTCATATGTTCTCAATAGAACTCTACATAAGTATATAAAATTAGATATATCGAACATCAGTTCTATCATGCTGTTTAATTCAGTTGTTACGTATCGGTTGTTTAATGTAACATAAATAAAACAGTAACCACAACAAGCTTTGTAAATTTTAGCAAAGTTAATTTATTTCCCTAGTGCATATATGAAACAAGACTTTCGAGTTACGAAGAAGATCCAAAAATTTGTTATAGTTGTTGTGAAAACATAAGTCCTATGAATAAACAGTTCTAAATTGATAAAGTCTGAATCTCAGTACATTTCCTAGATGGAGGATGAAGACGTCAGAAGAAGGTTAACACAAAATGTCCAGAATTCTCACTGTGAATCACGATTTGTAATGTTCTGTTCGATTTGGATATAATTTCAACAAAAGTCCTTGTCCAAAGCAGGTTGTGTAGTTCTCCAGGGAACAAAAATATTATTTAGAAAGCAGATGAAGTACAGCTGTCACCATTAACAAAACACATGCAATTCCTTATACATACAAACGAATAATTCTTTCCAGGACAGGAATATCTTTTTTAAGTTTTTAGAAACTCTGTCAGATGTTATGATGTAACTATAGAGTATGACCGACTAAGGCTTAATATTTCTTAAAGAAAAACAATACGTCACACCATGTACACATGAACAAAGGACACCTGTGATTTAAAAATCACACCTGGGCATTACAATTTATGTAAACAAGTATAATTTAGAAATAACATCAATCACAGCCAATCATTTACATAGCTTTTCCTGACTGTTTACTTGCAACGACAAAACTTTCATTTTTTTGTTTAAACAATGTTTTTAACAAAATATCAGACACATGCAAACATAATCATCGTAATGATAATGATTACATTTAATGATATAAAAATGAAATGAAATTAAAATAGAAATAGAATAGAAAAATTCAAATCTTAGCACATTGAATTTAACTAAAGGGTCGTAATACAGTCTTTCTGGTATATGTCAAGGCATCGTCTGAGAGACGTTTGCTGCAAAAACTTTGCAGCCATGCGATATTTTCTAACTTTCGTTTGTAAACAACTCTAATTACTTCAAGAGATAATTGCAGCTTTTGTATTAATTTTGCGTGTCTGTGTATAACCATGTCTATTCACTTTTAACTAAAACATAAGAGATTCTTCTATCACTTTTTGTGTCTTATAGCATCTTTGTGGGTATATAAAGAATCCTACCCTCCTAACGTCACTGGTATGTTTAAGTTCGTAGTAGATTTACGTGCTGAGATGTTTTGTGATACAGCCATGCCTCTATTCAAGCTCGACCACGCACATTACGTTCCATCACATGGAATGACTTAGGGCGCATTTGTGTCAAAGCCTAAAGTAGAACCGGAGTTTCTCACAATGATCGAGCATCTCTTTATTGAACACAGTATTAGTGGTGGTATATCTCCATGTCAATTAACCACTACTAGCGCGCAAGAAACATAGACGTGGCTGAATATGACGCCTATGTTCCAGACAGTTACGTTATGTATACCATCGACAACAATTATTAGGGAAAGACGATGATGTAGTCCGTGCCTGTTGGCGGGTTGTATTAGTGGGTCGATCACAAGAGCGTACAAATTTAGATGTACGAAAGTACTAGTGATATAAGTTACTTTATGGAGACGACCTGGAGACGAGCTTAACAGCAGTCACAATTGGTTATCCACCAGCATAGGAAGTGAAGCCTGTGCCGCAGGATTGGTTTTCCCAGTATCATTGTGATAATAGCAAAGATAAGAACTAACATCAACTATTTAGAACACATAGGTAGTTTACATTCATATCTACGATTGGTTATATATATATATATATATATATATATATATATATATATATATATATATATATATATATATATATATATATATATATATATATATATACATAGTCCACTAGCGGCATATGTTTCGTCAGAGCATACAGGCTACAAACAGTTCCAGAAAGATTTCTGCCAACTTGCGAACAATGCTGTGTTCGGCAAGACTATGAAGAATCTTCAGAATTAGTATAAAAAATCCAAAACCTCTATTAGCTCTCTAATATTTTAATTACATGACTATTAGTATGTAGCTTGCTGCAGTATTGTTATGCAAAATGTTTGATGGATTTATTTTTGAAATGCATATTATTCATTCTTTGATATATGTATTTTTCAGTTTTAAAGGTCACTGTTTCCAGAAACAAATGTTGTGTTAGTGAAAGTAAGCCAGTGAGTGAAGCATACTTGTTTCTAACATAATATATTTGCGAGTAATACTCTGTGAGCACATATTTTAGACTTTATTATTGGCAGAAACATAACTTGTCAGTAAAGCAATAACATGGCCTTCGAGCTTTTGAGGTAAGTTTTTCCTGATTTACACATAAAACAATCGTTTTAATAATATTTTTTGGTAATTTATTTTAACAGCGTTGTTCGACGTGGCACAAAAATACAGAACTGATTCCATAAACCATTGTCATATAAACCATTGCCATATTGCGCTGATATGCTGGACAAACGCGTTTCCTTAACATCTCGCAGACGCAAATCTTAAACTCGTCCAAACCTATCGGTTGAGTCGTTTAATTATATGCCTTGCAGCAGCATGCGATATGTTGATAAACACAACAGCTTGTAGGCCGGCCCAAACCTTTCCCATTTATTAAGCATTTACATTCGATGTCGGTACTTATTCTCGAGATCGTATTGACTGCATGCCACTTCTATGCTGAATCATTTTGTTATGTTTTGTTTTCAAGTTGACTCCTGTTACATGACTTTGAGAGCACTTATGGCTGCACGTATACATTCATTTATTTATAGCTTAAACAAAGAGGGTTTACCATACTCGGTATGTTTACTTTCGACCAATCTCATACAACATTTAACAAGGACAAATGATCGAATAATCCATCAGACATTTGTGACCTAAACCAGGTATGATATTGAATCTATTATTCTATGGCACAAAATCAGATTTCAATCTCACTTCATTTTTAGTTTTAGATTTTATTAGATCCAAATACGTTGCATGTACATAAAAGCTACCTGAATGCTATACAGAAATCATGCATTCAAATGGGCTATTGTGTGCGGGCATATATAATTCTATGCTTTCAAAGCATCTCTACCAAAATACATTGCACAGGCTAATAGCAACATAAAGGGATTCAGTTTAAAGCACTTGTTTGTCCTCCTTAC
Organism: Potamilus streckersoni; assembly: GCA_016746295.1. Lineage (NCBI taxonomy): Eukaryota > Metazoa > Mollusca > Bivalvia > Unionida > Unionidae > Potamilus > Potamilus streckersoni. The sequence goes on from JAEAOA010000633.1 coordinate 688,443, forward strand.
GCTTCAGAATTTCAGTTGGATTTCCAAGGCCACTGAATTATCATCTAATTTGAAACCATCGTACCGATTTTATTATATTTTGTGTCCTTTTGCAGTTGCTTGATAACTTTACATATATAAATACTTATCTTTAAAGTTAACATAGTTTGTTGTAATTTGCGTGGATATCAAGATATTACCCTGTCTTTACTTGTTATAGGGTGTAAAAATATAGCAGTGTAATAATATATAACAGTGTAATAATATGCAGCAGTGTAATAATGTATAGCAGTGTAATAATGTATAACTGTAATACTATATAGCAGTGTAATACTATATAGCAGTGAAATAATGTATATCAATGTAATATGTATAGCAGTGTAATACTATATAGCAGTGTAAAAATATGCAGCAGTGTAATAATGTATAGCAGTGTAATAATGTACAGCAGTGTAATAATATATAGCAGTGTAATAATAAGCAGCAGTGTAATAATGTATAGCAGTGTAATATTGTACAGCAGTGTAATAATATATAGCAGTGTATTAATGTACAGCAGTGTAATAATGTATAGCAGTGTAATAACGTATAGCTGTGTAATAATGTACAGCAGTGTAATAATGTATAGCAGTGTAATAATGTATAGCAGTGTAATAATGTACAGCAGTGTAATATATATATATATATATATATATATATATATATATATATATATATATATATATATATATATATATATATATATATATATATATGCTAAAATAATGAATTCAAAGCACGTGGTAGGCTTGCTACATGCTAGCCACAAAATGCTAAGATAAAAATGAGATCATAATGATATAAATTTGATCTATTAGATATAATTTGATATATATATATATATTTACATATATATATATATATATATATATATATATATATATATATATATATATATATATATATATATATATATATATATATATATATATATATTTATCAGTGTTATAATGTATAGCAGTGTAATAATATGCAGCAGTGTAATAATATATAGCAGTGTAATATTGCACAACAGTGTAATATGTATAGCAGAGTAATAATGTATAGCAGTGTAATATTACATAGCAGTGTAATAATATGTAGCAGTGTAATAATATATATCAGTGTAATAATGTATAACAGAGTAATAATGTATAGCAATGTAACAATATATATCAGTGTAATAATATATATCAGTGTAATAATGTATATCAGTGTAATAATGTACAACAGTGTAATAATAATATAGCAGTGTAATAATATACAGCAGTGTAATAATGTACAACAGTGTAATAATGGTCCTCATATTAGATACCACTATGACAATTGCCATTTTGAACAAAGGAGTCACTTTGATGTGCAACCTGTAGATTAATAAAGCACGAAATGGAGTGACCAAAGAATGGCCAGTCCTACAAGATACAAGCAGTGACCTGGGTTAGAAACCCGCAAAACACTTATGACACTATTTTTGCAAATACAAAAGATGTTTATTTTTTCTATCTACGCCCAATTGATATTATTTGATATGTTACAAAACACGCTTACAGGTTATAAACAAAATACATATTGTTTCTTATTTTATCTAAACATTCTTCCGTTACTTGTTTGCCGTTTTCTACCTTTCGTTTTGTAGATTATATGCACAGAGTTTTATTACAAAATATGTGGATACTGCTAACATATATGCAAGTGTCAGGAGACCAAAAACTTTCCTTATATACAGTTTTATTCATATTTATTATTTCATTTAATATTTCACTGGACATTAATATTATTGTACTTATATCAGTATTAATAGTCAGTAGCGTTCCGTGTTCCAGGGTGTTAATTCTATTATTTACAAGCTGATGATCTTTTCTGTTGATATCAGTTGTTTTTAATTTATATGATCTGGTTGAGCTGATTCCACACATTTCTTGGACTTCTTTTTCAAGAATGAAACCATACAGTGGTTATATTTCCTAATTGGTTTCGGTGGAAGGTCTGTTTGTTGTTTTTTTTTATTGGTAGTTTATTTTTTCAAAGTACTACACATTTATTGTTTGTAAATTTGCTACCACAATCTTTACCTCTGCGCGGAGTATTCGGTGAACTTCAAATACAATTTCGAACTTGGCCATGCTATTTAATGCATGCTCAATAATTTGTCGAATGCTGTTGCTTATTGTGTTGAAACTATTTTGTGCCGCTGTGGGACATACCAAATTGACATGTATTTTTGAATGCAGCCTTATTAAGAGAAGACCTGCATTTTTACTTTAAACCCATTTATCTTAGTAATTTCATTGTGGAGTTGAAGTTCTGCTTAGATCATGTTTTTCATATCGATACCAATCAAGATGCATTATGGTTTCTGCTATTAATAATACAATTGTATTGTGCAATTGATTGGCAGGTCGACCTTGATCAGGTGCAACAAGCATACCTCTAATCTGTTTTCCTGTTTCACTGGAATAACTGTCATATAATCATAGAAAATAGCTGTTTGACAAATATTCAAATTTCCGGTGATTATCGGTTCTGGGGGACTAAAATAGTTTTCATTTCTAAACATAGAGATAACACCACTGAATGATGTCTGAAGCCATCGTTGTCATCATCGCCCAAAGATTATTACCCAAACAAGAACTCCATTGATGAATAACAGTTAAATTTTTTGTCTCATTTGAGTCAGTGTTGTTTAACATATTCATTAGAAAAGGTAATTTTTGTTGGATGTAGCGGTACATTCCACTGCGTCATGTAGAAACAGACCAGGAGCGGTTTTGCACCTGACGATGCTGACAACAACTGGATAGTTTCACGTGCTAATGCTATAAGACGAAGGTGGACTAGTGGTAGTTGTGATAGATCAGAGTGGTCACAACGGTCAAATTATATTTGAACCTTACGAAGATTCTATTTCAGTGCATACAAGGATACGGCAACATCGTGGAACAAAATTAAAAACGATGCAGGAATTTTCTGTCATTAGGTCCAACACCCAGGCGTTAAATGCACTACTTCATCACTCAGTCCGAATTATTAACTTATATGTAATGATAAATCCAATGTTAAACATAAATATCAAAGACAGTGAAGTTATTTTCGGATAAAAAGTCACTTTGAATTGAATTTTATCTCAGGTGACCAACGATGTTGATACTGTATATGTGAAAAAACATCTACAAAAGTACCAATTTTGTCCATAAGTGATATTGGTGACAAAAATTCAATATACCACTGATCATTTTCAACAATACCAGTCCATCCCACCGATTTTTTGTTCTGGTTTAACCAGACTCGCTCGACATTAGAATGTGACGATTTGGTATATCAAAGCCATTGTTATGAGAATTAAAATTGAATATTTGTAAGCTTGTGAAGTTGGTGTTTTCCACACTATGTTACTATTCCTTGCAATTTGGATCATCGATTTGTTCATTCACGTATTGTGTTTTTTAATGTAGCATTGCTACACATTTTCAGGTTGGCCATGATAACGTTTTGCTTCTAGTGAGTTTATGCAAGATAAACAATGACCACATATTGGGCCGTTCAACCAAGTTTCCATCAATTTAGTTGAATAAAACAGTGGTCGATGAAGGACGCTAGTGTCCTTGGTTAATATATAATAGCTTAAAGACCGTTCGAGTCAAAACATATAAGATGACTGAATGTCACTAAGTATGCGACCCCGTACGTTCCAGTTCCTGTTGATGATCCCAGGCTTTCATTTTGTGTGGAATCAATACCTGGGAGCTTTTTTTAATTTCGAGTTTATCACACATAAAGACATTTTGAAAATGTTTGACTGACATTGTCGTTGTTAAAATATCAACAAAGGTCAATGAATTTGTCAACGATGAAGCCGCAACCGAAGACCACTTCCGCTCAGAACTTTTGGTTTCCACGCTTGGATAATCGAAAACGTTTTCCTTTTGTATGCATATGCCACTCCGACAGCCATTTCGAAGCCATTTCGGGTGTAGTTTCACTAACATCTAGAGCCGTTGCTAGCAGCGGTGAAATTGATTAAAAGACTGGAAAATTAATAATTATTCCGCAGGAATGACATTTAGCAATTTGAAACTGTTTTGCCTGAGTCGATGTCAATATCAGTGGGGTGGTCCCAATAATATCTCTCGAGATAGGTTTAAATGAACTCCTACTTGTTTTGGGGTGGGGGTTGCATCATCGCTGTCACTATGCAAGTATATCGTTGATACGGACATCTTTTTATCACCCTTGTTATCGTGTTTAGTTATGGCTTTGTTGACGTTTTACTCTTGTTGAAATTATATGCATTTATCCTGGTTTGTAAATTGGTTTATCCAAACTGTGCAATATTTTCCGCTGTACAACAAAACGATTGAAGTCATGCCATTCAAGAAATTCATCCTTCATGTTGTTTCCATCCCATCCAGTCCAATGAATGTTTTCAGGACTATATAGTCAATACCACAAAATATCATAAACATGTTAGAGTTTTGTCCGATCACTTTAGAATCGTGTGCGAATCTTTGAGTCAAATACATCTCGTCTGTGATTTTATGTCGACTTCTTTAAAGTATCTGAGCAAGACTGATTTGATGATCGAACACCACATCGTCGTGCACGACAAGATTACTTTTTCTTGTTTTGAAATTGTCAATGGTAGGTATATCATCGATTGTGGAACATAAATCAATGGTATTGACATTGCCACTCAACGAAACTTTGCTTGTATTGTACGCTTTGTGACTTAGAGCTTCTTGAAATTCTTTGAGAACACCATAACACGGTTGATCGTAAGTCCATGTCGCTATCACTTACAAATGATCCTTTTTCAACGATGGTAAAACACTATTTATCAACAGCTGAGTTTTTCTTGACTCAGCAAACCAATGATTTGTGCGCGAACAGAGTTTAGAAACATTATACCGTGCTTCAGTAGTATGGGCTTTGCCTGCGCAGAAAAGTCAATGACAGAAACAACTTTCTTTCTCATCGTTGCTTTTCTTTTCACGTGATGCCACGAAATAATACGACATGACAAAGTCATGTCTTCATATTGTGAACGATGCAACCCGCAAATCTAACTCGAGTTCATACGGTAAAAAAAGAGCCGTGATCAAGGGACCTTGTATCCGATGTTGGGCAAAAACGTTCTCATTCTTAAACCTAGCCGTCTCGCTTCTAATTAAATCGATAGGCGAAAACAAGGGATTCGAAAACATTGTTAGCGTTGATCTCAAAGGTGCATTAACAACATTACCAGGAACACTATCAAATAAATACCCTGATGAGACATTGATACCTGGGTACAATTACTATTGGCCCGCTACACGGCTTTATGTACGACTTGATTCTAGCAACCAACCAAAGCCTGGCAAAGCATGTGACCGACGTGACCTTGACTTGAATGTGATTTAGGGACCAGATGCTAAAAAAAGAATAGCTAGACGGATAATTAATGGAGGTATGAAAGCCAATATTCTTTTTGGTGGTCATTAAATATAAATTACATTGATACAAAAATATAGATTCGGAAGCCGGACATTTTCAGCAATAAGTCCACGTGGGTATTGGAAAGGTGAGGCAGCTGTGGAAATGTCAGCACGCATTGCTATGATTACTCATAGTGCATTGCTGTGGAAAATTATGCGAAGAAAGATTAAGTTAAAAATAAAATAAATATAAAAGTTATTGATGAAATAACAGAGATCTGAGCAGTGATATATAATAGAAACAACATGAGCCGCCATATCTAAAATATAACAATTTAATCAATTATTTAAAACTGAACATTTGAACGAAACTCTTTCTCTTACAAATAAAATTATCAATTTACCAAAAATGCAATCATTCATTTTGTGTATACCAATAAGGTACATTTCCTCCTAAAGTCGAAGGAACGACGAACTCAATTGCCCAGCATGCCTGCATAACCTGCTTGCCGTCCAGTCTTTACAAATTTTACTTTGGTATCAGGTTATAGTTAACGTGTTCCTTTCGTTTCCTATGTCTCTCCAACCTTCTTTCAGGCCATTAATCGTATTTTTCTTTTCTCTTTGCCTCTGTAGAGGTATTTTATGTAGCTATTTTCTGTTGCTAAAATAAATAATAGACAACCTAAATGTTTTTTCAATAAGATTAATTTCTGAATCATCGGTTAACGGATGTTTCTCTGGTAATAACTTCAGTGGTCCACGGACGAAACCCTAAGATTTGACAAGAATGGCATGATATACAGTATTTGGAAGCATCCCTTTTAATTTACGGATAATAAAAACGATATTCCAGATCTTTCGATAAGTCTCATTATTTCCTAAATAACCAGCCAAGGTAGTGTCAGAGCCAAACTTAAAATCTCTTGTCTATACGACTTAGGAACAAGAATATGATAACTCTCGTCATCAGCGGGTACCTCAGGTGGTCTCTGTTGCTCATAAAGACACAATTTTCTAGAGATTAACAGGTTAGAACTTATGTGGCTTCAGTTTTGTTAGTAGCCCTCTGATAAAAATAGGAGTTATATCAGGATTTTGTTCCTGTTTGAAAATACGAGATTGTAATTTGTCATTCTGATTAGAATTGAGAGAATGAGTAGTTAAAAAAAGATCCACGTGATCAATATCCAATTAGAAATGCCAGGACACCACCAGAAAACTTATCAAGAAATATGTCAGCATAAAGGAATCTTTTGCACCATTCTTGATAGATATTTTTGCCATAGCCCCAGTAACTGCACAAGCAGGATATAAATCAAGAATTTCAATCTCCAAAAGATGATCCTTTTGATCCATACAAAGCTTGTCAGTTACAAGTACATGTATATATTTGTCAATCAACATCTACTCATTGAGCATGACGACCTTTGCCGTGGCAGGTTCAGTGAAAACTTCAGTGGACTATAATGCCAGAATGAGGTAAAACATTTTGAAGTTTTGAAGTTTGCAAAGGTGCTCAATATGGAAGTATCCTATATCATCTACGCGGACTTTGAATATTTCAACGTTCCATTTGAAGACGCGATCTTGTACAACGACCGTAAAACTAATACAACACATGTTGCTGACCAAGCTCTGCATGGGTTTTGTTATGCAATTAGGAGTGACAGACAAACTGAACAGCAATATTGTATCATAGCCGGATTTAGGCCGCGGTTTTTCTTAAATCGTTTGAAGTTTCAGTGAAATGGATCCGGCAACAGTACTATTATTCAGCAGATAGGAGTATGACCAGTGACAATAGTCCTGACTTTTTTAAGGAAAATACTTGCTGGGTCACTGGCGCTCATAAAAGAGCTGAGATCTATTTATGTAATATACAATTAAAAATTACCCAAGCAAAATAAAAAATATTGTTGTGTTTCATAACCTGTGATATTATGATGGCCTTTTAATAACGCAGGAAGTAGAATCAGCGTTAATGGCACCAGTAAGTGTTAATCCAAGCTACATTGAAAAATAGATGACTTATTCGTTCGAACGATCACAGTTCATCAATTTGTTGCAATTTCTGAATTCGTCCTTGGACAAATTAGCAAGTAATCGATATTGAAAACAAAGTTTAGTAAGCATTTGATTGTACAAACATGAAGGTCATAATCATGATTTGAATTTGTGCATCGTGCTATTACTCTTTTCTATTATATTTCTATTTTAATTTCATTTCATTTTTATATCATTAAATGTAATAATTATCATTATGATGATTATGTTTGCATGTGTCTGATATTTTGTTAAAAACATTGTGTTTACTTAAAACGTAAATGTGACTCGTGTTAGCACTATTTTCGCATGAATGTTTTGTCGTTGCAAGTAAACAATCAGGAAAAACTACGTAAATGATTGGCTGTGAATGAGGTTATTTCTGAATTATACTTGTTTACATTTTGTAATGCCCAGGTGTGATTTTGAAATCACATGTGTACTTTGTTCATGTGTACATGGTGTGACGTATTGCTGGATGTGTTTTTCGTTGCTATGCGAGTGTAAATACTCATTTCTACACTCTATTTTATGTCACCAGGAATGGCCTGGGATGCCTTGTTGTCAAAGACCAAATTTGAGCTGGAATTACTTATCCATATTGACCAACACTTATTTATTGAGCATTCACATCGTGGATGAATGTCAATGGCAAGTCATCGATATATGCGAGGAAACAATTCAATCATATATGGGTTTTATCCTCTGTCCCTAACAATTGCGTCATCTATCTTTACACCAGAAACCTTTGTCTATGGGCAATGATGTAACTGTTATCAGTCGGTATATTTTCGTGGATTGATCTCGCGCATGTTGACCTAAACATCACGTACATTAATAAAACATCAATCGCCACAACGGATAAGTCTTTCGAACTGATTTAACATACTCTAAACAGCATCACCAAACTCAGAACAATCATCCATTGGCACTAGAAGCATTATATATGCCTGGAAGGTTGCTTGTCAACATATCAGTGTGCAACAGTTAACGAATCAAGACAAATTTATTAAATGCGTCAAACTTGTCCACAGTCTCTGGACCAAACACAGTAATCTATTGCACGTACGAAATCTATAGTTGTACTTACGAATGAGAATGCTTATAAGCAAAGTCAATCGAGTGTGTGGATTTCGACGAAGCGCTTGCATTGACCAATACATTTAGATGAAAAGGAATTTGCGCACAGCTACTACGAACGACTTTGAAGATAATTTCGTTAAACACATGAATAATTATGTATTTACGAAAACAATTTAATAAAGCGAATTCGAGTCTAACTTGTTCGTTATGGTGAACAAGATAAGTTTCGACGGCTCATCGTGGACCCGGTATTTGAATCTCGTTAAGATCTTTGATGGCTGAGTTAATGCCGTTCATAGTAAAAATAGACAAAATTAATATTGACAAAACCAATCAATTTAGTTTTGTTCCTAATGCTTGTTGAATCTCCTCATGTACGAGTTTTATTATGATCGTGTCAAAATGTTATATACCAACACTGACTCGCTGCTGATTCATGTAACCACCGGTAACGTTTATTCAGATATCGCAAATCCACTCCCGAGTTAATTGGACGACAACAATTATCCAAAACATTGTTTAGCATCACGAATACAAATATTTTTCAAGACCATTTTATCTTCTTTAGTCAAACTAGCCCCTCTCTCGTTACGTCTCATATTTCAAATACAAGTTGTTAAAGGTTTGTGAAATAGTAAAAACTAATCTGCAATTTACTCAAACATGAATTAAGGTATAACAGAAATACAAAAGAGAGGACTTTTCACTCTAAAAATTAAGTTCGGGCTCTTTTGTTTATATCTCAAAGTCATTGTCAGACTAAGTACTATGGTTTATACAGTTCAAAGAAAGCAAATGACTTAAATTATATCATCAAAAGCAAATGACTTAAATAATATCATCAAAATTCATGGTATGTAAAACAGACAAACTGTTGTCATATAAAAATATTAAAGGAGCATGTTGACAGAGATACCCTGTTTGTTAAACATTAAGTCAATTTCGATGTACCTGTCATACACAGTGAAGATTTAAACGATTACATGCAATAGGATTCTAATAATTTTGGTTTAACTAGTCTTCGGAATTCAGAAATATTATAGAATCTGGAGAAGATTAATTTCAAATATATAACCGCAAGAAAAGAATGAATTTAAATATCTGTTCTGTGAATATGAGTACTTATTTCCAAATGTTCCAGCCATAAAAAAATAAAACCTACCATAATGTTGAAACTGTTGATTCCACACATGTGAAACAGCGTCATTACAGGATGAAACCTCTCAAACAGGAATATTTATGAAAGGAAATTCAGTATTTGTTGGAGAATAAACGAAGTTAAAGTAATTGGGATTCACAGTGTGTGACGAAACCAGATAATACTTTCTGTTTGTACGTTGACTACATAAAGTATAATGTGTCACAAAAACATATTTATTTCCAGTATGAAGATTTGACGACCATATAAACAAAATTAGATCACAACCCTCTTACGTTCATCAATAAAATAATAAACAAACAAACAGAGGTCATTAAAATGAAGTTTCATGTTGAAGGAATACAAAATTACAAAATTGTTATTAGGCACATTAAGGGAAAAGATAATCTAATGGAAGATCAACTTCCACGATTATAGGAATCCTTTATTGTTTTAGTGTACACACACACACACACACACACACACACACACACACACACACACACACACACAGAGAGAATATTCCCAAAATTATATACAGAGTTGTTTTCCCCAAAAGCATTGGCAATATCTTGTAATATAAGCTATGTCAGTCTGACTGTTACAAAATCTCCTTCAAATAAACAATGGGACGAAATTCAGGAAAACGTAAACATGTTGCCCATGTGGTATACATTCTTGGCTCTCACTTCCTGTGTCCCTGCAAGGGATAAAAACTACAAAACGTGCAATTGCAATGATATTTGGAATTTGTTTTCTAACCAAACTTTATATAAGTAAATGTGGCAAATGATATATTACGGATTTTGTATTATGAACCCTAAGTAACTTTCAGGAGGACTGTGGTGATTGTAGGAATAGGTGAGAGATTGAAATACGCAAGTGGATTTATCATGGCGAGCCATTGCAGTTGTTGTTTTTGTTGTTGTTTTTGTTGTTGTTGTTTTTGTTATTATTATTATTATTATTATTATTATTATTATTATTATTATTATTATTATTATTATCATCATCATCATCATCATCATCATCATCATCATCATCATCATTATCATCATCATTATCATCATCATTGTTATTATTATTATTATTATTATTATTATTATTATTATTATTATTATTATTATTATTATTATTAAGTACATTTTGAATGAGCAATGATATTCTTTCTCGGATTTCAATTAATTATAATACACTTGTACCTTAAACTGAAATATTTTCTAAATAAGTCAGCGTAAATAAAAGTTTTCTAGGCGTTAGACTTTCTAAAACACATATCTGCGTTACCCAGTATACACAGTTAAGCCCCAAGTATACCACGTATCTAAGTCAGTTTGAAATTATCAACATGTACTTGTCTTGACCATATTTTATCTGAGTCATGATTGTGTTTTATCTTTAGAGCTTAGCTTTTTATCTTCTCCATGTAGCTGGTATTAAAATGATGTCCCGATAAGGGGATATTATAACGCACAATACAGTATTGGTGGGTGGGGGATAGTACTCTAATCATGAAGACTTTGCTAAAAGTTATGGTACTAATGATGTCTTATTTCTTTCAGTTAAGTATTCTGTAATATTTAGGAGTATATGTGAATGAATAACTTATAATTAAAAAACTCCACACCTTTTAGTTCACAGACTTTGATAAAATGCAAAGCAATATGTAGTCTGTATGTGTAAACGAAATGTCACTGACACTTATGAATAACACATTTAGTGGCAAAGAGTAGTCGATTCTGTGCAAATCTGAACCTGATTTTTTTTCTGACCTTGTGATCTTGGGTGGAATTATTAATACCGCCTCCAGAAAAATATATGTTGGAGGATGGATAAATTAGAGTAAATCTAAAAGTTTGACTTGGTATTAGAGTCGACAGAAAGATCTAGACCAGGTTGCCTGCTACACCATTTGGTCGTAGCGAAGGAGGTATTCTTTTGTGAAGAAGTTGCAAATTCTGGAAAATCTTATGAATAATTGAAAATGGGTCAGTCACATATAGTATCATCAATGATGGATACACAAGAAAGAATGAATTTCGGGAACTAGAGTGAGAAATCGAGAAAAGCACATGCAAGACTCAAGAACATCAAATGACGACAATCGATACTCCGTGAACGAAATCGAACTCCCCAAAGAAGGTCCGAATTTGTGGAACAAAAAAAAAAAAAACCCTGAAAAGCCCACCTGCAACGCCAAAGACGTTCGACGGTAGCTAAACACTGATGAACTTTAAAGCGCATTTTAGTACGTATGCTGGGATAAACAAATTGACTTAAGACAGAGAATAGGATTTATCTGGCAGTTAACATCAGGGGTCAGACACAATAGCTACTGGGATCCGGAATTTCAGATTACAGGCTTATAGACTCACTTAAAAAAAAAGATTGCCCCCACCCCCAAACATAAATTTACACAGGAGAGAAACGTTATGAACATTGTGTTACTGTTGCAACGAAGGGCTTGACAGTAAAAGGCTGTTCAGATTGGATTTCCTAAAAAAGTAGGAAGCAACATTGTTGCAGTCAAATGAAAACCTTCTTGTAGATAGCTTCATTGATCGTCCAAAATTTTAGTGAAAATAATTATGTCATCCAGAAAAATCAGGTACTTTTTCCATTCAAAGATTCCTGCCAAAATAGCTTTCGTCTGTATCTCTTGCGGAAGGTAGCATATATAGTCTCAAAGGGATTACACAAAATTAATACAATCCATTTAGTGTTACGAAAGCTTTGATATGATTAAGGTTAAGTTAATAAAAACACCAATACTCACATGCCCTGACATGTCCACGAAATTCATTTGGGATACGATGCCAGTGAAAATGGAATAGGTGAATTATGTGGTGCCAGAAGAGATTCTACGACAGTCGATTGAAACGGATACAGGTCAGACCATGAGATTTGGTTGGTAATTACATTCTATAGAGTTCATCAGGACTGTTGAAGGGGCTATTTCAATTTGTTAAACAACTGTGTGCTGTATCACACCGCGTAAAGTGTTGATCGAACGGTAAATCGCAAGTGATTTGTGTGGACGGAATAAAATCCTGTAAAACCAGAGATAACAATGATAATGGAAATGTACATCAGAATGACGATAATAGCTAAGATAATCGCGATGAACCGTAAAAAAATAAGGATCTGCCTTGGCTTCACCCTATGGAAGATACGGCAGGCTGGAACATCCATTACAAACAGACAAGATTAGACGCCAAGACGACGCATTGACTAATGGAAATAATATTATACGTTTTAGAAATAAATGTTAATGCCAAAATCCGTATGAAACTTAGTAAAATTCAATTATGTGGATTAAATGAAGTGTTAATAAAGAAAAATATTAAATTAAGATAGGACTTATCAGAATTATTCGGCTGGATATACACTATATGATTATGTATTTAGAACTCTTGAACTATTTAATAAAGCTTACTTGTGAGAAAAAAAAAGAACTTTAATTGCAGGAATGGTTCTTAGTGACATCTAGCTTTAAGTATTTAAAAAATCTAAACACACTGGAGGTTTAGTGTGACGACACACTTATTAGGTGGCGTGGGTAATTTGTAGCAAGGATATGTTTGTTGACATTGTCCTTAGTTCCCATAGCTAGCCTATTAAGTGATAGAGATCACACGACGACAGTATTCGTCTAATACCACTGCAAACGGGAGAAAATGATTTGATGACAAAAGCTGATACGTGCCTATTCATTAGGGAATTCAATTAGTAGGCAACGAACATAAAAGTAATGACCTTGGGTGATCAGATATATACGGGGGTGGGGTGGGGTGGATAGAGAAATTTGAGCAAATCCAGAAGCTGTGTTAGTATTAGTGAGACAATTGTAACATCTTGACCCTGTTACAGTTCATGTTACATATAATACTATAAATATCTAGTGATCACAAATACCGAAAAATGTCACTAATCACGACTAGCATACATACAAATGTATAAAGGTCGACTTTTTCCGTAGACGAGGCCTACTAGACGCCGCAGAATCCAGTGTAAAAAATACATGTATATCTGAGTGTATACATGTCAAATTCAGCGTCACTAATGCACGTAGCATTATACTTAGTTTAGTTTTCACGATCGGTGAAAATCGTAATATCCAAAATAACGAAGTTCCTTCTTCTAAAGTTTAAGCTCATTATGTCTGTATTTGTTATCAATCTTAAATTATGTTATCAATCTGTAGTTATGCTATCAGTCTGTAATTATGTTATCAGTCTGTAGTTATGCTATCAGTCTGTAATTGAGTTATTAGTCTGTAATTATGTTATAAGTCTGTAATTATATTAAATTTGTCTTTTGCACTAAGTGCTTTCTCACACAATAGCGAAAACATACCACAACTACAATAATTTTCATATTTACAAGTTGATTCAATATATATATCATAAATATCATTTATGAATAAATATAAGGTTTAAGTAGCTAATGCCAAGCACTGTTTATTGTCTTTAAACGGTTAATACGAACGAAGGACTGATCACACCTTAAGATATGAATATCGATAGATTAACAGGACTTATTTATATAAATACATGCGATGAGAGAAGAGAGGAATAAAAGTAAAATTTAAATAAATAAAAAAAGTCAGTTTATTGTATGTTGTTGGAATTGCTGTGGTTAATAATAGTACCGAGCGCAGTTTGCTCAGATATTGAAAATCTCATAGCATTTAGGTTACATGTACGATTGTAATATAACTCACAAGGGACTTCAGGTTACATATAAGCGAGAACATGACTGTCAAAGGACCGAATTGATTGGAAGAAGTACCAATATGGTATCCCCCATTAGATGACATTGTCATGTTTGTCTCATATAAATACCTTTCTCGCAAACGAATTGCACCTGAATATTTAAATGACAAGAGTTTTTAAAAATTTCATATTTATGACTTTTCACTTACTGCGCACTATAATTGACATTTGCCTGGTCCACACCCACCGACTCTCTTAAGCCCATTGATATCAAGGGCAAATGCGATATAGTAATTTTGTGAATATGTTTGAGAGCATTGTCATCGTGTGCAATAACGCACTAATATAATGTTACAAACCAGGGGTCTTTTGCTTGACCGAGCGGTGTCAAAACACTGGCGCGAATCCCGCTAGAAGTCATAGGCTAACTCCAAATTTTCAAAGACTTCTATACAACTTCAGTTGTAAGTTGGAAAGCCCGACGTGTCCATTCTGTACATAAATTTTACTCTAATCAATGTAAGACCACATTATTTACAACTTGCCAAATAGCTATCAACCGTACATCCGCATTGTTTCTCTACATTAACTTTCCGTTCCGCCAGTAGTTCACACCGTAGAAACTTTTCAAATATCCCTAACAGAGGGGACTACTTTAACTGCGTCACCTGAGGCAAGTCAATCTACCGTTTCAACGTACATCACACCAGTAAAACTACATCACATTCGAGTCCCTTCTCATTTATTCCATTGTGTAAGTTACCGGTTTCCTACCATAAATACTGCCACTTCAGTCACAACCCCAATATACACCACTAGATATTATTAAGTACTACATCAGTGCAGGGACAGTCATATTGTCATATTGCAGCACCGGTAAGATTGCAGTGTCCTTGTTGACCCCTTCCTCTACACCCTAACGGAAGAAATTATAGCCTGGGTTAAAAAGATTTCCATTCATCCTTCGACAGAAGTGAAAAAGATAGAAGGGAAACCAGATGTGAAAAAAGAACAGAAGATAAAAGCCACCCCATTACCAGCATTACTGCCCTCGATTTCGACTCCCGTGGCATATCGGACATGTAAAGCCGTTTCCTAAAACCAGCTCGCTCCATCCCCAGTAGCATCCACGAAGAGCTGGTGAATTATTAAACAAAATTCGTGATGGAGAATTTGTTAGGCGAAAATTACTACGATCAAGCCCATTTTGCAGGTTACAGAGGAGTTGAGAAATTGTATCGTGCTGCCAAAACCAAACCGAAAAGTGTTCTTTAACCTCAAGTGCAACGATGGTTACAAGAGCAAACCTAGTACAACTTACACAAACCCATTCAACGAAAATTTTCCAGAAGTCGCACACATGTGGAGGGCATCGATAATCAATGGCAAGCCGACTTAGCCGATGTTTCTCATTTGGCTACCTACAATCTTGGCTACAAATATTTGTTTTGTGTCATCGACGTCTTTTCCAAATTTGCTTGGGTCATGCCATTGACTTTCAAATCGAGTACTGGGTTAGCGCGAGCATTCAAACTGGTATTGCTACAGAGTGGTCGCCACCCTCTTCGATGGTAAATGGACAAAGGTAAAAATTTTCTGAGAAAAACTTTCAAAAAATAATTGAAGAAATAAGAATTTAATTTTTTTTCACCACCGAGAATCCAGGAACCAAAGCCAGCATTAGGTACCTTCAAACAATGCATGAGGAAATATTTTACACATCAATACACTCTCAAGTACATTGACGTCTTATCCCATCTGATCCAAGCGTACAACCAATCTTTTCTTCGGAGCATCGGACATGCCCCTAAGAAGTGACTCCCAACAATGAAGTGACCGTCTTTTAGCACCTCATTGGTTCGTCCTCGACGGTAACTGTCTTCAAGAAAAGTGGAGTGTTGAGGGCAAAAGATTGGTTGCACATTGACAAAGCTAAACGCTCTTTTAACAAAGGTTACCTTCTCAAATGTGTCACTGGACGAGTGCTTGGCCGTCATCCTACAGTTTATAAATTGGAAGACATGAACGGGAAGGAGTTAAAAGCAACGTTTTACTTTCCAGAGCTACAGCGTGTCCCCATAAAAGAAGACGAAGTGTACGACATCGAAAGCATTCAATCAAAAAACTCGTAAAGTGAAGAAACTTCGATTCAAAAAAGAGAAATTATATTCGATAGGATATCCGCCTTGTTTTGACACTTGGACGTTTCGCAAGTGGAGAACGTGTGCCTAAAACACAAATCGTCTATTTCTGCAAAATCGTTGAGGTGTATTGTATCATCGGTGCTGCCATTACCAAATTGAGTTTGCAAAAAGGAGACAAACAATTGTGGACCATTTTAGTCAGCAGTTGCATAGGTTACCTTCTTTCCAATCATTCCCTGAATTATTCCTCTAACGGGAACAACTGCAACCTTGTGCCCAACGTAAGCCACCCTCCCAACAATTGCCTCTCCCACAAAACACCTCTTTCAGACATTCCTCTGATTTCCAGCGTCCCTTTGGATAGCAAAACGCTGATTTTATGAATATCACATTTTACTTGATGCGACCCAGTGCCAGTTCCATGGATATGTTTCCCCAAAACACCTTGTGCTGTTTCACAGCCAAATTAACTCAGGCCATCCAATAGGATTACGAATCCCATTGGGAAGTGGCTTTGGTGGATATGATTCACCCTACAGAAATCTTAAACATCACTGAAAATCAAAGTCATAACCAGCAAGTACAAAACTACTTGAATACAACATAAAAGCACAGAACACCCAAAGTAAACGGACCACCTATCACTTTACATTATTTAGTGGTCAATATCTAGTGAACACTATTTCTTCCAGGTTCAATGCCGTGTTTGACAAAACCTTGGAGAAAAAAAAAACTGTCACGATTGGGTAACATAAAGTGGCTCGTAGCCTGCTGATGAAATTTAAGGAGAGTAAAGTGGTGTTCATTACATTTTGTACCGAATTGTTTGCAATTTTTGGTGGGGACGTCAACAGGCTGAAGTGTGGACCATTACCACCCATTTACGACATCTCTTTTGTTTCGTATGTTAGAGTCCCTGTAGAGTTGAACCAATGACCCAATTTGATCTTTGTGTAGTCAGATGTTGTGGAGAACAAAATAGTGGAACACACCTTCGTACAGTTAGTGCGAGTCATTCCTTTCAAAGTGAATTCTGCCACGAGCGCTGACGATGAGGGTGGTAACACCAAACACGTTTAACGCAAATTTATAAACCCTCACTATTTACCAATCAGTAAGTCGCATTGTATTCAAGTAGTTTTGCACTTGCTGGTTATGACTTTGATTTTCAGTAATGTTTAAGATTTATGTAGGGTGCCTTAAACATTATAGCATCATGTCCCACCAAGTTATATCATCCTGACATCAGTCCTACCAGTCCTAATAATAACCTCCCAATGCTGAACACCAAGCTAGGAAGATACTGACACTATTTTTAAAAGACTTTGGTATGACTCGACCGATGTTCGAACCCTCGACCTTTCGCATATGAGGCGGCCGCTCTAACCACTTACGCATCGCCATGGAAGCGTTCGAAAGAAAGATTACTCCTGTTATTTCTTACATGGTAGAACATATTCATGCGTTTCTTTTATTGAACAAACAAATTACCATTTAAAATAAACGAAACAATGCCCTTCTCCAACAAAACAAATAAACACAACAAAACAAAAGAAATCAAAACCTCTCAAAAGTGATACCTCCCCAAAGAAAACAATAGACCCCAGTCAGTCAAACACTATGTCTTTGACATAATCGGTCTACACTGGTTTTTAAGTGTCAAATCCAAAATGGTTCGTCATGTACATAATTTCAGCAATAAATCTTTTGCTGTATTGACTTGCTATAAACACTTCTTATTACGTTTGAAGAGTACCTAAAGTGTGATCAATATATAGGGTACACTGGGGTACAGGAATTGTATTCAGTACAACTCGTAGCACTTTTAACGTTAAGAATTTTCGTGTTCATATAAAATTGGGCTGTCATGTATTTTGCATGTACTCTTTATAAATTACTCACAGAGAATCTGCAGATAAACAACTAAAACATGTGGTTATTAACAGACTCAACATGTAATCCATATTCAAATGAAGTGTATTGTTTTGTGAATTAGATGTTTATACATAATTGGCAATCCACTAAATCAGTAAATTTTCTCACTGATTTCCTTCCATAGAATTTGATAAAACATTGCTGATAGGCGTCGTTGCATGTAGAGCCTTATGACGTTTTTTTTTAAGGTCTCTCCTTCCATTAATATTTGCTTTCGTTAATGATTAAGGTTGCCAAACTTCATTTAGGACCAGTGTTTCCCAATTTGAAATTTCTACGTTGTCAACGTATCTATTTCTATAGTGCTGCTTCAACAGCCAAAAGATGTCATCTCATAGCATCAGCAAATATATGTCATCTCATAAGAATAAAAGGACAAAACATACCAAATGTATTACAAAATTTGATCTAAAGAATAACTAACACAGTTTAGTTCGTTGAGAATAACTCTTAGTTATTGAGGTCATGCTGATCTGACGTCTCTACAGTCAGTGGAGATGAGTTCTAGTAGACTAAAGTAGACATATTGGATAAGATATAGTTTTGGTAAAATGTCCTCTTCCATATAAACATCGACAGCAAGAAACTCCAAGCTGAATCAATGGACACAGCATTGGCAACTAGTCCCACAGAGAAGTATCTTGACATTATATGACGTTATAAGGAAGCCAAATATGGAGAAGCTTTGGCCACAGTGAGGGAAATGGCGGAGAGCTAGGAGTTGAGTTCGAATGCTAGAAGGTTCGTGTTCGTCGGAAGAAGAAGGATTAAACTGTGAAGGATTAGACGAAGATGTGGCCACATATGATGATGTGTTCATAGATGACGAGGGTGATGTCGTAAATAACCATGATGATCAGCTGACCAGTGCACCAGTGGAAAGGCGGTTTATATTTAAAATCATTCTTTTTGAGCATGACACCGTATTGTAGCCCTGCAGAGGCTTGATCTTAGTTTTAACGTTAACGGCTTGGATATTTGAACTGAGCATGACAACTTCCACCATATTCTGCAGTCTGAAGTGCCCTCCCCGAATCACAACTAATACGCTCTGTGAACTTCAACGATGTTGTTCCTACGGTTTGGGTCGCGCTGTGAATCTCGATAATCTTGGCTATAATCGTTGATAAAGGTTTGCCAAGTTTTTCAAAACTGAAATTCATTAAAACATTCCTCATGTAACGTTTGCCGAAGTCAGATCGGCTTAAATTTCCATCTTATCCATCGACAAAAACATTGCTGGACCTCTCGAACTGTATTAAGAACTTTACTATGAAGAAGGCGTGAAAGGTTCGGTTGGATTTCTTCTATATATTCTGCATTTTACTTAAAGAAACGTACAACGTGTACACTTACCTATCTACGATTAATTATTATTTTCATGAACATTTATAAATTTATTGATGTTGAGTGGGGGGATGTACACATACCTGGGACGCCGTTTCATCCATCAGCCATAATCTCAGAGTATTTCCCGTAAAGGAAACAATGCGTTCCTTGTGCGGCCAAGACGCTTTGTACTTGAACAACCAACTAGTCAGCTGCAGCATGAATATTTTTCCTTACCAAGCTTACCTGAAACATCTCATGGCGTACGGGAAGGAAGCGAAATACACAAATACTGATGCTTAAGTCGTGGGGAAATCTTGTAGTTTGGATTCTTTAAACGACACAGACTTAATATAAGAGGACGAGCCTCACAAATTTGAATTTAACGAGTGAAAACAGAAAATTTACCAAGGACATAGTTTGTAAATGATGGGTTATTTCACTTAGATATGTGGTTGGAAGATAACTATTTGTTAAATGAGGTTGGCGAATGTTTGAGACTAAATCGAAGTCGTCCCGCGCTCTTTTTGATGGCTTATTCTAACAAGTACAAATTTAATATTAAGGAAGCCAGACTTTAGTGGGAAACGTGTTGAAGTCATATTTAAAGAGTGAAACGACAACGGTCGATCTCTGAACAGAACGGAAGTCAATTAGAAGTCACACCTTTCCCCATTTCCTTTAGACTGCCATCTACGATCGAATATCATGTTTCTCAGATCAGTTGCTAAAACTTTTACTCATCGGAATCAGTATCAATATGGTCCTCAACGGAGATTTTGATCACAAGTCTTTCGAGTTTAGCACTTCAAAGCGTCCAAGATACAGGCCACCCACGATGGCCACACATTGCATACTAGAACCGTTGAAGCTAACATTGCCCACAAAAATTACTTGAGATGTTACTTAACGATATTTAAAGTCCAAGAACAATAATGAATCTTTAATATAAACGGCATTTCTTACAGCGAAGATACTGGATAGTATGATCGGTTTTGGTTTGATTTCATTACTGACCAATGCAGTGACGAAGGTAATTTCCACTTTTTAAAATCGGACCAGCTTCCTGTAAACTTCAGCTTGCACTAGCTCTGGCTAACATAGTGAACGTCACCACCTTACCTTGTATGTACTATTTGATAACATTCTTTTAATTTAAATCAACAGTTTAAGATAAGTCATCAGAGGCTTTGAACAAGTGATTGAACACAAACCTAAGGAGACATATTTTCAATCTAGAACAGCAGTCACAGACTACAAGTGAAGATGAGATAAATACAGTGTTTGCAGGCCAGAAAACAGGAAAAGCTTCAACTTGACGAAAGAAGACACGTATAATCAGTATCTTGAAAACGTATGGACCCTTATTTCAGAAGAGAATATTTTGAATGAGCGGTATAAAGTCTTGAGTGATCATTCTTTTCCTCCTTCTGTGTGGAAACGAAGCGCATTAGATCTGTCATTATACAGAGTGCCGATACATCCTGTTTAGTCGACTAACATGACAGCCTTTTCAAAGAGCAAAGCTAAGTGTAAACTTATGACTTACCATAACCTTTTAAAAGAATGAATACCTAGGACTTTCATAACCTTCTTACTCACAATTCATATAGAAATTATTGGATTCCAGTTCTTTGAACTAACGATGAACTTCATCGATTATCCAATGATGTTTATCTTATGTCATCGCCACGTCATCGTCGTCGTCCAAGACCCAAAGTGTAGCCGTCTACTTTTCCAACAAAAACAGTCTTGAGTCTTGTCAATTCCTTCCTCTGGAGAGCGACATCATAGTCTTAATGAGACTGTATCTACTTTATTCAGTAATGTGAGTTTACAAGGTTGTCAGATTCGATTGTGCATGGACAATCTTGTGTGTATTTTCTTTATCAAAACAGTATCGTATTCTATAAAGGGGGATTTAAGACAATAAAACCCTCCTCAATTTATTCGGCGTCGTTAGCTAGGGAATGATCTCAGGTAGTGTTATATTGCCCAGTGTGGACAGATAGACGGAACGTTACAGATAGCTGAGCAAAGTATTGAAAGAAATAAACAAGCCCCCTTTCAATACATAAAAATATAACATTTTAATCAATTAACATATAATGAAAAGAAAATCACCTCCCATACAACATATTTACTAAATTAAATATACTCAATTAAAGCATAGCCAAAATTCACTTTCCAATCCAACTGATTTTCGATTACAGAATTTAGTTACAGTGTACGACTTTCATCATATTACGAGTGTTGAATTTTGAGCCCAATTTCCAAGCTTGACACAATAACCTGTCGGCTGTCTTCTCTCGACTTTTTTCCCCACATCTAAGCCACGTGCTTGGTCCTCTTTCGACCCTATTCTTACATCCCGTAGCTGCAGATTTCCCCTTCAACTCATTGGGTTCCTTATACCTTCTTCTGCTTTCTCTCGCTCTGAAGAACGAAGCCGTCATCTTGAATATATAGGATTCCTCTTGTTAGAAAAATTCCACTATCTATCTATCTATCTATCTATCTATCTATCTATCTATCTATCTATCTATCTATCTATCTATCTATCTATCTATCTATCTATCTATCTATCTATCTATCTATCTATCTATCTATCTATCTATCTATCTGTCTGTATGTATGTAAACTATATTTCTAGTGCTCAGATTTAGGTGGTTCACACTGCACATCTCTGACCTAACGTGCTCTTAACCAAGAACTCCACACATATTCTGTGTTTTCGGTAAGGTACCGTTAGATTATTACAAATGACCTTAGTTCATTCCCCTAGGCGGCAAATCATCATAAATTCCAACGTGTTTTCTACATACCTATGAGGCCGTATATGCCAGCATAATTACAAAACGACTTTTTACATTTGGCTATTGAATGCAGTTTAATGTCAATTACTTTTGGCATAATATCTACTAAATCTGTGTGTGTGTGTGTGTGTTTGTGTGTGTGTTAAAGATTGAATCCTGTATAAATCTTTTTGTGTCATTTTTATTTCATTAAATGTAATTACTATTATAATTTTTTTAGCATGAGTCTAATATGTTATTAGAAACTTCATGTTTGCTTAGTCGTAAATGTGACTAATGTGAGCACGTGCTGTGTAGGATGGCAAATTAGTTATTAGTAAACATTCAGGAATAGCTATGAAAATGATTGGCTGATGCTTGATCAGGATTGCCTTATGTCCAGATGAATTGCGAAATTATACGTGTCCTCCGTGCACGTGTACATGAAACGACATATTAGCTTCGTTATTTGTAAGACAGTCAAAGAGACACAGTCAGTCACAGTCAGAGTCTAAGTCAGTTAAAGACAGTCCTAGCCGATTTTAACATCTTATAGTTACACAACTTCTATTACCTTAAAAAGGTATTTTTTTGTGCCAGAAGTTGTCGGTTCGTGTGTCTACATATAACGACGTGTTTTGTTAGTGGAACTAATTGTATTTCGTCTTTCTAAATAATTATTTTCCTGGAGAACAACATTGCTGGTTTGGACAAAGACATTTTCTGAAAATCTTCTAAATTGGAACGGAACAATACAAACTGTGCTTCATTTACATTCTGGATTTTTGTGTTAGTCTTCGTTTGAAGTCATCATCAGCCATATTTGACCCGAACTTAACTTCAGACTATGTTAATTTAGAACTGTTCACAGGACTTATACTTTATATCTTTAGAATAAACAATTTGGATCATTTTCGTAAATCGTTCTTGTTTTTTGTGGGGTTTATCGCCATTTTCAGCACACTATAGGTTATACATGGCGGCCAGTATTAATGGATTGAGGAAGAAACCGGAAAGAACCACCGACCTAGGAGAAGCTAATGGAAAGCTTTCTCACATATCCACATTCGTTCGTAAATCGTAAATCTTGTTTCACATATTTACATTTTTCTATGTTTTCTAAGGAAATAAATTATTTTTGTTAAAATTTACAAAGCTTGTTGTCTTCACTCTTTCTTTGTGTTTCTTTGAACGAGCCGATACGAAAAAAAGTAACTTGCGTGATCATATAAATATTGCGAACTCATATTCACGCATGTATCGTGTATTCATTTCGTAGGATTCTATTGATTTGTTAAATTTTCCTGACCAATCGGAATAACGGAATACAAGTTTTTAACTCGCAAGAGCAAATATCATCATACACAGAGAATCAGTTGATATATCCTAAGAAAAATGCCACATTCGTATATTAGGGTAGATTCATGAAATCCCTGCATGCAATCCGTCAATTCTCTCAATGAACTAACAATTGAAAAATCAAAGATTTAAATGGCATAAAACTAACAAATCAATAGAGTCCTACGAAATGAATACACGATACATGCGTGAATCATATGCATATCAACACATTTGCAAGCAACCGAATAAACGAAATAGAATATTAATTTGGAAACAAAAATTGCGTACCTTTTTACTGTTTCTTTCCAAACAAAGTCATAGCCTACAGCCTACCCTTTTTGTAAAGACAGCTGTCTGGCTCTTTTCTAGTAGTTTACGTATAAATAAGAAACACTACTCACTAGGCTTCTCTGGAGTCGGACTTATCCTTATCTAAAGAAAAATCGGATTAAAGAATTTTTGCAAGAGGGACGTTTCTGAAATTGTACGCCTTTAAATTTCCCTGACCAATCGGAATAACTGTTAATAACATTTCCCTCCAAATAAACCTGTCCGTCATCAATTTCACTAGCCTAAAACATGCTGGAAGTATCTTCCTTTGAAAAACGAATTATTTGACCTGCGCAACTATGAACTGACACCGGTCGGAGTCTTACTGTACATATGCCATGTACCATTAAAAATGACATGGTCAGATTCTATTGAAGATTAAGCCTAGCTCCTTTCATGTTCCGAGATGAAATAAAGAAATAATCATTGAACTTTCTCCAGACCTTTCTGCTTGATTACGTTAACTTGAAAGCACAATTTATTTACCCTTAAGTTTCAATAAGTGTTCAAAATTCGACACATCACATATATTACAATATTTGGTGCCTTTTTTCGGAAGTTAATTCTCAAAAATGGTGATACAACAGATGTTTTGTGAACATTAGAGGCTAACTGTTTTCATTAGCAGAAAGATGTAGTGTGTCTCGACGGCAAAATTAGTGTTCTAAGTGTTCTAGGTCATTGGAAATTATTTCCTACGTCGATGTTTGAAATATTTTGGATGTGTTCTCTCATGTTCGTGCTTTTGCGGGATAAAATGCATTACGTTCCTTATCATTCATTGTCGACTAGTCCATGAAGAAAAATGAGCAGAAATATGATGGGAAAACTGTCAGACCTATTCATTCACACACATGATTGGCTATTCTTGGACAAAGTCAAAGAGCTACATCCAAACAGAAGATTGCTCAATATGGCATGTAACAATTGATATTCTTTAAACAATCTGTCTTCTTGATGTTTGAAGTCTGAAGTGGTAGAGCACAAAAACGAGTGTGAAAAAAAAAAAATGAACGCCAAGGAAGGCAATAATTTTGGAGAACACAGGTGGAAAAATAATGACTACCATGTTAGTGTCACACACGCAATCCTGCTGAGTGTTGTCCTACCTATTGAGGAATCCATGAGTATCACAAGAGAGAAGATTGTACTCCATCCTAGCAGCAGCAACAACACAGACAGCCACTCGTAGTTTCGCAGATAGAAATTGAGAAAGTGAGTAAAATGTTAATACCTGTTTCTGTTAAAGCTCGGAGTGGGGATACGTGGAATAAATGATGTGATGCCTGTCGAGCTAGGCCCGGGATGTACGGTCACTGTCTAATGTAATCAAAGCAGCACTTTTCAAGGTCGTAAAATACTATTCAAAACATTGGCATAAATTTGTGTTTTATGCTCATATGTTTGCGCATGTTCTCCACAACTATTATTTAAAACTAGAAAATACATATCGTCTGTTTCTGCTTCCGTGAATTCTTTTCACAGGTTTATGAATTGTAAAATGGGATATTCCGTTTATTTCAGCATATATGTACACCACCTGCTTCTGCTTTCGTGAATTGGTTTCACAGGTTTATGAATTATATATATATATATATATATATATATATATATATATATATATATATATATATATATATATATATATATATATATATATATATATATATATGTGTGTGTGTGTGTGTGTGTGTGTGTGTGTGTGTGTGTGTGTGTGTGTGTGTGTGTGTAAGTGTGTGTGTGATTAATGGCCTACTAACTTCATGTAACGACTCTGAGATAACATTTTTGTGTTTCTAGTTTCCAACCGATACATCCTTATTAGCTAACATTGTCTCGCGATTGCCTGACTGGATCAAATCGCTAAAGTAAAGTGAAAGCATGAGCACCGTAAACAAGACTTGAGGCCGATATCCAGTACCGAAAAATCCGATATTTTCCATCCCACGAATAGTTTGAAACACGTAGTTGCCGAGTGTTCATTAGTTTAGTGTTACCGATTGTTGAATAGGGCAACCGAAATACATTTTTTTCTATAAAAGACCTTGTGTATGTTATATAGTATTTTACCGATTTGTTACCCGCGTGGGAGACACGTGATTGAAACGACAGGTGCTTGATAATTGGCTATTGTTAATTTGACACAGATGAAATAGTGAATGCTGACCACATTTGAGACCGGTCACTGACCGGGTCAGAAAACAGGTTTTCACTTTGGCGTCTCTAAGGACATTTGAAATATATGGCATCCCTGTTGAACGGCGACGGTGGAGTAATTGGTGATGATGAATTCTACGACCATCTAAGCCCCCGTGGGAGCCCCAAACCACGTAAGTTTTTGTTCAGCATCCCCGATTTACAATTGAAGGGGGCCATAGAAAAAAGACAGGTTATTATAGTTGAATTAGGCAGGGACATATGCTTATCTTTTCGGTGGTTTGGGTAGGGGGTATAAACAAGTTGGCAATGGGTCTGTTGTGTTATGAACCCGGGGTCAAGGTAGTGTGGGAAGGGCCAAAAGCAGCCGCATAAAGCGTTTCCAGGGCATAACCATTTGATTGCCCAGAAAACGTTAGGAGACATTAAGTTTGTTTCTATCATCAGCCGCAAGAATGCCGCATATATTTTATCATTGTACATGTAATGTTACTTTTATGGACCCCCCTTTCCAAAAGAAAATGAAAATAGGCTCAGCTGTATTACTAGACAAACTTAGGACTGTCAGTATAAAAACTACAACAACATAAGCTGTATTACTAGACAAACTTTGGACTGTCAGTATAAAAACTACAACAACATAAGCTGTATTACTAGACAAACTTAGGACTGTCAGTATAAAAACTACAACCACATAAGCTGTATTACTAGACAAACTTGGGACTGTCAGTATAAAAACTACAACCACAGAAACTGTATTACTAGACAAACTTAGGACTGTCAGTATAAAAACTACAACCACAGAAACTATTACTAGACAAACAGAGACAGTATAGCAACTACAAAAACATAAACTATATTACTAGACAGACTCTGTCAGTATAAAAACTACAACCACACAAGCTATATTATTAGACAGAGATTGTCAGTATAACAACTACAACCACATTTGCATTACTTGACAAACTTAGGACTGTCAGTAAAACTACAATAACTCAGCCATATTATTAGACAAACCATAAGCTATAAAGACTTGAGGGAAGAAGCAAAATGTCTTTTCATTAAATAAAAATATACTGTTCAAAAAATATATTTTATTACATACAAAATACATAGGTATAGTATTTCCCATTCAGTCTTTTCAGCAGATTAGTTTTCTTATTTTATTTCTTGAGACTGCCTATTTTTTCCCTACTTTTTATTGAGACATCCTATCTTTTCCCTACTTTTTATTGAGACATCCTATCTTTTCCCTACTTTTTATTGAGACATCCTATCTTTTCCCTACTTTTTATTGAGACAGCCTATATTTTCCCTACTTTTTTTTAGACAGCCTATCTTTTCCTACTTTCATTTTTGAGACGACCTATCTTTTCTCTTTATTTTTTCAGACTATCTATCTTTTCTCTACTTTGTCTTCAGACAGCCTATTTTCCCAACTTTTTCTTGAGATGGCTCATCTTTTCCATACTTTTTTTTTAGACAGCCCATCTTTTCCATACTTTTTTCTAGAGATAGCCCATCTTTTCCCTACATTTTCTTTTAGACAGCCCATCTTTTCCCTACTTCTTCTGTACTTTTTCTTTAGACAGCCCATCTTTTCCCTAATTTTTCTTCAAATGGCCAACCTTTTCCCTACTTTATTCAGATTGCCTATCTTTTTCCCTACTTATTCTTCAAACAGCCTTTTTCCACTTTTCCTTCTAATGGCTAATCTTTTTCCTAATTTTTTTAATGGCCTATCTTTTCCCAGTTTTTCCTCAAATAGCCTACCTTTTGCCTACTTTTTCTTCAACTGGCCTACCTTTTTCCTACTTTATTCAAATGGCATACCTTTTTCCTACTTGTTCTTCAAATGGCCTATCATTTTCCTACTTGTTCTTCAAATGGCCTATCAATGTCCTACTTTTCTTCAAATGGCCTATCAATGTCCTACTTTTCTTCAAATGGCCTATCAATGTCCTACTTTTCTTCAAAGGGCCTATCAATGTCCTACTTTTCTTCAAATGGCCTATCAATGCCCTACTTGTTCTTCAAATGGCCTATCAATGTCTTACTTTTCTTCAAATGGCCTATCAATGTCCTACTTTTCTTCAAATGGCCTATCAGTGGCCTACTTGTAACAGAGGGTGGGGGTGATTTAAAACAATTATTAAACCCCTCCTTAAATAATTCTGCATCGTTAGCTAGGGAATGATTTTTAAGGTGTTAGTCAAGGACGACGTCAATGTAGGTTTCAATGCTCGTCAAAGGACAACTAGGAAGTACTTTTGCCATTCCTCCGTTGTCATCAAGTTTTTTAGTTACAACTATATAACCATGAAATCAGTTGGTGTCTCATTTCTTTTACTTTTCTTCGGCTTTTGTCTCATTCTTTCTTTTTTGGCTGCCTGCTGTTCTCATTAGATTCTGCTCTACAAATTCTGTTAATTGGGCCCCTTCATACCACTGTTTCTCGTGTCCCAAAGAATTAAACTCTTTGACTAACTGCCTGACTCGACTTTATCACCAACCAACTTACCTAGATTAGTACTGACTAACCCTTTTTTACTGCCTTACAGGAAACAGCTTACCTAAGAATACTTACCTGTATTCTATCTTAGTAATGTCTTAACCTAGAGACTTACTTAAAATCACTCAAATGTACCCTAACAGCTTTCAGCAGTACAAAATTCTGAATTTTCCCCAAATTAAGCTTGCTCACAGCACAAGTGCAAATTACACCCAGGGACTTCCTTAATTATCTCTTCTCACAAGTGTAATAAGGCAATACTGTTTCTGAATTTCTTGAATTCAGACAACAACCACTCTATCGGCAATTCAGGAACAGAAACCTAATTTCTTACAATGTCATACAACCATAAAGAAAATCTCCACAGTGGCATCCACAATTTACAAATTTATTGACTCAATTCACACTCAGAATTCCTTTTTTAAATAAAAAGCAAGTTTATCACTGTTATGGTATTGTATTTCTATTCAATATATGATCAGATATGCTTTTTTCCAATCCACTGTTCAAAATATTCCACATGAAAGCCTCCACTTTGTAACGGGGGAGAGGATTTAAAACATTACATTGAACCTCTCCTTAATTAATTCGGCATCGTTAGCTAGAGAATGATCTCCAGAGTGGATGGATAGATAGAACATTACAGATAGCAGAGCAAATTTTCAAAAGAAATAAATAATGAGCCCCCTTTCATGAAATGAAAATAAAAATTTTAATCAATTAAAATATAATCAAAAGAAAATCACTTTCAATCAACAGATTTACTAAAATATACTCGATTAATGCATAACCAAATTTACTTTTCAATAATTATTGCTTAGCCATATTTCACTTTACTAGCCAACTGATTTACAGGGAAAGAATTTAATCCACTTTTCATCATCTTACAAGTGTTGAGTTTGAGTGCAATTTCCAAGCACAGGCAGCATCACATGGCTTGTCTCCCTTTTGTCTTGGCTCCACATCAAGTATGTATACTGTGGTCCTCTTCGACCCTTGACTATTTTAACCTAGTAGATGTGGTCTTCCCATTGACTCATCATGATTTTTAACTTATTCCCTGCTTTCTTCCCTCTCTCTTCCTCTCTTTGAGGCTGCAGCTACTTTCTTAAATATATAAATATATATATATATATATATATATATATATATATATATATATATATATATATATATATATATAGTATGCCCCACACTAGACAAATTCATATACACATATATATATATATATATATATATATATATATATATATATATATATATATATATATATATATATATATATATATATAACTATATTGGTTCACATTAGATATTGGAATCGCTCTGCATAAATTCTGTTATCTTATTGAATATCTGGAAATAAATATTTTGGCACAGTATTGTTCTTTTAGTCCAAATGACCTTAGCTCAAAGTTCATTTCACTTCTCTCAGGACCAATTTATAATGAATTGTCATGTGCATTCTTAGATGACATTAGCCGTATATACCAGCAAAAATTAATATTTACCTTTACTAGACAATGCAGTTCAGTAACTTGCATGATCATTTAAATATTGTGAAATCATATAAATATACACGTCATTAACTCACAAGAGCAAAAATCATCTTACACAGAGAATCAATTCATATGTCTTAAGAAATATGTCACATTTGTATATTAGGGTGAATTCATAAAATCCCTATGAAATTCTATACATTGAATATTTAATTACATGCAGTCTGTACATTGTCTCAATGAAGTAATAATTGGAAAATCAAAGAATTAAATGGCATGAAACTAACATATCAATGGAGTCCTATAAAATGAATATGTGTTACATGCATGAATCATAAGCATATCAACACATTTGCAAATTTGCAAACAACCAAGCAAATGAAATAGAATATTAATTAGGAAACTAAAATTGTGTACCTTAATACCATTTCTTTCCAAAAAAAGTGTCCTAGCTTAAAGCCTGTCCTTCTTTTCAAGAGAGCTGTCTCGGCCTTCTCTATGAGTTCCCTTTTTACGAAGAAACACTATTCACTAGGCTTCTCCAGAGTTGGTCTTTGCCTTCTTTCATTGAAAATCGGAATAAAGAATTTTGGCAAAGGGAACTCCAGAAATGTTTCCCTAAAGTGTAAGCTCTTTATTTCCCTGAACAATCAGAAATAACTGTTCATAAAATTTCCCTCCAAAACATCCTGTCTAACATCAAACTTCACTAACCTAAAATATTCTACAATTAACTTCGTTTAGAAAAATTGTTTGATGTGTACCCCTTTTAAAACAGTTATGGTCAAGTTCTGTTGTGTGCTTGTCACTGTGCCTGCAAAACTGACTGGTTAGATGCTACTGAAGCTTAACATAACCCCTTTTATGTGCTTGGAGATGAAATAAAGAAATAATCAGTGAACTTTCTCAGGACCTGCTGGCTTGACTATGTTCACTTCAAAACACAATTTATTTAATCAGTTTCACTAAGTCTTCAAAATTCGACACATGACACTATCTTTTGCCTACTTTTTCTTCAATTGGCCTTCTTGTTGCCTACTTTTTCTACAAATGGTCTACCTTTTGCTTTTTTTTTTCTTAAAATGGCCTACCTTCTGCTGACCTTTTCCTCAAATGGCCTACCTTTTGCCTTCCTTTTCTTCAAATGGGTTACCATTTGCTTACTTTTTAAACAATGCATTTACTATTCCTACTGTGTTCATGGTGAAATAAGAAAAGCATTCATTTGCAAACCATTTGTAGAGAAGCTTCAATTCTGTTGCTCAGTAATTTTTGATGAGAGGAAAGATGGGTGTTTAAGAAGATGGAGGAAACCTTGACTTTTAAAGAGATGGCTACATTGCAAGTATGAACATGCAAAGAAGTTAAATAATGGTTTTATTTTATAAGTAATTTTAAACTATCCAGTGTTTTCTTTTTTATGTTAAAAGTGGCCCTGTCTTGTACCTTTTTCTTAGTAGCCCTGTCTTATAGTAGCCATTTCCTTATGGGTTGCTGGAATGACTATTATCTCCAAAAATGAACCTCACAGACACTTAAGAAGTTCGTGAATCAGAAAAAACTTACCTTCTGAATTGGCATGCATCCTCTATTGGGTTAAGTCAAAATTTAGGTCTGAATTGGCACAAAGACTGTATTTTGTTGCAATCAAGTCAATTGACATGTAGGCAGTATTTTATTAAAAGCAAGTAGGTTGGCATATAGGCAATATTTTGTTAAAATCGAGTCATTTGGCATGATGGCATTATTTTTAAATGTCAATTGGAATGTAGGCCCAGTTTTTTTAAAATAAAGTCATTTGGAATGTAGGCCCAGCTTTGTTAAAATCAAGTCGATTGGCATATAGGCCCTGTATTGTTAAAATCAAGTAAATTGGCATATAGGCCCTGTATTGTTAAGAACAAGTCAATTGGCAAGCAGACCATATTTTGTTAAAATCAAGATCTTGGACATAACAGTGTGAGGTCTCATTTTCTTGATAATTTGATTTGCCATAAAAATTAAAATTCTAATTTTATAGAAATTAAAAACATCATTTGAAAAATAACATTTTGAACAGTAAAACATTTTTACCAAAAATGCTGTACTTGATTTGATAGCTTACTGAAATAGTGGACTAGAAATTCTATAAGTCAACAGAATGTGAACCATTATTCGTGCCTGTCACCTATTATAAGTATGGTGCACCTTATTTTAAATAGAGCATAAAAATAAACAATACTTTGCATATTTAAAGGTCAGCAATCATTAAATCAATTTTGACTATGCAATCATCCATTTGATTTTGAATTGCAATCAACCAATCGATTTTAATCTTGCAGTCATCCAGTCGATTTTGATCATGAAATCAACCAATCGATTTTGATCAGGATACTGTATTCATTCAGCTATCCATATACAGTTTCACTCATTCTTTTTTTCATACAAACAAGCACCTGTTATAAAACTTGTGATTCAAACTCTAGCTTCGACAGATTGAATTTCTATTCAGCATTATAAGATAAGAATCCTTTATTTAAGTCTGCAGAGTGCATCATATTTAAAGTATGAATATAAAATAAAAATATTGTAATAGATATCTTATGTGCAAATATACAGACACATATACGACAATGGACTGTGTCCATCATTGTTGAGAATGAAATTATGTAAGACATTTTAAGAGTAATTTGTTACATCTATCTATAATATGAGAATTTTACTGAATGGCACAGATCCAGATAGATTTCAAGATATAAATGTTACTATCTGATGTTATTGAAAACACATATTTCTCATTACTTCCTCAGAAATGAATACATTATACTTTGCAAACATGGTAGAGGTTTGGTTCTTTCTTGAAACTAATGGAAAACAAA
The DNA here is from genome assembly GCA_016746295.1 of Potamilus streckersoni. NCBI lineage: Eukaryota > Metazoa > Mollusca > Bivalvia > Unionida > Unionidae > Potamilus > Potamilus streckersoni. Next base: position 721,733 of record JAEAOA010000633.1, read on the forward strand.
GACTATTCTTATAACTAATAACTAGTTGTCTTTTTCATTCAGTCATTAAAGTTTGTTCACAGAGTTGTGCAATACTTTGCATAGTAACAAGATTTGAAAAATGTAATTTCCAAAGAACACTTTATAAATTTATATTCTAATACAATAATCTGTAATGTCTCATCATATCCTCATGAATCTAATTGGATTTTCAGATATGAACTTACTCTTGATATACAGGGGTTACTTGAGTATGAACAGCCATGCCTGTCCTGGTTACAACAGCAATTTTAATCCCAACACACTGATTTTATTTATATGGTACCAGATTACTGGCCCCAAGCACTAATTTTATGGTACCAGGTTAATAAGAAAAGCATGCATTCACTGATTTCTATAAATATCACAGAATTATGCTATTTTCATTTTAATATTTATAGCATTGTTGATATAGTAGTAAACATAAAAGCATTTGCAGCCAACATCAAAACAGCAGAAATTAGATGATTGGAAATTTGATAAAAAGAAATGCAGGCACAAGACTACTAAAGACCTGAGTAAGGCTGTCAGATTTTTGCTTTTTATGTTCACAGTAACATCAGGAATATAAACCCTACTATTTCACAAAGAGAGATAGAGAGAGTCTCTCTCTCTCTCTCTCTCTCTCTCTCTCTCTCTCTCTCTCTCTCTCTCTCTCTCTCTCTCTCTCTCTCTCTCTCTCTGGGAAATAAGAGAGGGAGAGAGGGGCCAGTAACTCTTGCTCGTTACTTCCCTTGCCACCTACAGCTCACTCTAGTTGTAATCTTTATCAGTGAACTGACATTTTCTGCTTTGCCTCCCAAAGCCAAGTGGATATTTGTGCCAATTTCATCACGTCCGTTGAGGATTTTTATTTTCAGTCATCTTTCTCTATGGATGGTGTATGTTCATTTTTGTAAAAACATTTTGATAATATCTATGTAAATCTTTTCACCCATATGGTCTTGGTCTCTGTGTTCTCTGACGGAATGGTCCACAGATAAATTGTGTTTGCAGTTAATGTTCACTCATTCAATTTATTTATCACCCTTTCAGTATATCCCCCAGGGGTGTAAAACTGAGGATAAAAAAAACCCTTTGGTGTCAGAACTGGGGTAAAAAAACAAATGTGGGGGTCAAAAAAATGTATTGACAAGTTTTCACCTGATCCATATTTTTCAGCTGAGATAGGATATTGCAACTTGCACAACATACTCTGTCTCTCTAAAATACAAATAAACCAACATGTACAATTAACACACAAATGCTTTGTCCATTCAAAGGATAAGTTTATTAGTTCATTTTCCTTTCAGTTTAAAGTCATACTTTTAATAATCTATTTATAATCTTTTAGTAGCAATATTATAGACCAACACATTAGATATAAGCCAATTAAAAAATTCATATAAATCTTTTTAACCAAATGAGAGTTAATTTACTGCCTGTCATAAAATGTGTACTATCATTGGTTTCATTGTTCTTTGTCCTAAAACACATTTATTCAAAAAATCAAAGAGGCTAATGATTCATCTTCTCTTTAGCAAGTTACACTTAAACTCTTAGAACTTTCTTTCATTGCAGTAAATTTAACAAAATCTGCAACTACCCCCTGAATTTTTAATCCAAATAATAGATTTGTTTCTGCAAGTTTTCTTATTTCTTTGTTGTGAAAGAATGTCTTAGGTAATAATATGTTCAAAAGATATCTTGTGGTGATCATGGGCAGATTTTTAAAAATTCTTAAACTCTGTCACAAAAGGATTATTCACTTGTGCAGTCTTTACAATCATGAGATAAGAAGTTACACCAGTAATCCCAATGAACGTGCTGTAATCCAGTCAAGGGAATATTTTCTTCATTTTTCATTAAAGTCAGATCCACATTTATTCTTTCGCATTCTGCTTTTTTCACTTTTTTTGCTAATGATTCTTAGTGCATGTCATTTTAGTCTTGAGATCACATTTTATTGCAACAAGCAATGATGTTAAACATCTGGACGATATCTTGCTGAGCTCAATAGAATCACATGAGAGTTCGTGAGATAAGGGGAAGCTACTCTGTCATAATATTGCCTAGTGTATAGTCAGCTTCTCTGCTTCGCATGCCCAGTATAGCAGAGAGCATATCAAATACTCTATGGCTTTTTTGTTTACTGTCCAAATACTGTATGGCTTCCGTTGTTTACTGTCCACATACTGTATGGCTTCCATTGTTTACTGTCCAAATACTGTATGGCTTCTATTGTTTATTGTCCAAATACTGTATGGCTTTCGTTGTTTACTGTCCAAATACTGCATCATTTAGAGCCATGGAATATTAGCTTTGTTGGAGATCTTACTGATAGATCCATCTATTCTTTTTATAAATACCACTTTGTTGGTGATGCCACAGATGGTACTACAATCCATACGCCTGTCCTCACTGACTGATCTTGATCTTGACCAACCATCTGTTTTGATCCAGCAATTGCATGTTAGAGATACAGCAAGACATCCCCTCTTGGACATGGATAATCTTTAGAGATGATGGTCACTCTTGGACAGCTGTTAGCTGGATAAAATCATTCTGCATACCACTTGGAAGCTTGTCTGCAACATGGTTGCCACAGCTGCTATTGTTGGACATGGCATCACCTCCAATTTTCTGGCTAGCAGACAAGAACACACCTGGCAGTCAGTGGATAGAATATCAAAAGTGATTAACTGGGCAACCCACCATGCACTAGTTGATGTTTTGAAGCTTCCAGTAACCTTGATCTTGTGCAATGTAGTGCAATAAGATTGCCTCTTAACATTATTGTGATTAGGGATTATCAAAATTTCCTCTTAACATTATTGTGATTAGGGATTATCAAGATTGCCTCTTAACATTATTGTGATTAGGGAACATCAAGATTGCCTCTTAACATTATTGTGATTAGGGAACATCAAGATTGCCTCTTAACATTATTGTGATTAGGGAACATCAATATTGCCTTTTAACATTATTGTGATTAGGGATTATCAAGATTGCCTCTTAACATTATTGTGATTAGGGAACATCAAGATTGCCTCTTAACATTATTGTGATTAGGGAACATCAAGATTGCCTCTTAACATTATTGTGATTAGGGAACATCAAGATTGCCTGTTAACATTATTGTGATTAGGGATTATCAAGATTGCCTCTTAACATTATTGTGATTAGGGAACATCAAGATTGCCTTTTAACATTATTGTGATTAGGGAACATCAAGATTGCCTTTTCACATTATTGTGATTAGGTAACATCAAGATTGCCTTTTAACATTATTGTGATTAGGGATTATCAAGATTGCCTCTTAACATTATTGTGATTAGGGAACATCAAGATTGCCTTTTAACATTATTGTGATTAGGGAACATCAAGATTGCCTTTTAACATTATTGTGATTAGGGATTATCAAGATTGCCTCTTAACATTATTGTGATTAGGGAACATCAAGATTGCCTCTTAACATTATTGTGATTAGGGAACATCAAGATTGCCTCTTAACATTATTGTGATTAGGGAACATCAATATTGCCTTTTAACATTATTGTGATTAGGGAACATCAAGATTGCCTCTTAACATTATTGTGATTAGGGAACATATTCAAAGGAGAAAGCAGATTTTTCAGTAAATTATATTATCTTTTAGATTGCTGATCCAATTACATAATTTTAATACCCTCCTGTTTACCCCACAATGTTAGCATCTTGTTACACAATGTCCCACATGGTTTAAAACTAGCACTACCTTTGGATTTGGGAGGTATTGGGCAAGAATTGTTATGGTGCAGTACAGTATACAATTTTTAAATTAGTTCTTGATTTAATTAATAAAGGATTTAAGTGATCAGAATACACTAATCTTGTGCAGAACATAACCTGGTAACTTTATGAATTTTATAATTGGTTGAGTAATGCACTAAATTAAATCTGTAGATAATAATAATGGCATACTAATCATAATGGAATTCAGTGCATGGTATTTGTTCAAATACAAAGTTTGAATGGTGGACTAAGATTGGCTTTTGTCTATAGGGTACCTGTTATTGACAGGTTTGACTATAAATATACAGTAAAATATAGATAATGTTATCAAGATTATTTACTCCTGCTGGCTGCTGTCCCCACCTGTTATAGATAAACCAGATTTGCTGATCATGATGCCAATGTGGAAGAAAGTAACAGATAAAACCCACAATCAAATATATAAAGATATCATTATAGTTACAGAAGTACATGTATTGTGAATAAATGAAAGCAAACAAATGTAATTAGGATAGAGGGAGAAAATGAAATATAGAGAAAGACCACAGTGACAATCCAATCAAAGGCATTCTGTTATCCCAATCAGTGTAATTCTCAATCAGTGATCATTGGTGACACAGATTAAAGTTGATAATCTACCAGTAAAGGTGTGAATCTATATTAATGACCTTATTCTTGGTCAAAGCTTGAGACACCTGTCTTCTCAAGGTCATGTTCATTTTACATATATGCTTTAATCATGAAATATATTATTACTGAGTAATTTATGATTGTATATATTCTTGATGTGTCATTTGTGTACAGAACTTAATATCTTAATTCTTGACAGTCAATTAAGATTATGCAGATTGTAATATAGCTACTTCAGTTCACATTTCTACCATTTGACCCAAATTCAATCATCCTGACAGAGCTGTCCTGACAAATCATACATGTATGTCCCCCCAGTGTGTTCCTATAATACACATTGCTCTATACATAAATATTATTTTATTTCTTGTTAGAATCATGCTGTGGATATGTTGATTTGCTTGTAGGTATTAGTTTTATGTAGACAGGAATGCATTTTACCTGCTGGATAATTTAAAAAAAATGGAAATTGCAATTTTTGTTCTCAAGTAATAAAAAATGATACCCTTCAAGTTGATTAACAATATTGTTTACACATTTAATTACCAATATTGCATATACATATAATTAACTATTGTTGAGTTAAAAATATTATTAATTAACATTATTATTTACATATTAAAATTTGTTCACAGATATACATTTATCAAGTGCAGTGGAAAATTTTCATGTTTAAAAAAATGCATTTCTGTTCGATGCAAAAGTAGAATTGCATCCAAGCTATATTTTATAACTAATATAACCCCAGTATACAGTTCTGTAGATCCAATTTGCTTTCATGAGGTATGTCTAGGTAATAATTATGTACTTTTAAAAATTGAATAAAATATGAGTGATCAGAACTAGATGAGTAGAACTCAATTGAAGGCCACAAGAAAACCATGGAAATTGTATTTTTTACAATTTTACATCATTATAAAGTTTCCTAATGTAATAACTGATTGGTCTTTTTCCATTTTCTGTATAATTACTTTTGAGTAAACACCTTTTAGCATCTTAGTTGACTGGCATACAATTTTTGCCACATGGTTAGCATTTATATCATCTGTTAATGTTTTATTTAGCTGATTGCATGTTTATTTTTTATCACTGCTGAGGAAATTTTGTCACCTTGTTGCTGGTTTTAATAGACTTAGCCTGCTGCATTATCTTGTCAGTTTTATATTGAATGTCGTTTAATTGCTTTTCTGAAAGAGGAATATAATCTTTAACATGTTCAGTCTCCTTTGTCTTTTAGCAATGCCTTGGTTTGGAATGGACATCGGTGGCACATTGACGAAGCTGGTTTACTTTGAGCCAAGAGACAATGTGAAAGATGAAGCTGAAGAAGCAGAGAGTTTAAAAATAATAAGAAAATACTTGACAGGCAACACAGCTTATGGGAAAACTGGAATCCGAGATGTGCACTTGGAAATTTCAAACCAACAAATTCGAGATAGGACTGGGAGTTTACATTTTATACGATTCCCTACATGCTCAATGATGGGTTTTATTGACATGGCAAAATCTAAGAACTTCTCTAGTCTGGCTAAAGCAATCTGTGCCACTGGAGGTGGGGCATTTAAATTTGAACAAGATTTCAGAGAGGTAGATTTCTTTTTAAAATATTTCTTATTGTTCCACCATTTTTTAAGCAATTCACTAAACATAGGTATGAATTTGTAACAAGATGTCAGAGAGGTAGCCTTTTTATAAAATATTTTTTATTGTTAAAATCACGGTCATAGCTGCCAAAACTCAAAATTTTGGTGTGAATTCAAATGAATTAGTACATGTAATCATTGTAAATAATGTTTTATTTTTATTTTGGGATTTTCATGTAATGCAGTAGTGACCATTGAAGTGGGTGGAGTTAGTGTCATATACTTTTTCACTAATTGTGTTCAAAATTATTTTTTTTTATCCCACTTTTCACTATTTTTGAGTGAAAGGTTGGCAGCACTGCATTTTTTTAAACAAATAACTAGACATAGCTATGAATTTATTGCAACAGTGGTGCCATCTCTGTTAATATTGGATGTGTAGTGCAATGAAATATAACTGCAGTCATGGAGAAAAGCTTGCCATATTGGCGGTACTCATATATATTTTTAGCTTTTTGGTTATAGACCAGATGAGCTTATGGGATGGTCTGTTGTCTATAAGTTCATAATCTGTTGTCTGGCATCATTTTGTCTGTTAGCACAAGTTTGGTATTTGCTACTCCTCAAAATTACTTGGAGGATTGCCACATACACGCATACACACACACATCACATGGTTTAGTTGATCATAGATGTGCTTCTCAGTCAGACACATCTCTTAAAGATGCAATAGGTGCCATCTTTGAAATTCTTGTTTTTGTTACTCCTCACGAATGGATGGTCATATCAACAGGGGGTGAAATTCTAAATATGATGTCAAGATAGTCCTGTAGGAAATTTCCCTCCAGTAGTTTAGAGGACACTCGGAGGACAATTTTATTTATAAGATCTTGTATATATTTTAACTGTAGTTAAACACTAGGAAAATTCAGTCTGTAATATTATGTATTCATTCTGTGTATTTGTTGTTACAAACATGAGCAAAATGATGGAAAAACACCTAAGTGTAAGTCATATGGGCAGATACATTAAGGTTATAAAATCAAATTCATATTTATTGGATAAAAGAATGCAGAGGTATTTGTATTAGCACAAAGTTCTTATCAGTTGGTGATTAGCAGAAAATTAAGTGACTCATGAGGCAGCTTAGTGTTTAGGAGGAAATTAAGTTACCAGGTACCCATGTGAGAGCTAGTGATTAGATGAACTAAGTTACCAGGTACCCATGTGAGAGCTAGTGATTAGATGAACTAAGTTACCAGATACCCATGTGAGAGCTAGTGATTAGATGAACTGAGTTACCAAGTACCCTTGGGACACTACTACTAAAGGACTTACTGGGTAATCATAATCACTTTTTAAATATCCAGGAACATAATGCCTTGTTATTGTATCCTGTCAAAGCCATATATATTCTCCTTTTCAAGACATGATGCTAGATGTGTATGTCTTGCAAAATTTGTCTAAATTCATGCGTTTATGATTTATGCAAACTCCTGGTTTAAAGTCTCTCATATAAAAGAGTATTCAATGGGGTATAAATGTTTTCAGACTGTTATCACGAAAACTTCTTTCCACATCGCAAGTCCTGTCACTGGTCGCACTGTCAAAGTGGAATATTAATAAGACAGAAATTGAAGCGTGAAATATATATTGTACTGGTGGCCATTTCTTCCTCCCTCTTTACTTTTTCTACTTTCCTTGTTTTGTTGAAAAGGGGTTTACATTTTATAAAATCCCAGCAGCATCTTTGCTTTACCTCAGCTACATGTCCAAGTTGCTTTTGTTGGTGTGAGATGATAATGAAAAGAAAACCTTTCAGGGCAAGTAGAGATTTGATGTGTAGGGTGGTAATTCATTGCTTCAAAAGACACTTTTCCTACTGTGGATGTTAAAAGTATTTATGGAGTGTTGGGCACTGTCCAACAGAGCCTGTGCCTGGTGAAAACTTAATATCAAAAGATGCAGTAAGTAAATACAACTAATGAGGATTCCTGCTGGTCATAAAATTGCTCCAGGTGCACACAATATTGAGGAGAGTTTTAGTTCTGGTGGTTACCTTTAAATATGCTTGAATTTGTGTTCAGTTCCAGAAAGTATAGTAATAGTTCTTGAAAAGTGTTGACTTTGAAAACAAATGGCATTGAAAAATGTGAATTTACTCATAAGGATATCAAGAGAGAAAAGTCATTAAATTCCAAGTTTGGCTGCTTAGGTATTTGGTATGACTTCCAATTGAGTTGCTTATGTATTCAAATAAATTTTTTTAATGAAATTACAGTTAATTTACTGCCTGTTATAATGTGTACTATCATTGGTTTCATTGTACTTCATCCTAAATACATGTATCCAAAAATCAAAGATTCATCTTCTCTTTAATAAGTTAACACTTTAAACTATTAGATCTTTCTTTCATTGCAGCAAAGTTAAAAAAAAACCAAATTTTGCAATGACTTCCCGACTGTAATCCAAATAATGGATTTGTCTCTGAAAGTTTACTGATTTCTTTGTTGTGAAAGAATGTCTTGGGTTGTAATGTATTCTACAGATATCTTGTGGCGAACTAATGAAGACTTTTAAAAATTATTTAACACTGTCACGAAAAGGATTATTCACTTTTGCAGTCTTTGCAATTATGAGATCAGAAGTCACACCAGTACACAATGTAGATAATGACAAATTATGATTTTCTACATAATGTAGCTGACAAATGATTTTCTACACAATGTAGACAATGACAAAAATTGATTTTGTAAATAAAGTAGATAATGACAAATGGTTTTGACTGTGTATAATGACATTTGTTTCTATACAATGTAGATATTGAATCGTTTCTACACAATGTAGATAATGACATTGGTTTCTACACAGTGTAGATAACTGATTTCTACACAATGTAGATGTTGACTCGTTTCTACACATTGTAGATATTGACATTGGTTTCTACACAATGTAGATATTGACATTGGTTTCTACAGTGTAGATAATGACTGGTTTCTACACAATGTAGATATTGACTTGTTTCTACGCTATGTATATATTGACATTGGTTTCTACACAATGTAGATATTGACATTGGTTTCTACGCAATATAGAAATGGACTTGTTTCTACAAAACGTAGATAATGACTGGTTTCTACATCATGTAGATAAGTACTAGTTTCTATGTAATGTATATAATGACAATGGTTTCTTCACAAGATAGATAATGACTGGTTTCTACAAAACTTAAGATAATGACTGGTTACTTCACAATGTAGATAATGACTGGTTTCTACAAAACAGATAATGACTGGTTTCTACACAGTGTAGATAAGTACTGGTTTCTACGCAATGTGGATAATGACAATGGTTTCTTCACAATTTAGATAATGACTGGTTTCTTCAAAATGTAGATAATGACTGGTTTCAACACAATGTAGATAATGTGATTATGATTTTTAACAAAACTTCAACAATTTTTCAATCATATCGCTATGATGTCTGGAGTGTGGCAGTATATAGTGATGTCTAACACTGAGGCATCATGCCACAGACATGAGTGTCAAGCGAGGCAGCTGTTAGTACCATTTTTGTAAGTCTTTGGTATGACTTGACCAGGGATCGAACCAACGACCTCCCGCTTCCAAGCCAAATGCTCTGTACACTAAACCACTGTACACAATGTAGATAATGATAAATGATTTCAACACAATATAGAAAATGATAAATAATGATTTTCAACATAATGCAGATAATAAATAATGATTTTCTACACAATGTAGATAATGACAAATAATTTTCTAAAGTAGATAATGACAAATAATGGCTTTTACACTGTAGATAATGACAGTGGTTTCTACTCAATATAGATAATGACTGGTTTCTACAAAATGTAGATAATGACTGGTCTCTACACAAGTAGATAATGACAATGGTATCAGCAGTGTCGATAATGACTGGTTTCTACATAGTGTAGATAATGACAATGGTTTCTACATAATGTAGATAATGATAATGGTTTCTACACAATGCAGATAATGACAATGTTTTTTACAAAATGTAGATAATGACTGGTTTTTACACAGTGTAGATAATGTGATGTGATTATTATTTTTAACATAACTAACAATTTTTCAGTTATCGTTACAATGCCTGCAGTGTGATAGTTTTTAGTGATGTCTAACACTGGGGCATCATGCTGCAGACATGAAGCATAATGTCCCATTCAGTCACATTATCCTGACACCAGGCGGACCAGTCCTAACACTAACACCTTAAAGCTGAGCGTCAAGCAAGGCAGCTGTTAGTACCATTATCTACCTTATGTAGATAATGTAGATGATAAATAATTATTTCTACATAATATAGATAATGATAATTTTCTACATAATGTAGATAATAACAACTAATGTTTTTCTACAATATGTTGATAATGGTAAAAGATTTTCTAAACAATATAGATAAGGACAAAAAATGTTATTCTTAAAAAAGTAGATAATGACAATTGTTTCTACACAATATAGGTAAATAACAATGGTTTCTACACAATGTAGATAATGAAAATGGTTTCTACACAACATATATAATGACATTGCTTTCTGCACAGTGTAGATAAAGACAAATAATTTTCTACATAATGTAGATCATGACTGGTTTCAAAATAATATAGATAATGGCAAAAAGTGATTTTGCACACCATGTAGATAATGACAAATAATGATTTTCTACATAACATAATGACAAAAAATGATTTTCTACACAATGTGGATAATGAAAATGGTTTCTACACAATGTATATAAGGACAATAGTTTCTGCACATTGTAGATATTGACAAAAACAATTTTCTACTTAATGTAGATAATGACTGGTTTCAAAATAATGGTAAATAATGAATTTCTACTCTATGTAGGTAATGACATGATTTTCTACACAATGTAGATAATGAAAAAATGGTAATGTGGATAATGACAAATGTTTTCTACACAATGATTTCTACACAATGATAAATAATGATTTCTACATAATGTAAAACATGATAAATAAAGATTTACTACATAATGTAGATAATAACAAATAATGATTTTCTACATAATGTAGATAATGACAAAAGATTTTCTACACAAGGTAGATAGTGACAAATAATGGTTTTGACAGTGTAGATAATGACAGTGGTTTCTACACCATGTAGATAATTACCAGTTTCTATACAATGTAGATAATGACTGATTTCTACACAATGTAAATAATGACTGGTTTCTGCAATATGTATATAATGACAATGTTTTCTGCACAATGTAGACAATGTCTGGTTTCTGCACAATGTACATAATGACAATGGTTTCTACACAGTGTATACAAGGACAATGGTTTCAACACTAGATAATGACAAATAATAATTTTCTACATAATCTAGATAATGACAGTTGTTTCAAAATAAGGTAGATAATGGCAAATAATGATTTCTACACAATGTAGATAATGATAAATGATTTTCAACATAATGTAGATGACAATGATTGTTTTACTCTATGACAAGTTTCTTACGTTTATACACAATCACTTACATTGCTTGGATTTGTTTTCATTATTATTGAAAAGTGCTTGAATATTTCTTGATGAAATATGTATATAATCCATGTTTTTGCAGGGTTAGACAAATAGTAAGGTCCGGATGCCAGACTTAAAGTTCTTAGCCCAGTGAAGGACCTTGTCTGACCTCTTAAATGTTATGCATAATTAATTAGCCATTGTTAAGTATCTGGGCTATCACAAAGCTAGCAATCCAGTAGCCCCTAGGCTCTAGGCACAGGATATGTTGAATTTCAGTATTAAGGATGTACCCCAAACCCACAAAACAATTTTATTTTATTACAGAGTTTTTAGTGTATATGTCAAGTATTATTATTCACATATGTTATATGTTATCCTGGAAACTGAAATTTTGAAGACAAGAACCTTTATTTAGCATTCACCTACCCTTGAAGGCTACTTTAATTCCCCCTCAAAGTAACTTTTATTATGCATTCACCAACCCTTGAAGGCTACTTTAATCTCCCCCAAAGTAACCTTTATTAGGCATTCACCAACCTTTGAAGGCTACTTTAATTCCCGAAAAGTAACCTTTATTACGCATTCACCAACCCTTGAAGGCTACTTTAATTCCCCCCCAAAGTAACCTTTATTAAGCATTCACCAACCCTTGAAGGCTACTTTAATTCCCCCCAAAGTAACCTTTATTAAGCATTCTCCTACCCTTGAAGGCTACTTTAATCCCCCCAAAGTAACTTTTATTAAGGATTCACCTACCCTTGAAGGCTACTTTAATTCCCCCCAAAGTAACCTTTATTAAGCATTCACCAACCCTTGAAGGCTACTTTAATCCCCCCCAAAGTAACCTTTATTAGGCATTCACCAACCTTTGAAGGCTACTTTAATTCCCCCCAAAGTAACCTTTATTAAGCATTCACCAACCTTTGAAGGCTACTTTAATTCCCCCAAAGTAACCATTATTAAGCATTCACCAACCCTTGAAGGCTACTTTAATTCTCCCCAAAGTAACCTTTATTAAGCATTCATCCCCCCCAAAGTAACCTTTATTAAGCATTCACCAACCCTTGAAGGCTACTTGAATTCCCCCTAATATAACCTTTATTAAGCATTCATTCCCCCCCAAAGTAACCTTTATTAAGCATTCACCAACCCTTGAAGGCTACTTTAATCCCCCCCAAAGTAACCTTTATTAGGCATTCACCAACCTTTGAAGGTTACTTTAATCCCCCCAAAGTAACCTTTATTAAGCATTCACCAACCCTTGAAGGCTACTTTAATTCCCCCCAAAGTAACCTTTATTAAGCATTCACCAACCCTTGAAGGCTACTTTAATTCCCCCCAAAGTATCCTTTATTAAGCATTCACCAACCCTTGAAGGCTACTTAAATTCCCCACCAAAGTAACCTTTATTATGCATTCACCAACCCTTGAAGGTTACTTTAATTCTCCCCAAAGTAACCTTTATTAAGCATTCATCCCCCCTAAAGTAACCTTTATTAAGCATTCACCAACCCTTGAAGGCTACTTGAATTCCCCCTAATATAACCTTTATTAAGCATTCATTCCCCCCCAAAGTAACCTTTATAAAGCATTCACCAACCCTTGAAGGCTACTTTAATCCCCCCCAAAGTAACCTTTATTAGGCATTCACCAACCTTTGAAGGTTACTTTAATCCCCCCAAAGTAACCTTTATTAAGCATTCACCAACCCTTGAAGGCTACTTTAATTCCCCCCAAAGTAACCTTTATTAAGTATTCACCAACCCTTGAAGGCTACTTTCTTTCCCCCCAAATTATCCTTTATTAAGCATTCACCAACCCTTGTAGGCTACTTAAATTCCCCACCAAAGTAACCTTTATTATGCATTCACCTACCCTTGAAGGCTACCTTAATTCCACCCAAAGTAACCTTTATTAAGCATTCACCAACCCTTGAAGGCTACTTTAATTCCTCCCAAAATGTATGCTTAAATTGGAGTTGACTGTATTTTAACAATAAATGATCATATATTATTATCAATGTAATAATTCTTGAGTGTGGTAATATTCTTTTCACAATAATTGTTTGTTTTTTGTTTCAGCATGTAGACTTAATACTACACAAGTATGATGAACTGGACTGTTTGATAAAAGGAATACACTACATATACCGTAATAACCATGCTAGTGAGTGTTATTACTGGAAGAATTGTGCTAGTCCAGAACGATGCGAGAAGGTCCCTTATGACTTTAGGGACCCATATCCTTATCTTGTGGTGAATATTGGATCAGGGGTCAGCATCTTGTCTGTTAGGGGACCAAACGATTATAAACGTGTCAGTGGAACAAGGTAAGAATGACAGTATGTTAAACAGTTTAATTGTATGGTGGGAAAAATTTGGTATGCAGCCGTATATGATATAGAAAGTAAAATTTTACATGATTTTTGCCATAATTATATTTTTTTAAAACATCCAGGAAGAAAAGCAGAATTTTTAGCACTGTTTGGAAAATACCAGTTATGAGCAATAAAAAATTCCCAAATCTGGCCAGTCCTGTAATTTTGTTACACAGCTTTATCTATCAATTACATTAAAAACAAACTAAATTAATTTGCTTGAAAATTATTACATTTATTCACAAATTCGTAGTCCAAGTTGTGTTCACAATACATGTGTGACGTGATTAGAAAAAATATTTGAATGTGATAAAAGAAATAGTTTGGAAGATAAAAATGCACTAATTTAATTACTTGAATGAGTCAGCAACAGTTGGAAGACAGATACACCTGTTTTGTAGGAATTTATTGACCAGATTTAGTTAGATTGCTTTCATATTGTTTTCCTGGATTCAGTTTGCCTTCTTTTGTTCATCAAGGCAGTGATATTTTATTAACATGCTTGACCCACTGGTTACCCAGAATTCAATGTTGAAGACAAAGAAAATATAAGTACCACTCAAAATCTGGACAAAGGCATAGTTGTAAAATGAGAGATCGAGCAGTTATTTATTATAAAGATTGAGCACTTTAATTGGACTAAAATAGCTTAGATTAGGTGCCCATAAAGATAGAGATGCAAGTTTGAACATTTTGGATGAAATTTTTTCTCCACAAATTGAATAATTATCATTAATGGAATTTCATGTACCAAACCTATTATTTCAAATTACTGGCCATATTTTTCTTTTCTTTATATATTAATTAATTTTGCTTCAAAATCTCTAGAGACTCTTACATTCAGTATGGTCAGCTTGAAAATCTTCTCCTGAATTAATGACTTTTATGATCTCAGTTGTTCCAAAATGAAAATAGTACTGATCTGATGTCCAACATGGCTGCCTCAGCAGATGAAAACAATTTATGGTAACCCTTTACCTCATGGAAGTACCATTGGACACCTCTATCCAATATGCATGTAAGTGCCTTTCGACACCTTTACAGACCTGCCAACTCTTACGATTTCGCTTTAAGTCTTATGAAAAGACGCTTAAAATATGGATTTACGGCATACAAGAAAAAACTACAGAAAAATGATCATTGCCAAAACTCTGGATAACTGGTACATCCATGTTTGATATGGATCCGGGTTTCATATTAGAATTACTAAATTTAGTCAGGGAATCAGGTTAACTTTAAAGCAGCACCCCAGACACTTTAAACTGCAACTATTTGTTCATGCAAAGTGTCTGAATGATCAAAGAACTTCCTTAAAAATTATAGAACTTCCTTAAAAATGGTGTTGAGAAAACACTTCATGTTAAGTTTAAAGAGAAAATAAACTTCTTAAAAGTGTTAATAACCAACACAGATGAATAAATAGGAGTATTCAGATTTTCGTGAATAAAAGTTGGAAAGGACACAATTACGCTTATTGGACATCACATGCCAATTTGAGTGTTTCTTGTGGGAGACCTGATTGGTGTCATCAGGGACTCTTGGTACTGATGGATATAACCCAAACTAATGATGTCTCTTTGTACTGATGGATATAACCCAAACTAATGATGTCTCTTTGTACTGATGGATATAACCCAAACTAATGATGTCTCTTTGTACTGATGGATATAACCCAAACTAATGATGTCTCTTTGTACTGATGGATATAAACCAAACTAATGATATCTCTTGGTACTGATGGATATAAACCAAACTAATGATGTCTCTTGGTACTGATGGATATAAACCAAACTAATGATGTCTCTTTGTACTGGTGGATATAACTCAAACTAATGATGTCTCTCAGAGTACATGTCTTTTCATCAACTTCGAGCAATGTGTATATTTGTGCAACATTCAGTTAGTGACTATTGTCAGTAGTTCTTACATCAGTAAATGAGTTGTCATTAGTGTTTCCATCTATAAATGAATAGTGTCATTAGTGTTTACATCTGTAAATGAATTGAATTATCATTAGTGTTTCCATCTATAAATGAATAGTGTCATTAGTGTTTCTGTCTATAATTGAATAGTGTCATTAGAGTTTTCATCTATAAGTGAATAGTGTCATTAGTGTTTCCATCTATGAATGAATAGTGTCATTAGTGTTTACATCTGTAAATGAATTGTGTCAATTTCCCATTGCAGAAGGGGTGGCTGTATAAAAAAAGAATATAAATATGCGGTAATACCATCAACATGATAGATATGTCAATATACAGTAATAAAATCAACATGATAGAAAGATATGTCAGTATATAATAATAAAATCAATATGATAGAAAGATGTGTCAATATACAGTAATGAAATCAACATGATAGAAAGATTTGTCAGTATATGATAATGAAATCAACATGATAGAAAGATGTGTCAATATATGGTAATACAATGAACATAACAGAAAGTACAAAGAAGATGTGTCAAAATATGGTAATAAAATGAACATAACAGAAAGTACAGGAGCTACATTATGCAGCATCGTAAAATGATAAACTGTTAATTTTGCAAGCCAGATGAGCATCATCTGGTCCACTTGGGACTCTTGTTGGAAATGCATGTGAATGACTTGAATATTACACCTTGCTTTATCATGTTTATGGTATTGCTTGTGCATTGTGAGATATTATTTCACATCTTTAATATTGAATAATTATAATATCATTATATTATGCTACTTAATGCAGTATAACGTGATAATATTTCAGCCTTGGGGGAGGAACATTTCTGGGTTTGTGCTGTCTTTTAACTGGCTGTGAGACCTTTGAAGAAGCAATAGAACTTGCTGCTGATGGGGACAGCACAAAGGTGGACAAGCTGGTCAAGGACATATATGGTGGAGACTATGGGAAATTCAGACTCCGTGGGGACACTGTCGCAAGCAGGTAAACTTTGGTGATTGACAATTACAGTAATCTATTACTTTATCACCCATTATGAGAGCCATAAATGGACACTTATTTTATGACCTAAATGTGTACTTTTATTGAAATGCATTCTATTTTTAAATTAAACCAGTATAGTAGGATGTCAGGGATTTATGTCCTGAAGATCTACTGTATGTGACATCAGAGTTTGTGTTATCCCAATCTATGAATGTGATATAAGGGACAGTGTTATCCCAAAGATCTACTGTTTGTGACATCAGGATTTGTTATCCCAATCTATGAATGTGATATAAGGGACTGTGTTATTCCAAAGATCTACTGTATGTAACATCAGGGTTTGTGTTATCCCAATCTATAAATGTGATATAAGGGACTGTGTTATCCCAAAGTTCTACTGTATGTAACATCAGGGTTTGTGTTATCCCAATGGATGAAGGTGACATAAGGGACCTTGTTATCCCATGGGACAACTATATGTGACAATAATGGACCTTGTTATCCCAAATAACTACAGTATGTGACATCAGGGATTGTGTTACAAAAATGGACAACAGAATGTGACAACAGGGACTTTTCTTTTGTATATTTAATCTGTATTAAGATTTTTTTAATCATTATTTGTCATGAATAATGTAACTTGTAATTGACTCTTTCAAAATCAAGTTCATTGTTTACCTGACTAGGGTCATTCATTTGGTAAAGAACATACAGTAGTCCCCATCTTATACAGCCATCCCTTCTGCACACGGAATATGATCTTATAAGGTGGGTGGCCTTTCCAGAGAGGAGGCTAAATTTTTTGTGAAAAGTAATGTACATATTAAGAAGGCTACATTTTTCAAAGCTTTTAATACCTTCGTTTAAAAGTAACATTAATTATTAAAAAGTTCTTGTTGTTATAGTAATGACTTATTTCAACTGAATATGCATTAATAGTTCTTGGTGTAAGCGTGATAATCGAACAGGTGTTGTTGTCATGCACACTGCAAAACCATTTAAAAACATCATTTTAATCTTGGTACATACATATTTCTCTTTCCATTTGTCCCATTTTCCCATTGCAGCTGAATAGCTTTCTTATTGGTTACAATGTCGTTTATTCAAGTCTTTTTGACATATAATTTTTTCATTTGAGTCTTTTCTATTTAAAATTGTTTGGCAAGTATCCCCCTCCCCAAATCACCTGACTTTTTCTGAAATAATCGTCTCCATTTATGTGATGACATGATAATATTTGGTATTTATTTATCTTGATATTGCTAACTCAATGTGATTTAATTATGCAGATGAAACATTTGTAGAGCGGACAAAATACCTTCTTCACAAAGGAAGTGATAAGTGTGTTGTCACATGATTTTTCGGTCTTTGGTATATGCTTCTTCATTGAGTACCTTCCACAATAACATTAGTACTGGGAAATAAACTTGGCTACCTCTCATATCCAGTTCTCGCAGAAAGATGATTTTTTTTTTCTTTTCCACTTT
Organism: Potamilus streckersoni; assembly: GCA_016746295.1. Classification (NCBI taxonomy): domain Eukaryota; kingdom Metazoa; phylum Mollusca; class Bivalvia; order Unionida; family Unionidae; genus Potamilus; species Potamilus streckersoni. The sequence goes on from JAEAOA010000633.1 coordinate 740,036, forward strand.
TTAACATGAATATAAAGGGAAGAAACTCATTCAAATTATCTCCTCTTACTATTGACCACTATAAGTAGCAACTGTCTTGTCTGGCAGTCAGCAGAAAATAAATAGAAAACCTATTACTAGTATCCATTTTATTGTTTTTGGTACCACTCATACTTGAAAGGTAATTATTAGTGTAAATTGTATTGTGTTGGTCTACACACATGTGAGAGCTTGATATTTGTATCCATTTTATCTTGTTGCTACCATAGACACTTGAAAGCCTGTTACTAGTTTCTGTTTTATCCTGTTTGTACCATACACACTTAATAGTCTGTTTCTTTTATGTCTTTTGTTGTGTTGGTATCACCCACACTTGAAAGCCTGTTGTACTTTTATATTCATGTTGGTACCACACATAATTTTAAACCATATTACCTGAATCCATTTTGTCATGTTGGTACCATCTACACTTGAAAGCATGATACTTGTATTCATTTAATTTCAGTGCTTTGGTACCACTGTTACTAATAATAATCAAGAGCCAGTACAGGCCAATAATTTTTATAGATGCATATATTTTGCCTTTGTAATGTGTCACTGATGTTTTATGTGCACCGTTTTTGTTCTGTGCCACTGATGTTTTATATGCACTGTTTTTGTACTGTGCCACTGATGTTTTTGTAATGTATCTGCTAACAGTTAAAGTGCATGAAGCACAAGTGGTGTAGTATATACACCAGTGATATTCCCCTACAACAGAAGTACTTTTGTATATACACTAATATTATTCTGCTACAATAGTACAGCTGTATATATATATTTTATTCTCTTAGAGCAATAGTACAGCTGTATATATAGGTTATTTATTATATGGGTTATTCCTCTACAGCATTAGTATTGCCATATATATGGATTCTTCCTTTACAGCAAAAGTACAGCTGTATATATGGGGTATTCCTCTACAGCATTAGTATAGCTGTATATATGGATTCTTCCTCTACAGCAATAGTACAGCTGTATATATGAGTTATTCCTCTACAGTATTAGTATTGCTGTATATATGGATTTTTCCTCTACAGCAATAGTACAGATGTATTTGCATCATTGTTATTTCCTATAGTACTAGTGCAGTTGTATATGCACTATTGTTATTCCTCTACAGCAATAGTACAACTGTATATGTACTAGTGTTTTTCTGTACTATTGGTATAGGAGACTGTTGATGTTGATATAGTAGCACTTACTGACAAGAGATGTCATCACCTTCAATTTTGGATTTTATTGGGACTCAAACTCAGTTTCATTCAGGACTTTATTACTAGGACTTCTAGTTTTGATTCTTGGATTATTTTTGGATTTAATTCATGAAATCTTTTTTATTAATTTTTCACTTTGTATTCTAGAGAAAAAAAATATTCGTTAAATTTGGCAAAGCTTGTTTTCTTTACTCTTTTTGGTTACTTATTTCAAGTGCATAGACTTGTAACAATTAGGCAGTCTTGGAGTCTTTTAATAGTGTTGGGAATTTCTATTATCAGTTTTATTTTTAGTTGTTGTTTTCCTTTCAGTTTTGGTCACATGAATAATGACGAGAGAAGGAAAAGTGCCAGCAAGCATGATCTAGCTCGAGCCACCCTGGTTACAATTACTAACAATATTGGTTCTATTGCAAGAATGTGTGCTGTTACTGAGGTATGCCATCCTACAAATCACCCTTCAGTTTGTTACAGTTGCTAACAATATTGGTTCTATTGCAAGAATGTGTGCTGTTACTGAGGTATGTCATCCTACAATTCACCCTTCAGTTTGTTACAGTTGCTAACAATATTGGTTCTATTGCAAGAATGTGTGCTGTTACCGAGGTATGCCATCCTACAAATCACCCTTCAGTTTGTTACAGTTGCTAACAATATTGGTTCTATTGGAAAGAAATATGCTGTTACTGAAGTATGCTATCTTTCCGATCAATCTTCAAAATGTTACAATTACTAACATGACTGGTTCTGTTGGTTCTGTTAAGTACATACATCAAATGTATGTACTTAATCCAAAGAAAAAACAAACAAAATAATATGCAACATAATTATTTCTTAAAAGAATTTAATTTTTAAAAAACATTGGTTGTTATACATTTGGTTTCTTCACTTTCATGTATATATGTTTTAGCTGATAAATTTCAAAATATGTCCATGTATATGTCTGTCACCTGCACCAGCACATAGCCAGCAGTTGATAGCTGTGTCTGGGTTAAAGTCTTCAAGCTGTGGCCAATTTGCAGAAATGTTCATCTGGGTTAATTTCCTACCTGTGCCAGTAAGTTTGCTTATTATGATCTAGTTGGAGTTTCCTCTGACCCTTGCCACCCCATTTTTGGACATTTGGACATTTATGTTGGGGTGTAGAGCCAGAGTCCATTCCATATCTAAATGTTACTAGCCGGACTAACATACTTAAATGACCTTTCATCGAGATATACTTGCATGAAATTGATAGAAATATGATTTATTTTCTCAGATACTTCGAGTATAGCATTCGTTATAGCTTTAATCTGCTGACAGACTAACCGAAACAATAGCATTGATGAAATTTCACCTGGAACTCACCATTTTCATTCAGAGACACATGACAATACAAATCTCACAACCCACCTGTCAGTGATTTCAGAGTTCAAATTGTCATATTCAGATTGTCACGTGATATCAACATTTAGCCATTTCTAATGTTGCTGTGGGAAAATAAATTAAACATATAAATGAAAGTCACACAATATTTACAACACTGCTCATTGATCATACTTGCTTTCTTTTGTTTTAAATGTTTTGATTTGCCGATAATTTGGTCGCTTAGCCCAATATGCGGTCAGGAGGAAACAGGATGTAAATGTATACATGAAGAGGGGCTAGAATCAAGTATTCAATACCCCTGGAGGATATGATTGGCCAAATAAAGGTAGATATAATGATTAAACATGAAAATAAAGACTAGCCCCACATTTTTTAAAAAGCACTTGTCCCAGATTAGTAACTTGGAAAATTTTACTTTCCCAACTTCAAAAATGACTGGTACCGGACATCGAGCTAAGGGATTTGCTCAACCCTGAAAGGCATCCAGCAAGCAATAAATGTTGAAGAGGAAAGGGAAGATAAGCCTCTTAATATTCAGCACAAAAGAATAAAAAAGAGATTCTTGTGAAGAAACACAGGAAGAGACACAATTAACTTTATTGGACATCACATATCAGTTTGAGTATGTCTCATGGTGGGAGATATGATTGCCGTTGTCATGTGAATGGAAAAAAATTCCAAGAATTATGTCAAGCTGAGAAATAGCAACAAGTCATTGAGCTGCATAGAGTTCGGAACTGAAATTTGTTCAACTGTATTAATGGTAAATAAGGTCTGCATGTACTTTACAAACTTTTCAGTTGAACATAATCTTTACCGTCGCTAGATGTTTCAAATAGAGAACCTTTGTATGTTTTCCAGCTTTGCAATAGCAGTTTATGATATTTTGTTACACCTTACTTAAAACTGTTCAAACTTAAGGAAAAGAAATTAGCTGCCTTGCTTAGATGGTGTCATCAGGTTTAGCAGGTTTGTATCCTGCCAATCACCCTTCAAGTTGTTACAGTTATTAACAAGGCTGGGACTGCTCCAGTGGCCTAGTGGTTAATGCATCCAACTCAGATGCAGAGGTCATGGGTTTGATCCCCAGCTGAGTCATGCCAAAGACTTACAAAAATGGTACTAATAGCTGCCTCACTTGGTGCTCAGCATTAAGAGGTTAGTTTTAAGACTGGTTGACCTGGTGTCAGGATAATGTTACTGGGTGGGACATCATGTTTCATGTCTGTGGCATAATGCCCCACTGCTAGACATCACTATAAACTGCCACACTGCAGACTGAAAATTTTTTGAAAGCTATGTTAAAAATCTAAATTACACACTAACAAGACTGGTTCTCTAGGAAGGATGTGTTCTGTCATCTCAAGGTCTGGACATATGTGTGCAAATGACCTTAATAGACTTTTAGATCATTATAAATTTAGTTGGTCCAAAATGAAAATTGCATTTTCAAGACATCTGATATGGCTGCCATATCTTGAAAATCTAATCCCTTGAGGAAAGAATAGTAAAATGGGGTTTTCAATAATCCTGTGATTGGATGATAATAACATGGGGTTTTCAATAATCCCTTGATTGGATGATAATAACATGGGGTTTTCAATAATCCTGTGATTGGATGATAATAACATGGGGTTTTCACTAGTCCAGTGATTGGATGATAATAACTTGGGGTTTTTAATAATCCTGTGATTCAATGATAATAACATGGGGTTTTCAATAATCTCGTGATTGGATGATAATAAAATGGGATTTTCAATAATCCCTTGATTGGATGATAATAACATAGGGTTTTCAATAATCCTGTGATTGGATGATAATAAAATGGGATTTTCAATAATCCCTTGATTGGATGATAATAACATAGGGTTTTCAATAATCCTGTGATTGGATGATAATAAAATGGGGTTTTCACTAATACCATGATTGGATGAAAAATAAAATGGGATTTTCAATAATCCCTTGATTGGATGATATTAACATGGGGTTTTCACTAGTCCAGTGATTGGATGATAATAACTTGGGGTTTTTAATAATCCTGTGATTCAATGATAATAACATGGGGTTTTCAATAATCTCGTGATTGGATGATAATAAAATGGGATTTTCAATAATCCCTTGATTGGATGATAAATAACATAGGGTTTTCAATAATCCTGTGATTGGATGATAACAAAATGGGATTTTCAATAATCCCTTGATTGGATGATAATAACATAGGGTTTTCAATAATCCTGTGATTGGATGATAATAAAATGGGGTTTTCACTAATACCATGATTGGATGATAAATAAAATGGGATTTTCAATAATCCATTGATTGGATGATAATAACATGGGGTTTTCAATAATCCTGTGATTGGATGATAATAACATGGGGTTTTCACTAGTCCAGTGATTGGATGATAATAACTTGGGGTTTTTAATAATCCTGTGATTCAATGATAATAACATGGGGTTTTCAATAATCTCGTGATTGGATGATAATAAAATGGGATTTTCAAAAATCCCTTGATTGGATGATAATAACATAGGGTTTTCAATAATCCTGTGATTGGATGATAATAAAATGGGATTTTCAATAATCCCTTGATTGGATGATAATAACATAGGGTTTTCAATAATCCTGTGATTGGATGATAATAAAATGGGGTTTTTAATAATCCCATGATTGGATGATAATAACATGGGTTTTTGAATAATCCCATGATTGGATGATAATAACATAGGGTTTTCAATAATCCTGTGATTGGATAATAATAAAATGGGGTTTTCACAAAAATACTTTACATGATGTGTAGTTAGTCATACATATATATGTGCAGATCTTTTCTCCAATATGACTTTCATATAAGCAATTTAAAATAAACTTATTGCTAATTAGCTTGAAAGATAATTGCTAATTATCCTGAATCAAAAAACTAATTGAAAATTATCTTGCATGGAAAGCTATACAGTATTGTGGCTTAAACTGGAATTGTTATTATTTCTAGTTGATCTGAACTCAAAATTGTTCCATTCAAACATTCATTAAGCCACAACAGAATTCTTTAAAGTCTTGTTACTGCCATTTGTTCTAAACAGTAAGTAACTTGAAGACTTCTTATCATGTTTACTTTATCTTAATACAGTTCTAATCTGAAAGTCAAAATGGTCATCTTGAAAATCTTCTTGCTAATCATCCAAAGTCACATTGACAGTCTTTTCACAGCTTAACTTCTGATGCCTGGTTGGTACTAAATATATTAAGGTGTAGCTATAGTGTCCTTTGATGGCCAATATAACAGATTTCTTAAAAATCTTGTTACTGCCTCTATTCATAAATTGGAAGTGATATTGACACAAGGTTTCATCCTGAATCATTATGATATCTGGTGTGTCCAGAATAAAAATATTGACATTCTGACCTCAGATATTGTAGCTTTGGCAGCAGTTCTCAATTTCTTTTCATTGCAAATAAGTAGAAGGTCATATGAAGATGGCTTTTTCTCCATAAGACTTCATATTATATTTGCTTGTTTTTGAATGAAAATGAATCTTATCCAACATTTAGTATTGGCATTACTACTCCAACAGTGTTGATGACAAAGGATTTTCACTGTTATAATTTTTGTGGTATCTAGTTAATGAAAATTGTGACATTCTGAATCCAGAATGGTGTCCGTAGCAGCCATCCCGAAAATATTGTTATTGCTGCTTATCTCAAATGGAAAGTCATATTGACATGTGCTTTCCACCTGAAGACTGATTGTGATATGCAGTTAGTTCTGAATGAAGCTGGTGCCAGTCTGACCTCAAATATTGACAGCATGGCAGCCATCTTGAAATGTTCATGTTACTATGTCACCTAAGTGGAAAGTCATATAAATATGGTGTTGGTCTAAATGTAGATGTTGCTAATCTAAAGTCCAATATGGACACTGTGATTGCCATCTTAATAAATACTCTTGCTATCGCTATTCATCCAGAATGATGGTCCTTTCAACATTTTCTTGGTCCTTTCAACATATTCTTGGTCCTTTTAACATATTCATGGTCCTATCAACATATTCTTTTTACCAAAAAACCTCTTATGATATCTAGTCAGTCCTAAATGAAAATGGTGCACGGCAGACATCCAATATGGCTACCACAATAACATGTTAAAAATCTTGTTTCTAATTATCTTGAATAGCTGGTCATATTTGGCTAAGGATTTAAACAAAACAGTCTTTCAGTGGCATCTTTGTCACATCATGCAACCTTCTGAGTAAGGTGTGACATATCACCGTCTGAGTAAGGTGTTACATTATACAAACTTCTAAGTAAGGTGTCACATTATTGCAGCCTTCTGAGTAATGTGTCATATCAAACAGCCATCTGTGTAAGGTGTCACATCATACAGCCATCTAAGTAAGGTGTCACATATTACCATCAGAGTGAGGTATCGCATCATACAGCCATCAGAGTAAGGTGTCACATCCTATTACCATCTGAGTAAGGTGTCTCATCATAGAGCCTTCTGAGTAAGGTGTCACATCATACAGCCATCAGAGTAAGGTGTCACATTCTATTACCATCTTGGTAAGGTGTCTCATCATAGAGCCTTCTGAGTAAGGTGTCACATCAAACAGCCATTTAAGTAAGGTGTCACATCATATCACTATCTGAGCAAGGTGTCACATCATACAACCTTCTGAGTAAGGTGTCATGCCATTCAACTCGTATAATTAAGCTGCACCATGGATCATAGTAAGATGTCACACCATACAGCCTTCTTAGTAAGGTGCCACATAATCAAGCCCTATTGATAAGTATTGACACATGATGCAACCATCTTGGCAAGGTGTCACACCATGCAAGTCTTTTAGTAAGGAGCTACACCATGTAACCCTCATAGTAAGGTGTCACACCATGCAGCCTTATTGATAATGTCATACCATACAATCCTGTTAATACGGATGCACAAAGTAACCCTCTTAATTGATGTAACACCATGCAGCCCTCTTAATAGATCTAAGACCATGCAGCCCTTTTAATAGATTTAAGACCATGCAGCCCTCTTAATAGATGTAACACCATGCAACCCTTTTAATAGATGTAGCACCATGCAGCCCTCTTAAAAGATGTAACACCATGCAGCCCTTTTAATAGATGTAACACCATGCAGCCCTTTTAATAGATGTAACACGATGCAGCCCTCTTAATAAATGTAGCACCATGCAGCCCTCTTAATAGATGTAATACCATGCAGCCCTTTTAATAGATGTAATACCATGCAGCCCTTTTAATAGATGTAGCACCATGCAGCCCTCTTAAAATATGTAACACCATGCAGCCCTTTTAATAGATGTAACAGCATGCAGCCCTCTTAATAAATGTAACATCATGCAGCCCTCTTAATAGATGTAAGACCATGCAGCCCTCTTAATAGATGTAAGACCATGCTGCCCTCTTAATAGATTTAAGACCATGCAGCCCTCTTAATATATGTAAGATCATGCAACCATTTTAATAGATGTAGCACCATGTAGCCCTCTTAATAGATGTAACACCATGCAGCCCTTTTAATAGATGTAACACCATGCAGCCCTTTTAAGAGAAGTAATACCATGCAGCCCTTCTTAATAGATGTAACACCATGCAGCCCTCTTAATGTAACACTATGCTGCCCTCTTAATAGATGTAACACCATACAGCCCTTTTAATAGATGTAACACCATGCTGCCCTCTTAATAGATGTAACACCATGCAGCCCTCTTAATAGATGTAACACTATGCTGCCCTCTTAATAGATGTAACACCATACAGCCCTTTTAATAGATGTAACACCATGCTGCCCTCCTAATGGATGTAACACCATGCAGCCCTCTTAATAGATGCAAGACCATGCAGCCCTCTTAAGAGATCTAACACCATGCAGCCCTCTTAAGAGATCTAACACCATGCAGCCCTCTTAATAGATGTAAGACCATGCAGCCCTCTTAATATATGTAAGACCATGTAACCATTTTAATAGATGTAGCACCATGCAGCCCTCTTATTAGATTTAAGACCATTCAGCCCTTTTAATAGATGTAACACCATGCAGCCCTTTCAATAGATGTAACACCATGCAGCCCTCTTAAAAGATGTAATACTATGCTGCCCTCTTAATAGATGTAACACCATGCAGCCCTCTTCATAGATCTAACACAATGCCGCCCTCCTAATAGATGTAAAACCATACATCCCTCTTAACAGATGTAAGACCATGCCGCTTTCTTAATAGATCAAACACCATGCTGCCCTCTTAATAGATGTAACACTATGCTGCCATCTTAATAGATATAAGACCGTGCAGCCCTCTTAATAGATGTAAGACCATGCAACCATTTTAATAGATGTAGCACCATGCAGCCCTCTTAATAGATGTAAGACCATGCATCCCTTTTAATAGATGTAACACCATGCAGGCCTTTTAATAGATATAACACCATGCTGTACTCTTAATAGATGTAAGACCATGCAGCCCTCTTAACAGATGTAAGACCATGCAGCCCTCTTAACAGATGTAAGACCATGCAGCCCTCTTAATAGATGTAAGACCATGCAGCCCTCTTAACAGATGTAAGACCATGCAGCCCTCTTAATAGATGTAAGACTATGCAGCCCTCTTAATATATGTAAGACCATGCAACCATTTTAATAGATGTAACACCATGCAGCCCTTTTAATAGATCTAACACCATGCAGCCCTCTTAATAGATCTAACACCATGCTGCCCTCTTAATAGATGTAAGACCATGTATCCCTTTTAATAGATGTAAGACCATGCAGCCTCTTAACAGATGTAAGACCATGCAGCCATCTTAACAGATGTAAGTCCTTGCAGCCATCTTAATAGATGTAAGACCATGCAGCCCTCTTAATAGATGTAACACCATGCTGCCCTCTTAAGAGATCTAACACCATGCAGCCCTCTTAATAGATGTAAGACCATGCAGCCCTCTTAATATATGTAAGACCATGCAACCATTTTAATAGATGTAGCACCATGCAGCCCTCTTAATAGATGTAAGACCATTCAGCCCCTTTAATAGATGTAACACCATGCAGCCCTTTTAATAGATGTAACACCATGCTGCCCTCTTAATAGATGTAACACCATGCAGCCCTCTTAACAGATGTAAGACCATGCAGCCCTCTTAATAGATCTAACACCATGCAGCCCTCTTAATAGATCTAACACCATGCTGCCCTCTTAATAGATGTAAGACCATGCAGCCCTCTTAATAGATCTAACACCATGCAGCCCTCTTAATAGATCTAACACCATGCTGCACTCTTAATAGATGTAACACCATGCAGCCCTCTTAATAGATGTAAGACCATGCAGCCCTCTTAATAGATCTAACATCATGTAGCCCTCTTAATAGATCTAACACCATGCTGCCCTCTTAATAGATGTAAGACCATGCAGCCCTCTTAAGAGATCTAACACCATGCAGCCCTCTTAATAGATCTAATACCATGCTGCCCTCTTAATAGATGTAAGACCATGCAGCCCTCTTAATAGATCTAACACCATGCTGCCCTCTTAATAGATGTAAGACCATGCAGCCCTCTTAAGAGATCTAACACCATGCAGCCCTCTTAATAGATCTAACACCATGCTGCCCTCTTAATAGATGTAAGACCATGCAGCCCTCTTAATAGATCTAACACCATGCTGCCCTCTTAATAGATCTAACACCATGCAGCCCTCTTAATAGATGTAAGACCATGCAGCCCTCTTAATAGATCTAACACCATGCAGCCCTCTTAATAGATCTAACACCATGCAGCCCTCTTAATAGATCTAACCATGCTGCCCTCTTATTAGATGTAACACCATGCAGCCCTCTTAATAGATGTAAGACCATGCAGCCTTCTTAATAGATCTAACACCATGCTGCCCTCTTAATAGATCTAACACCATGCTGCCTCTTAATAGATCTAACACCATGCTGCCCTCTTAATAGATGTAACACCATGCAGCCCTCTTAATAGATGTAATACCATGCAGCCCTCAAGATAAGGCATACCTAACTAATATTTGTTCTTTTATGTTTCTTCCAGAAAATAGAGCGAGTAGTGTTTGTTGGAAACTTCCTTCGTGTGAATACAATATCAATGAAACTGCTGTCAAATGCCATGGAATATTGGTCCAATGGAACTATGAAAGCCTTGTTCTTGGAGCATGAGGTATGATCAAATTCTTAATTCATTCTTACTTAATAGTTTTCAGAATTGCATTGTCTTGAGATAAGCCATGTACTGGAGTACAAGGTAAGATTAAATTCATACCTCATTCTTACTTAATAGTTTTCAGAATTGCATTGTCTTGAGATAAGCCATGTTTTGGAGTACAAGGTAAGATTAAATTCATACCTCATTCTTACTTAATAGTTTTTTAACCTTCATTATCATGATACAAGCCTTTTTCCATAGGACGAGTATAGTTAAATTCTTACCGCATTTCTACTTTTTTTCTGACCCATATTAAAATGATGAGACATGGGTACCACCTCTCAAGCAGCAGCAACAATATTGAAATTTTTTTTACATTTTTTTATATTAATGTTTTGTATTTGTTTGGCTTTTTCCTGTCTTTTTCATAAAGAAAAGATTGACTAGGAATGTTTCTCTCAGTACATCATTTTTTTTACCATGGACACATACACTTTTTGGGCGAATATGCACAGAAGCCATAAAGGCCACTCTCGAAACATTGGGGTATTTCAAGTTTGTCATGAACAGCCATAAAATTTCAATATAAACAATAGGATCACAGTCCTGCCATACATAACAAAACATCCAGCAGCCAGATGAAGGGTGATTACTTTTCTAGGCTAAATATGGTATACACAATGATGTGGCTTTTATGGAAGCCTAAATTAGTAGAATTTTCAAAAGGTGTCATTAGTGATGGCATCATCCTGAATATATTTCTTTAGGTTTTGATTAAACTTGTTGGTCTCTATATTAGCTTGTTAAGTAGACTCAGACTTTCATCTCAGTGTTGACTTTATAAGCAGGCACTCACTTTGATTTCGGTGTTTCCTTAATAAGCAGACCCTGGCTTTCATCTCAGTGCTGACTTAATGAGACCCTGGCTTTTATTCCAGTTTTGACTTGATATGCATACCCAGGCTTGATAAGCAGGCTTTCACTTTCATCTCAGTAATGACTTGATAAGCATGCTTTTTTTTCATCTTAGTGTTGAATTGAAATGCAGACCCAAGCTTTCATCTCTGTGTCGACATGATAAACTGACCATGGCTTTCATCTCAGTGTTGAATTATAAAGCAGACCCTGGCTTTCATCTCATTATTAATTAAATAAACAGATTCCGGCTTTCATCTCAGTATTGACATGATAAGCAAACCCTGGTATTCATCTCAGTATTTGACATGATAAGCACACCCTGGTATTCATCTCAGTATTGATATGATAAGCAAACCATGGTATTCATCTCAGTATTGACATGATAAGCAAACCCTGGTATTCATCTCAGTATTTGACATGATAAGCACACCCTGGTATTCATCTCAGTATTGACATGATAAGCACACCCTGGTATTCATCTCAGTATTGACATGATAAGCAGACATTGGTATTCATCTCATTATTGACATGATAAGCCGACCCTGGTATTATTCTCAGTATTGACATGTTGAGCAGACCCTAGTATTCATCTCAGTATTGACATGATAAGCAGACCCTGGTATTCATCTCAGTACTGGTTTGATAAGCAGGACGAGACAGACTATTGTTTCCTTGATTAAGAATAATATAGTAGTCTTAAAAGTAGTTTTGTATCTTAGAGTTTTAGCTCCAAGATAACTTAATATGGCTAGAATTTACATATTCAGACTTATTTTTCAACATGTTCTTAAACTTGTTAGGATGTATTTTATTTATTTTTAACTGTTCTGTTTTGGCTAGCTAACAGTTTGTTATTATGATCAAGGTCATACTTTAGACTTCTGATGCAATAAATTTGATTTAAAATCGATGTTTATTTTGTACAGCAGAAATAAACACTTTGTAAACAAACTAGAATCCAATGATGATTCAGTTCAGTTACTTCTGCCAGATCCACATTTTATGTTTGATTCTTAGTTTCAGTTTTTAAGTACTTTTTTAATATGGGAAAAGAAAATCATGGAAATAAATACTTTGACAGAGATATCTTGCAAAACTTGATTATTTTTCTTGTTGGAAGTTGAAAGGGGATAAATACAGCATATCTCTTTAAATGACTGGGTATTGGCTTATGATTGATTAATGCCAGAGATGATGTTAGTTATAAAAGAATGGATTGCCAAGAACTAGCTGTGTATCATTAATATTGTTCCTTTCTTTAAGGGTTATTTTGGAGCCATGGGTTGCTTGATGGAATATATGACAACCAGGTTTATACACGACATTCCAGCATAATGGAATACATGATGACCAACCAGGTTTATGCATGACATTCCAGCATGACTCAGGGGAGTGAACTGTGACACATTCCTGTCAGAACCAGATCAAGTGTTATTTGGTTGTTTCTACAGCATTGACTTTTTATTTATCTCTCAATTTTGGAAGGGGGGGCATTGAGGTGTTATTTCAGACACAGACCAATCCAATATTCATGTGTAGTTTATCCAAAATACATTACCAGCCACATGTTAGCTTAATTCACTTTCAGCATATAACGGTTTGCATGGTATCAAAATTGATGTAATAATTTTTCATGTGCTGAGATTTTGAATGGTCATAAGTACTTTTCTCTTTTCACTTTTTTTTCTTATTTTGCACATTGCATGTAAAGAAAAATTGCTGTAAATCATAATTTTAGTTAATCTGCTTTTGAAAATAAAAATTGGATCTTTTGAGTTTGCTTAGGGACGTGTAATTGGTGCTGATTAATTTATTGTCCAAAAGATGACATTTATTTGTGCTGATTGATATATTGCCCAGTTAATTAATCATATAAAAGTGACTTGTCACTTTAAAAAAGAATTTAAGATTCATTTGAATTGTTTGGTTAACTTTGTCATTTAACAAGTTTTTGTATATGTATCTTTTTATCACTGTCACCACAAGAAACATTGACGTGCTGTCCCTCCATCTGTCTCTCAATCCATCATATATACTTTGTAAGCAGAAAATAAAAGACAAAAACAAACTGAGTCAAACCCCTAAATTAAACCTCTAAAAACTGTTGAGCCAAAGCAGTTGAAATTGGATATTTAGTTACCTGCAGTCAGTTGAAAACCTAATTGGTTCTATTGACTGTAACTTTATTTTTATGGTTCATTGTAAGGAGAAGAGATGAAATTTTTGACTTTAAAAGATTGAAGTATTCTCATTATAGTAAATGTCAGTAAATACATCAGATGACTAAACCTTCTAGTCAGCCAGACTTAATGCCCACTGCATATGCAAGTGATGGTTTCATTTGATAGATGATGCATGTAAAATGAGAGTGCACAAAAAGTGAAAGAAAATTTTGTATTATTATTTTCAATAATTATGCAGACATATTCTGTTGGGATTGGTACAGTATAATCTATGTCTGACAATATGAATAAAATTTAAAAATCACAATCCTGACTGATTGAATTTCTTATCCAATTTGATTACTTAATTTGCTTTTAAACTCAATCCAGATTTATTTATTGTTGAATGCACTGAAAGATCAAGTTTTCTTGAAATTAATTCAAGATTTACAAATTGCTTCTTTAAATTATGGCTGATATTTAAATTTACTATCTTATGGCTTCATGTATGTTTTAGTTGCACAGCCTGACCATCAAATTGATGAATTTTTTAAATATGCAAAGTTTTGTTGGCTAGAAAATTTACATATGCCTTGCAAATGAGAAACATAATTTAAGGATTAATAGTCAGGTGAAATAGATTGTTTATTCCACTGGAAGTGATTACCTTAGTAACAGTCATTTAAGTAATTTTTTTGTATCACTTTGTAAATATAAATGTAGACCCAAAGTGTTAATCAGAGGGGTAGAGGTCATTTTTGAATACCTAATAGTGTGGTGTAGTGATAGAAAATTTTGTTGCCCAGCCTGGGAAAGCTACAAATTAGATTCATGTCATGAAGGGAAGTGACTGAAGTCAGTTTATTATGTTAGCCACGAAGTGAAACCCAAATCGACTGTGAACATAAAACTATGAAAATTGGATTGATGGCCATCATTTTTGCACAATTTACAACAAATTATATTCTAAAATTTTAATTATTGCGTGAACATCTTATTATTGGAATTGTTTAAAAGATTGGCCATTCGTGATCTGAAATTCTTTGCTTGGAAACAAGATTTTTCAGTCAGGTTGTCTTTGGACATCCATGCATTTTCAAAATTTTTGCACATTAAATAATACAATGCAGAGAAACTTGTTTGTTCATATTGCATTATGATAATATTGCAATCTATCTGAATATATATGCATGGGAATTTTCCATCTCAGTTTGGAATTGCCAATCCAAAGGGTATATGAATATATATGAGAAATTTCCATGTAAGTGTGGAATTGCCTCTCTAAAGATTATCTGAATATACATATATGAGAAATTTCATTGTAAGTGTGGAATTGCCTCTAAAGATTATCTGAACATACATGTATGAGAAATTTCATTGTAAGTGTGGAATTGTCTCTAAAGATTATCTGAATTTACATGTATGAGTAATTTCATGGTAAGTGTGGAATTGCCTCTTTAAAGATTATCTGAATATACATGTATGAGTAATTTCATGGTAAGAGTGGAATTGCCTCTTTAAAGATTATCTGAATTTACATGTATGAGTAATTTCATGGTAAGTGTGGAATTGCCTCTTTAAAGATTATCTGAATATACATGTATGAGTAATTTCATGGTAAGAGTGGAATTGCCTCTTTAAAGATTATCTGAATATACATGTATGAGTAATTTCATGGTAAGTGTGGAATTGCCTCTTTAAAGATTACCTGAATATACATGTACGAGTAATTTCATGGTAAGTGTGGAATTGTCTCTAAAGATTATCTGAATATACATGTATGAGAAATTTCATGGTAAGTGTGGAATTGCCTCTCTAAAGATTATCTGAATATACATGTATGAGTAATTTCATGGTAAGTGTGGAATTGCCTCTCTAAAGATTATCTGAATATACATGTATGAGTAATTTCATGGTAAGTGTGGAATTGCCTCTCTAAAGATTATCTGAATATACATGTATGAGAAATTTCATGGTAAGTGTGGAATTGTCTCTAAAGATTATCTGAATATACATGTATGAGAAATTTCTACCTATTTATCAATCTATAAATATGTTGACACAGTCACACTTGACTCTTAAACAACAGGTGGTGTATGGTCAAACATAAAGACAGAATAGTAATGATAGGAGGCAGAAATAAGTAAAAAAGTGTAAGTGTACGTTTTTATTCCTTCATATCCTTCATACTCGGCCAGCTAACATAGTAGCAATGAGATAAGGAACCTCAATTGGTATAACCCTGAAAATCACTAGGTCTTGTAGCTAAGGGAATTTCCCAGTCTATAGATTATCCAAATACTTATGAGAAATTTCTAATTCAGTGTGGAATCGGCTGCCTTGCATTGCAGACAATTGATAGCTTTGCACATGCATCAAGTCTGAAGGAATGTTAAAGGTCTGTTTAATATATTTACCTGACATGGCTGTCATTTCATTATTTATTCATTTATTTATTTACTTATTTATTTATTTATTTCCTGCTTGTGGCAATTGTAGATTGGATTATAGAATCATAATTATTCTGTTGTTTCAAAATGTATCTCATCATTTATGACTTCGTAGCTATTCATATTAGATCCTGATTTGATTGTGTAAGCACATGACTTTTTATGTTTTTGTTGCAAAAAATCTATGCACATATTTTTTTTTACACATCACTACTAGTAGTGAGGTCATGTTTTTTATAGCTCAAATGGCCCTTAGACCAGTGGGCTTATGATATGGTCCTGCATTTTTCATTAATTGTCTGTCATTCAACAATTTTTAACTTGTTCCTAGTATCCAATGGACCAGTCTCAGTCGTAGTTTGGCTCGGAGCATATTATCCTGAAAGACTCTCAAGTTGATGTAAATTATGCCAATCTGCCACATATGGCTGCTGTTAATTAGAAAGAGATAAACCTTTACACAATATATCCTGGCATGAAAACAGATTTGGAAAGTTATGTCATGTATAGTCACCATTACTAAATCTGTCTACCATCAATCAACAGTTGCTATTTTGAATTTCTCAAAACAAGCTAGACTAATTTCAACCAAACCTGGTACAGCATCCTGGCATAGAGGCATTTATACAGATCATTTGGCATATAATATCTAGTATAAAGGCACGTATAAAGATCATTTAGCACAGAACATCAAGCATAAGACATTTATACAGGTCATCTGACATAAAGGCATTTAAGCAGATCATTTGGCACAAAGCAGCATGTCATACTGTTATCAAATCATTTGGCACAGAGCATCCTGGCATAAATACTGTTATCAAATCATTTGGCACAGAACATCCTGGCATAAAGGCATTCATACAGATCGTTTGGCACAGAGCATCCTGGCATAAAGGCATTTATACAGATAATGACTGTTCATTGTCAGATATTGGCACAGTTACTAAAAATGCAATATTGTTTAAACTGCTTCTTTTCCCTAAAATATAGTTTGACCAAATTTTAGAGAAATCATTTATTTCCATTTTAAGTCACATGGCCAAAACACAAGATTAGCAAAGCTTGTTATCATTATAAAGGCTATTTTTTGATTGAACTTGGTATAGAAAGATCTCATTAAAATATTAAATAAATTTCATAGAAAGTGTCATCAACAAGCATCAATGCATTCTGGCATCTTAACTTCCAACTAGAGACTGCATTTTCGATCATATTTTTGTTAAATTTTGTATCAAAAATTTATGATAGTCATAATTATAAGTGAAACCTTTGCATATTAATGAGGCATTCTTAAGTGAGTGATATGATGCCTGTAAGCATCTCGTGTGGTTTGCTTATTTTTGACTTTCAAAGAAGAGGTTTAAGATATTACTAATAACATCAAACATTTTACAAAATCATTGTCCTCTGTTTCTTTTGCTTTTAGAATGAATGGACCTCACATACAAACGTTTTAAGTCTGTTAATGGAGAATGATTCAGTCTCATCATAAATATTTTTGTCAAACACATGACATGTTCAGATGTTCTCATTTTTGGATGAAGACATAATGCAGGCACATTATTAATATCAAATACATAGAATCTGACAGTAGCATAGTTGCCAACCCTCATGATTTTGGCATGAATTTCAGGACTTTCTATTAGTGATTCCGTATGTAGAAAAATCACAAATTCCTTAATTCTCAAATATTTTAAATTTTCCCATTAAGTGCGATATTAATAGAACTATAGATGATTATACGGTTGACCCTATAGCAAGCATTTTAGAGAATTTTAATCCATATATAAAAGAGTAGCTTTACAAATGTTTTTAAATGAATCAGGCCTAACTATAATTGTTTCTTTGTATATACTGCCAACACTGATTTGAATTACTGTTTAGCATTACATCTTGAAACATCTTCACCATCAAGGAAAAAGAAATGTATTGCACAAAAAGGGAAATTTAGTTTGGAATATACAAAATAAATTGGCCATGCATTCAGCCATCAAATATCAATATACATCATGCTTTTTGCACACACAGTGCCACAGATTTTATCATAGGGTATGTTGGCAGGGAAAATGTGAGGAGGAACGTTGGTAGCAAAAAGCACATAGATGTTGGGTAACTACATAAAGACAGCTTTTTTCAAGTGTTGGAAATATTAAGATCATAAGATAAACAAATATTTTAATTTGCTTGAGTTTAGTTTTCAGCAAATGCACTGAGATGACTAATTGTTCACCACTTGACATTTCATTTTCTGGATTAAATACCATGTTGTAATTAAGCTACACTGAAGTTAAAATGTTTTTGCCTCTAAAGAAAAAGATTTGTTATTCTACAAAAAAGTGAAGTATAGTTTATAGTACACTAAAGAAAAGTGGCCTAGCATTCAGCAATCAAACATCAATGTACATTATGCTTTTGCACAGTGGTGTGCCACAAATTTTGCAATTGGGAATGTGTGCATGTGCCGGTATTGTTGCTTACAATTTACCTGTCATACACATACAATGTGGTAATATTATATAGCACAGGTATGACAAATCAAAGCAACAATATGAGCCTCTGTGGGCATCTGGCTGAATGATGTGAAAAAGCACACTGCTAAAGCTGATTTCAGTTTTGGAGTCCTTTAAGTCACCTGCTCAAGTCCTGCATGCTGCCAGTGCTGAAGCATTGTTTGTGAGCTTACGTGTTAAACATAGCCTGTCTTTCTCAGTTGTAGATCAGCAACAGCGACTGTGACAGATTATTTCCTATTGTGAGGAAAATTAAGACAAACTTTGGTGCTTCTTTAGGTGCAGAAAATTAAAACAAATTTGGTCACCAAAATTAATCAGCTTGCAAGAAGCCTGAACTGTTTCGAAAAACAAATTTACCATAGTCTGATTGCGGAAGTTCAAGACTGCCATGATATCACATTGTGACAAATTTGCATGAAATTTGTACATACCAGTAAATTTGGTTGCAAATAAAGTAGTACATGTAATAAGTATAAATAATATATTTTAGTTTTATTTTGTGATTTTTGCATAATGCAGTACTAGCCATTCAAGTAGATGGAGTTAGTGTCACGATAGAATTTTTCACTAATTGTGTTCAAAATTCACCCATTTTTATCCCACTTTTCACAAATTGCAAATCTGGAGGTTGACATCTCTCAAGTAGCATCACAGGATCATTGGTTCTTCCCATAGTTTTCCTGATTTCTTCCTGCAAAAAATAGACTGGCTGCCATTTATGGCTATCATGTGCTGAAAGTGGCATAAAAATCAAACCAAACATAAAGAAAAACCCCAAAATATAGCTATATAATCATTCTGAAAGTTGTGTCCTGGCTTTTAGGCAAGTTCATAGAGTTGGCAAAATGGCCAAATTTATCATTCGGGTAATGCAGCAAACTTTTTTACTGATAGAAATTATCTTACGTTTTGATAGAACTCAGTTCAGGTGCAGTGAAAAGAATTTAAAATTGCATTTCTTTTATGCTGAATGCTGAAAGATTATCTTACGTTTTGATAGAACTCAGTTCTGGTGCAATGAAAAGAATTTAAAATTGGATTTCTTTTATGCTGAATGCTAAAGTCATTGAAAACGATAATGACTGGCAGCCAGATATCAAGTTGTAAGTGTTTAAAGAATATAGGAAATAATAATAATGTTATGGGGGAGATGTGATAGATTTACAGATCACAGCAATGTTGCATTGGCATCTAATGCCACCAATGAAAGTTACAGTTTTGCAGATCACGGATGTTTTCTTTGCATCTAACTCCCTATCTTTTGTGAGTGTGGTGATAGTTTTTCAAACATTGAGATGGTTGGCATTTAATACCAGTATTGGCAGTGATAGTTTTGCTGATCACCAAGATGTTGCCTTGGGATCTAATGCCAGTACTGGCAGTGATAGTTTTGCCAACATCGAGATGTTGCTTTGGCATTTAATACCAGTATTGGCACTGATAGTTTTGCTGATCACCAGGATGTTGCCTTGGCATCTAATACCAGTACTGGCAGTGGTAGTTTTGCCAACATTGAGATGTTGCCTTGGCATTTAATACCAGTACTGGCAGTGGTAGTTTTGCTGATCACTGGGATGTTGCCTAGGTGGCAGTGATAGTGTTACAGATCACCACAAAGTTGCCTTGGCATCAAATACCAGTACTGGCAGTGATAGTTTTGCCGATCATAGGGATGTTGCTTTGGCATTTAATAACAGTATATGAAGGAAAAGAGAACAGAATTACATCTCATTTTAAAAAGTTTACATCAATGTTGCATAAATGAAAACTAAAGATTCATTATGTAAACAGCTATGCAGAAATTTGAGAGACATCCATGATAAATATAAGGTTGGCTATCTGTAGAAATTAATGTATTGAATAAGAACATGAAGCAGTAATTGAGAACTACTAATATAAAAAGGAACTACTAATGGTATAAAAAACTACTAACTATTAATATTGTACCATAATTTGGTATTAAAAAGAACTACAAATAAATAAAATTCAGTACTAAATCGTATCATTTTTAATGACAAATATGTACAGAAAATTTGAAATAAATTGGTACATTGTTAATAATTTACATGTGACTTTATTGATTTTATTTGTCATGATTCAAAGTTTAATGACGTCTAGGTTAATGGAGTTACACTGTGCATGTCTAGGATTTGAACAAAATATTTAATAATTGCATTCAAAATTTCTAGATGAATATTTGGCAGAAATACGACATGAATATCTATTTTACCATGATCTTTTTTCTCATTGTTTTATATAAAATACATGACTTTAATCTTATAATCAGAGTTAGTTTTTGGTCTTTTGTTTTTTTTATTTTGATATGCTTTGTATTTGTTAGAACTTGTATTCAGTGTAATTAACAATATGCAAAAATTGATGGTAAATTAAGAGCAGAAATTTTTTCACATATTAAAATTCAGTTTTTATGTCTTATATTTTCTTGCTATCTCAATGTGATAACTTCTTTGTAAAGAAACAAATTATAAGGGATTGCAGCAGTCTTAGATATTTGGAAACACCCAAGTTTTAATATCTTTGAATGGACCTTCACAGTTTTTGCCATGTCTGTTGTTATGTGAACAATTGTTTTTTTGGTTTTAGTTTCAGGGCATCAAAAAATTTGTATCAACTTGTTGCATAATATTATTAGTTCACTGACAAAGTTGAGATTCAGACTTTAGTAATACCAGTAAAAAGCTTGAATAAATTTAGGCAAAATCTCACTTCCAGCTGTTTACAGATTAAGTAATATGAATTTGCCAAAACTTATATTATCTTGCTTTGAAAGACATCAGACCTTTCACACTGATTGGTATATCTGTAAATATTTGTTGATTGGTATATCTGTAAATATTTGTTGATTGGTATATCTATAAATATTTGCTCAAAAACATTTTGTTTATTTCTTATTCAGATTAAGTGTGGCATTGACTGCTCCTGTCAAACATGGAATAGACAGCTGTCTTTACCAACATTTTTTTATAACATATTTAACAAAACAAAATTCTAAAATCTAGAACTTGTCACAGCTTGTGGAAAGTGATTTGCCAATGTGTGAAGCATCTTAAATGTGTGTATATGTATATATATATATATATATATATATATATATATATATATATATATATATATATATATATATATATATATATATATATATATATATATATACACACACACTACAATTTATCAGGCAGTTTGCTTTGAAGTGATTAAATTAAATGGAAATATTATACAAATTGCCTTGATGGTCAGGTATATAACTAAATTCTCTGCAAATGAGGTTGGTGGGGTACACTGGAGTTGCAATGCCAAGCTAGCCATCTGTCCATCCAGATTGTCACGACAGTCATTTGTCTTTTTAGTCATATTGTAAAGTCACCATCTGTCCATCAAACTGGAGTCTGATTATCCAGCCAACCATCTGTCCATCAGACTGGAGTCTGATTGTCCAGCCAACCATCTGTCCATTATACTTTAGTCAGATTGTCCAGCAACCATCTGTCCGTTATACTTTAGTCAGATTGTCAGCCACCATCTGTCCATCACATTTGTTTGCTTAATATTCCTCCAATCCCTTTGAGATAGCTTCATGAAATTTAGTTTGCTTTTGAGTCCAGACAAGACATTTTTTTCACTAATGAATATGGCGCATCCAGTTAGCATGTTAACACATCATCCACCTCAGTTCCAATTTTATGACAGATTGCTTTCATCCATCCGTCTCTCTCCCACTTTTATGACAGCCTGCATCCATCCATCTCTTCCATGACAAATTGTGCCCATCTATGTGTCTGTCCCAGTTTTTTTAGATTATGTCAATGTATGTCCAGTTATATAACAGATTGTGTTCATCCATCTCTGTCCCATTTTTATGACAGATTGTATCCATCTTTCTCTCCCATTTGTATGATAGATTGTGTACATCCAACTGTTTGTGTCAACTTTATGACAGATTGTGTCCACCCAACAGACTCTATAGACCATTAAATCTATGTATGCAATCTGTAAATTTGATATTATTTCTACTTATAGAGTTATTTCACCAAGCTTAAACATTGTATTAAGATTTTACATCTCTTTAGCTGTATAAGACAACTTCATGAAATTTAGGTCTTGTGTCAATTTATTATAGTCTTGTGTCAATTCAAAGTGGTTTTGTGTCAGTTCAATATAGTCTTGTCAGTTTGTTAGTCTTGTGTCAAGACTAAATGTGTTTAAATAATAGGCTCTCTCATGAACATTTTTGTGTCCCTATTTAAAACAAAACAAAAAATGTGTCACTCTTGACAGTTCATATTTTCTGAATAAGTTGAGCTATATTAATGAAATTTTGGTATTCTTTTGTGTGAAGGCAAGAGTTTATAGATATAAAAATAATGTTCATAACTTTATGTTAGAAAGGAGGCTGATTTTCCATTAGTACTTGCTTACTGACAGTTCCTGTAGTCTCAAAACAGACTATTTTGTTACAAACATAATAATGTAAAAGTATTGAAAAGGGGTGTAAGCTTTCATGTGGCAGGTGCAGATTGAGATGCTGCAATACTAGTCATTGTAAATCGATTAGTACATTAATTAGCTTCAGAGGTTTGACAGAATACATTTGAACATTACTGCATCATGATTTCAGAGTAGGTTAACATTGCCCATTTTCAGTTTAATAAACATTAATTTACATGATAAACTGAATTTGTCAGTCGTACATAAACTGTGTTCTCATAAAAATATATTGAACAGTTAAAATATTCAAGAAATCAGTTCTTATAATAAACCAACAATGGGATAATGCTAAGCATATCCCATACAGAAAGTTGTTATATGGATTAATGCCATTTTTCAACACAAGATGGGCTATACATTGCAGCCAGTATTAATGGTAGAGGAAAAACCCAGAAAACCCCCAGAAAAAACCACTGACCCGTGAAAAGTTACTGACAAGCTTTCTAACACATACTGTTAGTACTTTAAATCTTGGACCAGAAAAGGCAACAGATACTTTGTGGCATTGCAAATATCTAGTCCAAATATTCGACCAGTTATATTATACAAGATTATTTCTGTTTTTGTATAATTATTAATATTTCCTACTGCAATAGCAAAAGGGATATATTGTTCTTCCATCTCTGTACATCCGTCTCTTATCCTTTTTAGCACCAATTCACAAATTAATTTACATTGGATGATTGAGATTGTAGTTTTTTGTGGTCACTGGTAGATGATCTTTATTTTCAGCCCATTACAGACACTTTTTAATCATTTTTCTTCATATTTTTATACATTAGTGGACATGAACCATGTTAGCACAACAAAGCTAAAAATATTTTAAGTAGGCAAAATTTTACAAATATTGGTATTCACATGCTTGGACTTTTAAGTTATCACAATATTTCAGGAGTCATTTTTGAAAGGTTGGAATCATTTGGAGAAAAGTACAGTTAAGCAAGGTGCTTGAGGTAAACATTGATATCTATATTCATATTTACACTTATATAGTGACCTGATTAGATGTTTATGCCAATATTTCAGTTTTTTACTAATTTCTCTACATATTTCTGAACATTTTGGACTATTTATTTACAAAACTTTGTTAACACAATCAAGCAAAGACCACATATGGTAGAGAAAGTAAACTTGATACTCGTATTTGTGTTTATATTTAAATGTATGTGCTGTTAGGGCAATTTATAAATCTATGAACTTTTTGTACTTTTTAAAATATACTTAGTGCAATTTTGAAAACAACAACTGCATTAAGACAAATCAAAATAATTTTATTTTTATAACATAGATCTGATTTAAATTTCAGACAATTACAGCAATTTTTGTATTTTATTTGTTACAATTTTTTGTTTTCAAAACCTATTAAATACAATTTAGCAAATAGGTAAGGTGGAAAAAACAAATTAGCATGTTTTGTTAACCATTAACATTTTCTGCAATTACTCCAATTTTCTACTGTTTCACTACACATCATTTGGTCTGTAGTGTTGAGAGCTTGGACATATTTTTAGAACACATTTGTATTTGTTTAAAAGACACATTATAATTCACATTGTATTCACTGACCAGTATTAACCACTACAGGTATGTTAGTTTTTCATTTAACTGACATTAATATCGTTAGGGGACATTGTGTCCATTGGACACATTTGATATTTTTTATATTAAATAGAAATACTTGATTCAGCTTAATTATATCTGTAGATTAAATTATGCAGTTTTTTCATGATTCATAAAATAAGATACTTAGATACATTACTGGTTGTTGTTTTCTTCTTAATTACTACTTTTTAATTCATTTAAATGGAAACTGCGATCATTTCAAATAGTGTTACCTATCTACATGTAGTATTTGATTTATGAGTAGTATATGTATGAGCTTTTAAAACCAAAAGGAGATTCTAGGCCTGAACCCCTATTCCCACACTAAAATAAATATATTCTGACATTTTTTCATCGCCTCAGAGAAACCCTGTCCCTACAAAATCCACCCTACTCCAAATTTTTATTTCTCAAAATGATGAAATTTGAAACCTAAAGAGGATTTTAAACCAGAACCCTCATCACCCTAAATTTTTGGGAGAAAAAATACGAGCTAAAAATATATAAAAAAAATTTAAAAATATACAAATAAAATAAATAAAAAATGAAAATAAGATATATACTATTCATAGAGAATTATAGTTTATATATATATATATATATATATATATATATACACACACACACACACACACACATACACACACAAATATAAAAATAGACATTACAGTACTAAGTGATTACCCATCCATTGTTGCCTCTTCATTGCCTTTCATGGGTGCTTATATTATTGTCTCTCTTATGATCTTCAGGCAGGCCTTTTCTTTTTGGCACACATTCTTTCGAATGTTCCTGTGTGGGTAACCCTTCAAATGAGGTTGAAAGCTTACATATGGTAATGTTTATTCTAGAAGGGTTAATATTTTTTTAGAGAGCTTCATATTGCAAATTTAATGACTCCACCAAATCAAACCCTGGGTTAAGAGCAAAACACATCACAGTGTTGAACATGATGAGAGGTCATTAAATCCTTTGAGCAAAGTCCTCCATCTTTTTAAAAATTGTGATGGCTGTCCAGAGCCTACCCATCAGTTTTGTCCATGATGGGAACCAAACGGGGAAGTCGGTATGAAAATCCAGCATTCTAAATACTGAGCTAAAAAATTCAGTTTTAAGTACATGTTAAAATAATTATCTTGTAGTTACAAACAGCATTACATTTTCTGACTTTGAAAATGTAATCTTTCATTTACATTTTCTGATTCTGAAAGTTATTATATAAACCGAGAAATGCATGATTTTTTATTAAAAGATATTTTCTATATAAATCTGTACAGAAAAATGGAATCCTAATTTGCTAAATAGAGAGGCTGTATATAAATCAATCATTGTTGTTAAGGATGCTAATTAATAATTTTCAATGAGTGGGCTGAATGAATACAGCTGATATATATATATATATATATATATATATATATATATATATATATATATATATATATATATATATATATATATATATATATATATTTAAACAGTCTGTTAGAAATTTAATTTTCTTCATCTATAAAGTTTTCAATAGCCTTACAGCTGGACTTTCACCTCTATATATCTTTATCGGAGTTAGCGCAAGAAACTAATTTATGAGCTACTCAGCAAGGAAAATGCTGTTGTATTTTTCTAGTACTTGATTCATTCGGATTATTTTCTGCCCCAATCATAGGAACGAATAGAAACTCGAAATCAGTGTAAATAATAAATGGAGTATTTAGCATATCATAATTTGTAAATTTTAACACCTTTTTTTTTCGCTAGGCATATTCTTTAAACGTTGACACAGTATTTGAGATGCTCTTGCATTACTCCATCGCCGGAAAAACTCTGTAGACATCTATAACAGAAATATTTTTTAATTTTATTTTTAGTGCTGACCAGAACGTTAGTTTTTTTACCCAATAATAATGTTCCTGATAAAATAATAAATTTATTGTATTTTCTGCCGCATTTTTGAGATATGTATCGAGCAAACTTTTTTTTTCTTAATCTGGTCCGAAAACATTTAATGAGATAGTTTTGTTTTCCAAACTTTGTTATATGGTTTTCTGCTACTGGAAACGTTATTCTTAAAAAAGAATTAATTCATCTTTCTATGTCAAATACTTTTCAGTTGTGCCAGGGTAATAACACTGCAGATGTTTTGTAGATAAAATTAACCGTTTTTTATTTTAATTTTTTTAGATCAACATTGCCGTTACCGCAAAGCATGTTATATTTTGCTGTGTGAAATAAAACTTCTTTTATCATTTCAAATTTCCAACCGAATCATGATGCTGTAAATTATTTTAATTGCTTTTATTTCTTGATCTATTTCTTCGGCGACCATGGCAATGTTTGTTCCAGTTAATATTTATCTTGATTAAGCTGTTAGGTTTGCCTTGAAATTTCGCTGTCAAAACTTTTTCTTTCAAAACTTACATCAAGCACATCCTCAACTGCGTGTATCTTTGATAAAATCGTATGATATTGAACTGTAAGTTTGAGACTCTAATGAGCAGAAAGTTCTTTTGCTGTAAAAGGTTGTAAAAGATGAATAAACTTGCAAAAATATTTAAATACTTTGATTATTGGAATGTCTCGCAATTTCCAATTTCAACATTATATATATATATATATATATATATATATATATATATATATATATATATATATATATATATATATTAGTAATATTTTATATTTATTTGAATTTTGTTAATAATAGATATGAAATCCTTATAGGATAATAACACATTTTTCATATCTTTTTTACGATAATTAATAATAGCATTAATAAACAAATTTGGGATACGTTGGCTGTTGGGATCTTTTGTTCTCATTGTAAAACAAGTTTCTAAAAGTATTTAATGTTGTGTTTAGATACTACTATTTGAAAGGAAACGTTTGTTTAGATTATTCATTGGAATTACAAAGTGCTCAGTTGACGAACGTATTATTCTGGGACTATTGTGAATTATTCAGATGAGTTCTGGACAATGCCATTTTGGTACACCAGGACTACACATACCAATTCAATTCGAAGATTTGAAACTAGTTCTGAACATTGTATTCTTTTGGATATGACTAAAACTCTTTGGGATTGCATTGGAGTTGATTCATAACGCTATAAGTTGCTATTAAATTTCCATGTTATAACTTTGATAATTATTTGTTACATTTTACAAAACATTTTGGTTTTAATTCTTTCTGTTACTTAGTTTATTACCATAGAATCACAACGGTGCTCTAACCTTAATAGCTATGGGATACATCATTATCCAGTTTTAATAAAAGACGAAGACCGATCACATAGTGACTGAGTAAGTAGGAGTACAACAATTTTGACGATCAAAAGATGTACAGACCAATATTGTTTCTGAATCCGTTTCTTGCAGTTGTCACGTCCTCGCACATCTTGCATAATGTTTGTAATGCATTTGTAATTAACGATGCCTATTACTGAGTAAATATTTCAATTCATTTATAGTTTTGATTGTGAAGGGTGTTATAATACTATTGTGTAAAAGAGCACAAAAATCAGCCAATCAGGAATAGTAATTTAAACTGGATGAAAAACATTTGATGCAGACGGGGCTGGATTTACTGTTATAGTGTACAGGTACCAGCTGATTTACAAAAATTCTTAACAATGCCCAAATATATACTGAAATGCTTGAAAACAGTTCCCAAATATGTACTGCATCGGGGACCAAATAGTTATTGTGGCCTCATAAAAGTTAAATAAAATGACCATTTGCATTTTGTAGAGGGTTTATAAAATATATTTACCTCGCCCTCAAATAACATGCTTGCAAACAGTTATTCTTTCCCAGATTTATTGAAGAAAAGAACTTATTATTTTAATTTTGTCTAATATATATATATATATATATATATATATATATATATATATATATATATATATATATATATATATATATATATATATATATATATATATAATGGCTGGGAAGAAAATTCAAAGAACAATTATCTAAAATTAAATTGATGGACACACACACATACACACACAAATATACACAGAATATAGGCTAAGACAAGTGCAGATAGAAACAGAAGAAACAAATACAGATGCAGAGAGGAAGGAAACAGGAATTTCTGTTTAGATTAAAAGAATGTGAGCTTGCAAGTGAAAACACCTCACCCCCCTTTACACACAAGTTTAGTGTTTGATGTTACCAAAAATTATGTGTTAGCACTCCCTTAAAAAAGAAATAGATAAATATTTTCCTCACTTTACCTTGAAATAATTGCTAACAGTTATGAAATGGCCAATTGAGCATTTGGCTTATATTATTACAAAGTGTACTTAACGGACACTACTCGTAAAGTCTACACTTCACTGTCAGTACAAGAAAGTGCAGATTATAATCTGGTTAAGGAAGTATCGTGAAGAGTTATAAGGTGGTACGTAAGGTATGTCAATATCGGTTTAGGAAGTGTTAAACTGAAACGGAACAGGCACATTTCAAATTTGCAAGAGAAAAAGAACAATTATTTGATAGGTTGTGCTCAGCCAAAAAGATGGATCGGGACTAAGATAACCCGACACAATTGATATTTATTAAAGAGTTCAAGATTTATGTTCACAATGACGTTAAGATTTATCTTGATATTGATTATTTCTTGACTAACAAAGTTCCTTCTTAGCAAGTCTTCACTCAGCCATTTCAGTCTAATACTTTCAAATTTTAATCTTGCATAACTTTTAGGAATCATTTTTTTCATCAAATGGTCAGAAATCGTTTTTTCGTCAAACGTGCACATATTTCAAGTAACAAAGGGCACGTTATTTCTGTTGGATTCAGATTGAAAAATAAGCAACAGAATAAAGACAAATTCTCTTATTTCTAAAAGGTTATGGTCAGAGTTATTCATTTAAATCAGTACAAAGTCTGACTTCTTGGGTCAAATAAACCACATTGTGATTTTATTATGGAGAATTATGAACCATTCAAGTCGAAACGTTCTATATGATTTATTAGTATTCTGCCAAATATACCCCTATTAATGTTTTAGGGACACGGTAGCTTTTCGGCGGTTTTTATTATCAGGTACATTGATTTATTTCTGAGTCTTTTTCAATGAAATTATTATTCTGGGAGTAGAGTCCGGATTTATTACTCCTCTCCGTTGTGTAAATTTGTCTCAGAACTCAGTGAAAAAAGGAACATAGACGTCTTTACCCACTGAAGATATTCACTTATTACTAGTCATTACCTATCTGGAGGTAAGGTTGTAGTTAATAACTTGTAACTGACAAGCCTTGTTCGGATCAAAAAGTTGATCCTTTTTGAATATAAAATCCCTAATTTACACCCAGCTTGTACAGTTACTAAAACTATGGCGAAGAAAGCTTATGAAAATGATGTTGACTAGGAAAGTACTCTTTAAGCTGAGAGATTTATTGATCAGGCTATTGATGAGGTCACTTTCGCTCCTTGTATGGATCAATAAAAATGTACTGATCATAGTGATCCCCTTTTTTACTACTTATTCTCTTTATTCTAATCAGGCTGCCAAACGATGCTCATTGTCGAACAGGGAAAAGATTCTTCTGAGATCTCTATGATTCAGATTATTTTTAGCGAAACCAAAACCACACAAGTACCTGTTTGTTTCGGGGTTGTTTTTGCTAATAATGAGTTCCTTATAAGGCGATGGAGACTACCTGGTGTACTAGTGGTCAGTGGACTAACACGTTGTTCCTACGTCGTATAGAGAGGAACGTCTTAGTCTATCCAGGAAATTCCTCTGACTGGTCATTTAGGGGTAAATAAAACTTATCAAAAGATCTTGAATCATTTTTATTGGATCGTACCCGTGGTATAAGTGGTTAAAGCGTCCACATCGGATTCGAGAGTTCACGGCTTCGTAGCCAGACCGAGTCATACCAAAGACCTGTGATGACCTACTCATATATGGACAGAAAGAAAAGGTTGATAGGATACCATTTATTCTGACCTATCACCCAGACAATCCCAAAGTAGGTAAAATCATCGCAAACCACTGGCCAACCGTGCAATCGTCAGACATACTAAACCTAATATTTCGGAACAAACCTGTAGTAGCTTACCGGAGACCAAAAAACCTAAAGGACATCCTAGTCAGGGCAAAGCTAACGCCAATAGCTAGTCAAAACCAACCTAGTCAATCTGGAACCTGTGGCGATAAAAGATGCAAAACCTGTCAACATATGATAGAGACCAAGACATTCACTAGCACAGTGACTAAAGAAAAACTAAACATACATGGTCCAAACAAAACGTGCAAAACAGAGAATATGATTTATCTCATTACATATAAAATCTGTGACCTTCAGTACGTCGGAGAAACTGAAAAGCTACACAAAAGGATAAACCTTCATAGATCTGATTGGATGACAAAAAAGCTGTACAGAAGCCCGGTCGCAGAACACTTCTCCTCCCCTGGCCACACTTTCAGTGATATAATTCTTATCGCTATTGCTAACAACCACAGCTGGAGTTCCGAAACCAGAAAAGGAAAAGGAATCATACTGGATACGCCGCCTTAGAACATTGAAACCAAGCGGTCTAAACCAAGAAGACTAGAAATTGAAAACTATGCACTAGTAGAATTTAACATTTTCTAAATCTTATTATTCTTCAATTTTTACTATAAGAATAACCGGTATAGAATCAAATATCCGGGATATAATCTGCGTTACATAAATGTACAAAAAGTAAAAATAGATGTCGCTTTGGCTTGTAGACTTTTAGGGAATTATACAACGTTTTCAGTTTCCGCAACTAGTCTATACAAGCTGGTTGTATTTATAGTTTTAGCACATGTGAAGATAGCCATGTAGAGGTTTACAAATACAACGTTTTTGTGTTTATTTGTCGTATATATGTTTTGTATTTGCCTTTGAAAAAGACTCATTAAGAGTCGAAAGCGCTTAGGCTAGTTAGTTACTAGTTTCGTACTGTTCGTCGTCAGTTTATTGCATATATATATATATATATATATATATATATATATATATATATATATATATATATATATATATACAATCATACAGACACGTCACAGATAGTGTGATAGTGTGGCAATGATTTTGACTAGTACTACTCTTTTCGAAGAGACAATAGCTCCCAGGTGACAATAGCTCCCAGGTCATGCTCCATATTTAGCACATTACCGACTCCATCGATTCCTACCTCAAGGTCTAAAGGATATGGGAAGGGAAAAGTGAGGTGGTTAGTCTCTCCTTCACGATAATCAATTGGTGAAATGAGTGGTCTAGCTGCTGATGTAGCTGTTGCTGTTGTTGCCATTGAAAGAAAATGTATTATTGTATCTTCTTTTTTCTCTACAATTGTTTTTCCTTCTCTGCTTCTTTTCCAGCTGAATTGAAAGCATTTCATATTCGAATGTACTTCCATATCTTCCACTTGGCGTAGGAAATGCGGCACGTGCTCATGTGTACCGAGGTTTATCTTAACCTGCCAGTTTGGCTGCTTATTCTTCTGTGTTGACAAGTCAACAACGAATAGTCTCCGTG
>JAEAOA010000633.1:777500-810000 GCA_016746295.1 Potamilus streckersoni
ATGAAGCATAACTAATAAACATATTCCGGTATGAAGCGTAACTAATAAACATATTCCGGTATGAAGCGTAACTAATAAACATATTCTTGTATGAAGCGTAACTAATAAACATATTCCTCTATGAAGCGTAACTAATAAACATAGTCCTCTATGAAGCGTAACTGATCTTCAGAAAGTATTTGTGCATGAAGGATAACTTACGTTGTGAAAATATTCAGCATGAACAGTGTAGCGGATCCAGCGCACCCCCTTTGATTCTCACCTTTTAGTATCTACCCTCCCATTTCTGTCCCTATTAATTTCTGGAAGAATATATGACACTGCTTTCATGTACGTATACCTTGTGGCCCTCGATTATACTTTACTTAATAAACGATATACAACTTTATACGGCTTTTTAAACAACATAGAGTAACCATTGATAATTAATTTATCTGTCGGTCAGTAACAGTAATCAAAGTTGGGACAGAAACTAAAAGTTTCAGTCCTGCATCCTGTTTTTATGCTACTTTAGCTTTGTGTTCTATTATTTTTCCGGTTTAACACAAACACTTGAAATCTTGTGTTCTTGCTATTTTTAATTTATTGATCAATTTATGAACAAAATACCGACCACATGCCTAGAAAACTGTTATACAATCGTTTCTGCTCGGTGAGTTTTTGAAAAATAATTGTGGAGATTTAAATCTAAATTGGTGACGAGGTGAACCTTGATACAGTTTAGATTTTCAAGAAAACAGGTTATGGGAAACAAAAAGAAAATTCTAGCACAATCATTGTTTTTGTGCAACTAATGATTCGTGGGAAAGTTTTATTGTCTGGATAGTAATAATAAATGTTTCAGTGAAATATCCGTTTAGTATGAACTCATAAATTTATATTTGCACATCAGCATATTGTTCTGCCCAAAAGGTCAGCCATGTTGTTTTATCCATTATGTAACAAAGGTCTTGCGTTGTATATGAGAGAGAGAGAGAGAGAGAGAGAGAGAGAGAGAGAGAGAGAGAGAGAGAGAGAGAGAGAGAGAGAGAGAGAGAGAGAGGGGGGAAGGGAGGGAGGTAGGGAGAGGGGGGAGAGGAGGAGAGGGAGGGAGGGAGGAGAGGGGAGAGAGAGGAGAGAGGGGGAGGGAAGAGAGATAGAGAGAGGGGGAGAGATAGAGAGAGAGGGGAAAGAGAGAGAGGGGGGGAGATAGAGAGAGGGGAGAGGGAGAAGGGGAGGGGAAGAAGGGGAGAAGGAGGGGCGAGGAAGAGAGGGTGGGGTATGTGGGTGGATGGGTGGGTATGTTTACTTGAGCAATTTGATTGAAAAGTCTATCATACATCTCATTTTCAAATGATCAAGAAAAAAAGGCAAGGAAGCAACGAAATAAAGATCGTTTCCCTTTTGTTTCTTTTTTGCAACTTTTACAACGTAATGGGTATAAACTAAGTAACAGGAAGATGCCACAATCAACAAATTTTGCAAACCTATGAAATGAAAATTTGAGTATTACAAACTGAATCTATATTAATCGTAAAATGTTCTTTTTAAGTTTAAAAGAATAGAATTTTTCGAATGAATTTCAGATGTACTGGTCAGCTAAGAGTTTTGATGTATAACAATGTCATTGTTCTGAAAACCTTCGAATAATTCACAGTAGTCCTAGAATAATATTTTAGTGTAATGAGCACTTAGCAATTTCCAATTAATAATCCAAACAAATGTTTCCTCTCAAAAAATACCTAAACACAACATTAAATATTTCGTGCCGACTGCTGTTATAACAAGTGCAAAGGAAATATGAGCGGTCAAAACGCATTTTCAACTATTCGTATGTGACATTTTTCAAAAATCCTACATCGCAAAAGAACCCACCTTATTTAGCTCATCTAATGGAAGATAACTACATTTTTCGAAGAAACCATCATACCAACATGTCCAACGGGAAACAGCCCCAAACTTGTAAACAGGTTTTATTACAAATATTACTATTAATGAGTGTCAACACCTACGTAAAAACCTATTTTTTGACCGTATCCGATTTACACGCTTAATATCTTAAAATATAATTTTATACTCGTGTATAAAATTACCTATCTAGTATCTTGATTATATATAATCTGTACAATTAACAGCCATGAACAAAATTATGCATAATATAGATATAGAAGGGCAGTTTCAGTGTTACAGTGAGGGCGATATGCAGACTGTACATTACAAAAACGACGTTTTGAATTCAGATGAGATACAAGTTTGGAAAGAACAAGTGATGATTATGATAACGAGGTTTAATTAAATTATTGAGTCATTGCTACTATTACTATTACTGCTACTACTACTATTTTGGCTATTCTAATTAGAACAACTACAACTGCCGGTACTACTACTACTACTGCTTCTACTACTACTTCTACTACAACTACTAATACCACTGCTTCTACTACAACTACTACTTTTAATACTACTACTACTACTACTACTACTACTACTACTACTACTACTACTACTACTACTACTAAATGAGTATAAATAATAGAGTTTTCGCAATTGAGACAAGTGATGTGATGTGATTATGATATATTACGTAGCTTTAAGAATTTTTCAGTCATATCGTTACGTTGTCTGCATTGTGGCAGTTTATAGTTATGTCTAGCACTGGGGGATCATGCCGCAGACATGAAGTATGATGTCCACACCCAGTAATATTATCCTGACACCAGGCCGACCAGTCCTAACACTAACCTCTTAATGATGAGCGTCAAGCGATGCAGCTGTTAGAACCATTTTTGTAAGTCTTTGGTATGACGCGACCGGGGATAGAACCCACGATATCCCGCATCTGAGGTGGAAAACAATTGAGACAATTTTGTAGCTCAAGTTTAAAAACGTTTATTAAATTTTTTATAGAATATAATTTTTATCCTTATCAGGCTTTCTACACATACCGTATTGTGGACTATTTGTATAAAAGCATTTTAAGATGATGTACATTTTAATCAATTCAACTTGTTATCGTTCTTCTTTTTACATTATTATTATTATTATTATTATTATTATTATTATTATTATTATTATTATTATTATTGTTGTTGTTGTTTTTGTTGTTGTTGTTGGTGTTATTATTATTATTATTATTATTATTATTATTATTATTATTATTATTCAGAAAATTATAAAATTACATGAAAAATTTGAAGAAAAAAAGAATGAATCCCTTTAATTAAAGATTAAACGCAAAAACAACCTTTACTAATCAATAAGTTCTTTACTTTCATTGAAAATGAAACACATCGACCGGATGTTGTTACTTTTGGCCCGGAGAGAATAAGCTAAAGGTAGTTTTCTGTATATCCCGCCAAAAGTGGTAAAGAGACATTTCCGAAAAAATTTTTTGAAATTAACACGTTCTTATGCGGAGTGTCCAAACTAGACTCCAAATGTGGGAAACATTTGCACTATATAATGCTGACAAAGAGTGAGGGAAAATGACCGAGTCGTTGTCAACGGGGATTGTATCTCAATACTGACACCTGTTTCTTAAGGTTGAAGGGATTCACACCCACGAAAAAGGTGGTTACATATCTCCGATGATTTACTTGATTTTATACACAATTTTCTGTAATTTGCATGCGTAAATTCATGAACACTAAGCTAGGTAAATAAGAATATCAGCAAATAAAAAGAGACTATTTGTAGAAGTACATGAGGAAGAAATGTTGCCTGTATATTATTAGTTCGGATTTTCAAAATGGAAGGGGAGTTTCATGTCTTACCACGGTGGAATAATGACTATAGATAGCATCTGATCCGTTTGCTGTAAGATTTTGAGTCTTTCGTGGTGGTATGGATGGTCGATATTATCATATTATTATATTATGGATAGGTAATATTATTATGACTCCATGACCTTAAAGTATGTAATAGAAAAGAGCTAATGCCAACAAGTTTTGTAAAATTCATCAAAAAACTTATTCCTCTAGGATAAAAAGAAAAATTTTATAAAGAAACTGACGACATTGTGAATGAAATCCCAAAAATCCTAAACGTTGTATCACAAATCTTAATGTAAAGAGTTCCAAATAAATTCTAGTAGTGTTCCGAATAAATTTCAATAATGAACGTGATGATGTCCCAATAGCTTCGATTGGGTTAACATCACAACACTCTTGATGTATCACAGTGATATAATCCAAATATCATTGAATGAATTCACAATAATTCCAGAATAATGATTAATCCAAGAAATATTGATGAGGATTTTGTAATTGTAGGGAATAATTTATCTTAATAAGTCATCTCAAATTAAAACAGATGGCTAGCTTGCTAAGCCTCAGCATAAAGTCATGTATAAGCAAGCTATAATCTACTTTCTTACGAGTATTACCGCGGACATTTGTCTAAAGGTTGCCACGTGGTAGTGTTAATCTCCTAGGAGAGAAGAATACCACAGATGAGTAATATATAAGGACAGGTGGAAATCGATCTCACACTGCTAATCAAGCGATGCAATAGACTATTGAAGAGTCGAGCGGAAGAAATGCAATTGGAAATTTTGAAACATTTAATTATTGATATTATTAAATTGTTATTCATTGAATTTTAGCCTTTTGTATATTAAACCATTTAGCCGTCAGCATTGCTGACTGGAGGATCGGAGCTTTACATCTATCTTTCACTAATTTAACTTCCATCCCAAAATCGAGCTTGAAAGGGACTTCTGTAATAGTTTGAATAAAATATTGGGAGTACCCCACCCAAACCACATATAAAACGCCCACAAACGAACACAGCACTAAGACTGATTTCGCTTCATATGTTAAGTTATAAATGAGTAATTCTGAAGCAAATAACTTTATATAACCTTCCACTTGATCTAGGTCGCAACTACGTTTCCTGAAAATATTCTATCTTAATAGAAAATTCCATTCTACATTTTAAGGTTAAAATCAAGACTGTATTTATAACTCAGAGAGAAGTAAGAAATCTTAATATTACCTACAATGACATACAAATATTAGCTATGTATAATGTTGTTTACAAAATAAATGTTACTAGTCATGCGTTCCTCTCCAATCTTTAATCATGAACATAACATTTAACACTCAATGCAACTCAAATATATCGTTTGATTTACAGGTGACTGTTAATATTTATTCTTTTATAGCACAATTTTATGGAAGATAGTGTAAAAGTAATCTTGAGATTATTAATATAATCAGTAAAAGATGAGATATTCGGTACAAATCAATTTCAAAATAGGACAGTTATATTTACGTTAACGATACCTGTGTTTTGGATAAAGCCGAGTCGAATTCTGTACTTAGGTGACTTTGCCATTAGAGTTACGGTTAGAGTGACTGGCCTAACATTAGTGATTAAATTCAACATGTTTTACACAATTATGGCAGTAACTTGTGTCTTATTAAGTTTCATGTTCTTTTTTAAACTTCGCGTGCCAACCGCCTATATTTCATGTTTTGGACTGCACTTGTCACATAGGTGAATGCGTAAGCAATGAGATTTGTTAACGCAGTTTGTATACCTATTGAAATTTTTGGCGTTGTTTTATTGTCCCGGCAGACCTCTGTAACAACTATTTTTCAATGACTTAATGACTTATAAATCTTAAGTCACATCGATCATACATAACTGTCTGAGTTATTTTTTATTAACGTTGTATATTTTATGAATTAGTGTTACAAAAATTATAGCACACCTAAAATGGAAGCAGAACAGAGAAAATTAACAGACACATGAAATGGAAACAGCGCATGCAAATAAATGGTTTGACTCTAGCTTCAGTATACTTATAAAAATCTTCATTCAGTTATTTGACGGCATTATAACACTCCCGCATGTCACCCCAACCCATTAGATCTTATTATAACTTACCCTAATACCACCCCACCAAAATGGTTCTTTGCTGAAAAAATATAACACAACCTAATAATCACCCTACAACAAAGCTTCTTTGCCAATAAAAATATAACACACGATAAGAACCCAACCCCTTTCTTCTTTTATATAACAAACATACAATTGTAAACATATGTCTAAAACTTTACATCTGTATAGACAAGGTTGCAGAAATTCGACTGCACAGATGATTTGGAACTATATACATGATGAAAACCTCGTGTAGACGTGAATTTTGAATACATACATAGTAAAATCTGCGCAGGCCCTAGGGTAAGGCGAACGAAGCTAACACATTGGGCACCGCGCTTCTTCGCAATGCAGTTTTTGTGCTAGGGGCCCCACGCTCATCGTTTCCTGCATTGGGCCCCTCACATCCTAGGGCCAAGCATGAATCGTTGTGCAGATGTGGGATTTTTGAAAGATATATATATATATATATATATATATATATATATATATATATATATAATATATATATATATATATATATATATATATATATATATATATATATATATATATATATATATATATATATATATATATATATATATATATATATATAAGAACTTACACTTACACATGAGTTAGAGAGGTACAACTGGTACATTATTGGTCTCAACGAAGTGACCTGGAAAAACTTTAGCGAAATAACAACAAATGAAGGGCATAGAGATTAGCACCAAACCAAACTGAAGACAAACAACACCATTGGCATTAGAAAGAAATAAAGGTCAGAAGCTGGAAAGAGTGAAACGTTTTAAGTACATTACTTTGGTTCCGAAATAAGGCTAATGGGCTTGATTGTCATATCTATATTTCGGTATGTTTGTGAAACATAGACGCTCACATCAGATCTACAAAGAAGCATTCACACCTTCGTAATGAGATGCTGCTAGAAGATCCTGGGCATCTCATCCATTGTCCATGTGACCAACGAAGAAGTCCACAACATAATCCAACGAGCCATCAGATACTGCGAAGACCTCTTGACCACTGTAAAAATGCTTAAACTGAGATGGAACGGTCATGTCTCAAGGTCATCTAGACTTCCAAAAAAAACAATTTTGCAAGGCACATTGCGAGGTACAGAAGAAGATTGTTGTTGTTGTTGTTGTTGTTGTTGTTGTTGTTGTTGTTTGGGGCTTAACGCCATTTTTCAGCACACGATAGACTATACATGGCGG
The DNA here is from genome assembly GCA_016746295.1 of Potamilus streckersoni. Taxonomy (NCBI): domain Eukaryota; kingdom Metazoa; phylum Mollusca; class Bivalvia; order Unionida; family Unionidae; genus Potamilus; species Potamilus streckersoni. Next base: position 784,586 of record JAEAOA010000633.1, read on the forward strand.
CGAGTATTAATAGTGGAGGAAGAAACCGAGAAATTCCCGGAAAGAACCACCGACCAACGAGAAGCTACTGGCAAGCTTTGTCACATCAGCAATCGCCGAATCTTAGACTCGAACCCACGCAGACAGAGGTAAGATGGCAGTGATCGGTAACGGAGAGCGCCTTAGACCACTCGGCCACTCGGGGCCCCTACAGAAGAAAAGGCAGACATAAAAAGAGATGGGAAAACAACATTAGGGATTGAGCAAGCATGAGATTGGAGATTCCCAAAGGGCAATGGAGAACAGGGAAAGATGGAGAGAATTGATTAAATCAACTGTGGTGTCCTGAAGACCTACTGGTAAAGGGATTGATGATGATGATGATGATGATGATGATGATGATGATGATGATGATGATGATGATGATGATGATAATGATCATGATTATGATGATGATGGTAACAACCTTGTGGACATTTTCTCCGTAGCTTGTAAGCATTGTTGTTTTAATTCAATCAGATTTGATGTGAAGCTTCAGCCCAACAATGACTAGGATGTTTCTTGATAATCGCAAGGAAAGACCTCCCATTTACCTTTCAATAGTCTTCACGAAGACCATGCCGAAATGCAGATTACATATATATGGATACATCTTCTTAGATGATATAAGAAAATCTATCGAACTTGTACAGTGCATGCATACCACGACGATGGACCTTGTGAGAGTTGATCCAGTGTTATTTATTGATATGCAATTATTTAAATTACTCTATCTTGAAAGAAATACAAATTCTGCTTCTCTAGGTGTTAGTTTAATGCGAATGGAGAAAATTAAAAAGGTTTTATGAATCTACCCGTCTCTCTCTCTCTCTCTCTCTCTCTCTCTCTCTCTCTCTCTCTCTCTCTCTCTCTCTCTCTCTCTCTCTCTCTCTCTCTCTCTCTCTCTCTCTCTGTAGCAATTTAATAGCGCTTCTGATAAAACGACCTTCTGTACTTTTTCATATGTACTATGTCCGTGGCTTTGACTAAATATGCCTATCATAATTAAAAGATTGGTTTTGCTGGCGTTTAATATTGCCATATAGGACAAGGGTTTGGCTGTTTTTGTCGTATTGGACTAACTTCAAAAGCTTTTTAATCAAAATTTCCTTCTTGGCTCATTCATTGCTGTCCCGTCCGACTCGTATTTTGTAAGATCTAAATTTTCCTTCGTTTTCTAATTCATTCCGTTTTCAATTTGATGAAATGTGATATATTTAAATCGCCCTCGGCTCATTCGGAGTTGTTTATTGTTTTGTGCATTGTATGAGCCATGTTTCTATACATGAGAATATCTTTATGAGTCTTTACCATCAAGGTTTTAACGTTGATCATTGTGCCCTTATTTCCGATGAAGACAGTGCTAAGTAAGACAGTTGTGCAATTGAAAGGAGATATTTATTAACAGATCAAGATGAGATTGAGATATAATTGGGCACTAGATAGGACATGACATTTTTATTTGGACACTACATATATTAGTTTTAATTGGGCACTAAATATGACAGTTTAATTTGGGCACTAGATATGACAATTTTATTTGGGTACTAGATATGACAGTTTTATTTTGTTGAGAAGCAATTGTTGTTGTGTTTGTTTTGTTTTTAAAGCCACTTGTTTCCGTACATGATAAGCTATATATGGCGCCAGAAAACTTAGTGGATGAAGAACCCGGGAAAACCCCGGTAAGAACCACCAACCAACAGGAAGCTACTAGCAAGCTTTCTCACTCTCACACTCCAACCCACAGCTTTCCCACAACAGACCCAACGTGGACAGAGGCGCGATGTCAATGATCGGTAAACGTGTTCTCTTTAGACCACTCGGCCACCTGGAGCAAGATTGAAAGTGTTAATTCGCTAAATTAATTTATTTGGAGACGGAGACAAGAATTGCTAAAGAGTTCAATTTTAACCACTGTTCACACTTGGTGGTCATATTTTTGTGCAATTTGGACAAAAATTAAGACTTATTCTGGCGTTCCATAAAATATTATAGTGTTCCATAACATACTCCAGTGTTCCATGAACTATTATAGTATTCCATCTTGAATAATTACTTTTTGAGGGCTAGGTGTATTAAAACACGAACAACACTTATAATTATCTTAATTAAACTGACTTCCTCGCAGTAGTTTCATGTCTTTATAAATATATTTTTCCATTATAACTGTCTTTTTACTTTTTACTCTCCTTGAAAGACAGTAGAATACGGTTTTTCTATTTTCTAATCTCATAGAATATACAATGGAATACGGTTTAAGAAAAAGCAAAAGAGAAAACAAGAGTAACTTCTGATAATGTACTTATCTATCAGCCAACAAATCAATCTGCCAATGAACGGAGTTTACGTCTATGGGCAGAAATCAGACTTTCAATGCTATACGATCCCTCTTTATGATCATAGGAAAAATTGAAAATGGTTGAATTTACCAGGAAAACAGGTCGTAGGTAGAGAACTATCTTTCTGCAAAAATAATATTTAACCAGAAAACGTGAAATCTTTCTTTTATAGCGCTACCATTGTTTTTTGGGTTTTTTTTTTTACAATCTAATGGATTTTAGAAAGGTTATTATCCGGACAGAAACAGTAATTATTTCAGTAAATGCTTTAACTAATCAATAATTATTGTAAAAGAGAATCGCATTTTTGTGCTAAATGATCTGTCATGCTGTTTTCTCAAAAATGACTGTTTGATTTATGGTAGTAATAAATAACGATTCAAGGAAATAAACAAGATCCGTCTTTGGTTTCTCTTTTCTGTGATTATATACTTTCGTTATAAACATTTCCTTGTAAAGGGGGGAGAACCCTGTTTGTCCTGTCAATAGTATTCGTACATAAAGATATGTACTGTTACCTTATTCAAAACAATTTAATGCTTTTCTTTGATACCCTTCCCCGACACTATCTCTACATCCACTAAAGTAAACAGTCTTTAAAAATACGTATATCTACAATTACTGATATAGTTATACTTTCTTTGCACTGTATTATTAAACTCGAATATCGTTAAGTATACATTCCTAAGAGCGTTGTTTGTAAACGTACACCTTGCTCCATGGGAAACATGCTTTTGATTGGCTCTAAACAAAGTTAGTTTATGGCTATATTTATAGGACATGGCTGACAGGCCTGCTACTGGGATTTTGTGCAAGGGGGAATTCCCTGGGTAAGTCCCTCTTTGCATATATTCTGTCGTCTGCATGCTTGCAATTACGTATGTTTGGTTATAAATCAAATAGTATTTACTTTTCATGAAAAATCAACTTCTCATTTCTGCAAAAATATGTCCATTTGTCATAACTAGGAAGTTTATCTAAAAACTAGGTCATCCCGGCGTCTATGATTACGTAGAAAAATAGTTTTAAACCTCTTCTGAGAAATATGTCAGCTGATTGTATAAAACTCGGAGTCATTTAAGTTAAATTCATTTGAGCAACAAATCAATCTCATTTACAGATGCAATTACCCTTACTGTGAGGTAAGAAATTTGTTTTTAACCGTTCAGTTTTATTTTCTACATGATCAAATGGGTTCGTAAGATGGCTTCTTGTTACTCAATTGTCTAATTTTGAAACTTATAAGTGTCATTCAAATATATCTTTCAATTTACTCCAATAATATTCCAATTAAAAATCTTATGCCATAGTAATTATTACGAGGGAAATTCGTGTTCTTTGATTAGATCCATAGTAATATGTAAGTATAAAGCTGAATGTAATTGTGGTAAACTTTACAAACCTGATTCTGCGCATGTCTAAGTTCTTGAAAAATATTTTTGCCCGTTTCTTAAAGACGCAAATGGAATGGGGGGGGTATGCTTATATTTCATTCATTGATTCTACTATTAAATTCTTGGAAAGTGATCAGATTATGTGTTTAAGAAAAAGGAATACAAAATTCTTAAGATGAAAATTTGCTTCCTTTATATTTAAATATTAAACCGGATAACGCGATTTCGCTTTTGTAATATAGTAATACAAAATCCTAAATAACACGATGAGTTGCCAATTAACATTCCATTCAGGTATCCTCCAGTGTTGATGATTTTGGCAAATTGTTAATTCATCCTCAATGCGAAATTGTTAATTCACCGCCAATGCGAAATTGATAATTCAACCTCAATGACAAATTGATAGGTATACATTTCATTTATAAGCACAAAATGGCATAATACAATTTTTCCCCCAATTACATTTCTCAGAACCTAAATTGGGATTGCTTCCTAATTTTGTTTTTATTTTATACTTACAATGTATATATTTTATGAAACCGCTCCTGTGGCCTTCGAGAGGTCGCGGTCTCGAACCCCGGCTGAGTCAAACCAAAGACTTATAAAAATAGTAATAACAGCTGTTTGGCGCTCAGCATTAAGAAGTTAGTGTTAGGACTGGTCGGGTTGGTGTCAGAATAATGTGAATGGGTGGTATGCTCTGGAAGTATTCATGCATGAAACATAATTTGTATAGACGACTGACTGTTCTAAGTATTTAAGCATGAAATAATCGGTTAGAAAATTATTCAGAGTTGTGATGTACGTTTTTCATGAATCGTCACTCAAAGTGAAAATGTAATCATTTTGCATTATACACAGTATCACTGGCCAGTGTCTTCAATCAACAGAAGACCGAAATGTTTGCGTGTTATTTTCATAATTGATTGATTGATTGATTGATTGATTGATTGATTGATTGATTGATTGATTGATTGATTGACTTCTACACTGGTAATACTAACCTTTATTTCATATGTTAGGTAATTGCCTTGTTCCAGCTTGAACTTTAAAGATATATAAAAATAATTTCAAATCACATTCATTGTCTTAGTACCAGAACTGAGCTACAAACTATTCTTGAAAACCGACCTTGTAATATATTTTATATTTTCGTTATTTCTTCTTTCTTTGATGATGATAATGATAACGACGGCAACTATTATTATTATTATTATTATTATTATTATTAATATTATTATTATTATTATTATTATTATTATTATTATTATTATTATTATTATTATTATTATTATTATTATTATTATTATTTAGGTGCTTATGAAAATCCAAGAGAGAGAGAGAAGGAAAAAGAAACTAGGTATCATCCAAATTCAGGAGATCTTGAAAAGAGAAAGAACATATAAGACAGTGTATTATTTAACAAGTTTTGGCTCTTTCCTGAAAACTCCTTACTTTTTTCCTGAAAATGAAACAAATACGATCGCTAATGGTTATTGTTTGCCAACAGAGCATAATCTACAAGTGGTGGTTTAAATATCACAATAAACGAATGGCGAAGAGACTGTTACGAAACAAATGCAGGTTTTTGTGCAAGGTTCCCAATCTGGGCACCAAACTTGGAAAACCTTTGCACTATGCTGCACAAAGAGTGAGGCAAACTAAAAATGTTTCTCAAAATAACGACACCGATGACGATGAAGAATTTCTTGGAATGCCAAATCCTGTACCTTGACGTCGACGTGATTTGCACCCAGGCAGAAAGTGTTGGCTATAGCTCATATAATTCATTATAAGTTTTGAATAAGTACATATTTCCTGGGGTTTTTTTACGTGTACAATGGGTGGATTAAAATGTCGTTGTCTTAACCATCACCATCATGAAATGTGAAAGAAGTAGTTTGTAGAAATGTATTGATCAGCGACATGTCGAAGTAAACATGTTTCTGTCTATAGATTATCGTATTCAATACTGAAAGCGAGTTTCTTACGTCATCATTTGTGGCATAATGGCTACAATTAGCTTCTGATTTGTTGCTGTATGTTGTGAGACTTTCATACCTTTTAGATAAACAGTATGACGTATAATTAGCTGTACATAGAAACAGTCATTCAGAGTATAAAGGAGGTCATCATAATATAATATGGCTTTGTACTTTTGATTCTGTAGGTAAATAAAGTAACAAAAAATGACTTTTCTCTTTGTATTGCTTATATACCAATACTATTGATCAGTAGGAAAATGAAACCAGATCAAAGTCATCGCAGTTTTTGTTATTACATCCAAAAACCACCTCGAATAAATATATGCATACATACATAATTATGCACCAACCTTGCACACACACACACACACACACACACACATTTATGAACCAAGCTTACATACATACATGCATACATACATACATACATACATACATACATACATACATACATACATACATACATACATACATACATACATACATTCATACATACATACATACATACATACATACATACATACATACATACATACATACATACATACATACATACATACATACATACATACATATACATTTTTATATCAACCTTACACTCATACGTACAAAACAATAGTATTATTTTTATTATTGTTATTTTAGTTATTATTATTATTATTATTATTATTATTATTATTATTATTATTATTATTATTATTATTATAATAATTATTATTATTATTATTATTATTATTATTAATTTTATTTATTATTATTATTATTATTATTATTATTATTATTATTATTATTATTATTATTATTATTTCAAGAGTTTAACTCTTCTCAGAACCATAAATCTGTATTATGAAAACATTACAAAAAAATATCAATCGTGAAAATTATTATAATATATTTATTTGTCTGACTTGAAAAGAAGTATTTATAAGTGAACTCATGAATCCATAATAAATTCTCTAATTATCTATGTACATACATAAATACATACATCATTACATACATACATACATACATACATACATACATACATACATACATACATACATACATACATACATACATACATACATACATACATACATACATACATACATACATACATACATTCATACATACATACATACATACATACATACATACATACATACATACATACATACATACATACATACATACATACATACATACATACATACATACATACATACATACATACATACATGTAGATTCATAATGAGCATTTTAGATTTCGATAACTTATTAAGTCAACTCCTTCTATAATCCATGACCTGACACTTTTTTACGAGTTCATTTAATACATTTGAGAAATCTGATTTCTAATTCATTCAAAGTACAATTACTAATTCGTTGGAAATACAACGGTGACACCATCAAAACTCTGTAACCGCATTTGCAAACAATCCCATATTTGTATATGATATGAACAGTGGTGTCATTGTTGAAATTTAACGAAGCAATATCCGCTAGCCTAAAATGGAGACTCAAAAGCAAACTTATATGATACATGTGTCAGGCAATTGCACCATTATTGATTATGACAATGCTGCAGAGATTCCTTTTGTGTGAGGCAAAAACCGTACAGAGATATGATTATTGATCAGGACTATATTGTACACAAAATATTCTGCTGATAATATTTGTTTTGTTTGAGGTTAATTTATATTGATTGTTGCTGTATTGTTTGTACAATATATTTTTTAGAGAATTGTCTTGTAAGTGAGAATAAATTATATTCGATTAATTATCGCGGCATATATTACCTTAACGTCAAAATTTTCACCGATCGGTGTGTATATTATTTTCAAACGATTCATGAGCAAATCTTGTGCAAGAATATTATTGCATGGACAATGGAGTGTTCCTAATGGAACTGAAAATATCAGAAGCATAAATGCTTCGTAGGATCTGTTAAAAAAGAACGTTCAGAAAATGTATGAGTTTTCAAATTCATATCCAGAAAGACTTGATGAATTAACCTCCACCTCCCCACATAAAAGTCATTGTATGACGATATTGTGCAAGGAACCTTCAAGCCACTAACGTTGGCTGGGACAATCAGAATATATAGTACAACGAGTAGTGAATACGCCATTCCTGATATTGAAAGAATTAGTGATGACAATAGCAAAAGCGAAGATAAAAGACCGCGCTTTAATTTGAAAAATGTCGTTATAATATCTAAAATCACAAATGGCAGTCCAAAGAATAAATTCACTGGTAATAGAGATCATTAAGAAATGATAAAAAAAAAACTTTGAAATGGTGGGTGGCATTGCTTCATGAGTTATTTTTGTGCAAAATAAACCCAACATAACCCTTACTGTCAATACTTGGGGGGACAGTATCTATAAATAGTTTCAGGTTCAGAAACTAAGATGCTAACTAGTTTGAAATTCTTGCACGTGAATGCAGACAATGGTCAGTTTCGAGTTTGTATGATGCATTATCAAAATGGTAAATGGGATGTTATTGCACTAAATACCCACTTGAGGAAAATTTAGTTGCAAAGGAAAATCGTTTTAGCACCAAACTAATTTAAGAGGCTGCCGTTAGGAAAACTAACTTGCTTACGAGACGCTAACTTACATCGGCGACAACGATTATCTGCTGGCTCCGAAAGCGCTCTCGGTGCCGCAGAATTGGTTGTTTGTGTAGTAGTCTATGTGTTATAAATTATACCAGACACAAGTATACTTAAGTATACAGAGAGCTGGTAGTACCAAACCTGTTTAATTAAATAGTCTAAGTGCGAAATATTCAGCTGTACTTGCAACTGGTGATGCATATATGCAAAGTGCTATATTTTCGGCAAAGCTCCTCGACCTCGTCGTATTCAGGAAAACTTATGGAGTATCCACTTTAACCTTATTTAACCAATATTCCTAACCGTGATCAAGATAAGCTTCGATGGTGGACTCATTGCCATAAACGGCAAAAAATAAAAACAAATATAAGTCGACAAAGCCAATCCATTCTGATGTGCCTGTTTTGGACTAATGCACGAGTTTTATTACCACGAGATCAAACCACGATGGGATGACAAGATCGTGAATATTTTCATGGAACATACATGGACGTTACCCGCCTGTAAATACCAATCAAAGTGTTTTCGAATGTGTTCAAAACGGGTGGCTGCGAAACAGATTTGTGGGTAAATGGTGACAGACTTCTGCTTCATTGCTTCTGCATTTTTTAACCCAATCGTGCGTATGATTTCGTTATTCAACGATGCTATGAAGCCGTGTCACCCACTCGCGAGATAGTTCTGGACCGTTCCTGAAAATTTTCTTCACGCAATGATGCTTGAATAATTACACCGCAAATTCACTATTCAATCGTTACACAATAGTATTGAATGTTTGCGATATAGTGACAGTGGGACCGTAGCGTTACAATAGTGAATTTGCCCTATGGTGACATGGAGAATTAACGTAGGTGGGTCTGTATAGCGACAAGGGAAATTTCACGTGGGGAATGTATAGTGAAAATGTATTGGACCTTATAGCGACAAGGAGAATTGTATAGGAGTGACGTCACAGAAATGGGCACTGGGGGAAACAATGGCACTAATGCTGCATGTTGCTACGCTCAACCGAGAGGAATAATTGCAAGGGCTGACCTAAGTACACGCTACTCTAGGGACAAGGTACAAACACAATAGAACATGTTTAGAGACATGTATATAGACATAGACACATAAACAAAGAACTATACTATATAACCACATTAAGGCAATAAATCATTCATCACATTAAGACAATAAGTCATTCATTACAATGAAACACTTAGTCATTCCTCACATTAAGACACAGTCATTCATGACATTAGGACAGTAAGACATTCATCACATTAAGACACTAAGTCATTCATTACAATGAGACACTTAGTCATTCATCACATTAAGACACAGTCATTCATGACATTAGGACAGTAAGACATTCATCACATTAAGACACTAAGTCATTCATCACATTGAGACAATAAGTCATTCATCACATTATGGTAATAAATCATTCATTACACAAGACACTAAGTCATTCATCACATTGAGACAGTATGTCATTCATCACATTAGGGCAATAAATCATTCATCACATTAAAACAAGAAGTCATTCATTACAATGAGACACTTAGTCATTCATCACATTAAGTCACTAAGTCATTTAACACATTGAGACAGTCATTCATGACATTAGGACAGTAAGACATTCATCACATTAAAACACTAAGTCATTCATCACATTGAGACAATAAGTCATTCATCACATTATGGTAATAAATCATTCATTACACAAGACACTAAGTCATTCATCACATTGAGACAGTATGTCATTCATCACATTGAGACAATAAATCATTCATTACACAAGACACTAAGTCATTCATCACATTGAGACAGTATGTCATTCATCACATTGAGACAATAAATCATTCATTACACAAGACACTAAGTCATTCATCACATTGAGACAGTATGTCATTCATCACATTATGGTAATAAATCAGTCATCACATTGAGACATTATAGTTGTTGTGAGAGTTGAGAGGCTATGAAGTGTATAGGTCTTTAGTCTATGTGCGTGGATCAGCGTTTTCTGTCATAGTTCATTTCACACATTATTGATAACTCTATCCTATCTGTAGCACAAACTTTCAAGTCAGCGTTTTTAAATGTAGCTAACAGTAAATAATTTGTTTACACGAAGTATTTAAAACTAGTTAGGCAGCTTTAGCTACATTTTATGACGCTGACATGAAAATGTACTGCGCTAGGCCAGGATATAGGAAAAAAATTGATCATGCTGTGAGAAACGAACTCGCATAATACCAAAAAGATTGATATCCTGAGCGTGCGTGTTTTTGGATATCATGAAATGTCTTTGTATGACGAATTCTCGAAGATGTATTGACCTTAAGTTACTATGTATTTGTTATATATTGTTTCTCTTTGATTTTAAAACAACTACATCAGGCTCAGCAGAAGACAACAATTTTTTTTTTTATTATAAAAATAAGTTCTGAGCGCGAGGACACCTTGATCGAGAGGACTGGTCGGAGATGACTAGACTAAGATAAGAAAAGTAAGGTTAGCTTAACAGTTATATTTCTCTGTCGCGTGGGTGAAAAATTGTTAGAACATGACGGAAACTTCGAAGACGACAAATTGGGGTGCATGAGCTGTGGAGATGAGAAGTAATGGTATAGCAGCGGCAACCAAAGCAAACGAAGTCCTACTTCCAGAAGAGAACGATTTTAATTGGTATTTAGTGGATTTTCTCTTTCCTTTACAAGATTTTATTCGGTACTAACACCTATTCCACCTATCCCTTCCTTACTGTACGTGGATAATTATACATAGAGGCAGAAGGAAGAATTGCAGAAAAAATTTAAAACAGAAAGAAAAAGAACAAGATCTTTCTCAGTCAACAGCAGCAGCGAGCAAATTAAAAGGAAAACATAAAAATAAAGGAAGAAGAAGAAACAAAGATAAAACTTGGTCTAGGAGAGAAGGAGGACAGTGAAAGCCAACTCGTAGTCATTTTGATAGAGTAAAAAAAAGGCTGAAAGAAATGTATCAGACTTCTTTAATACGACCCAAGTGAAAAAGACGTTCCCGAACCAAACAGCTCAACTCTGTTTACACTCACACTACGCCTGAGATGTCAGAAGTAATGATCTCTACAAAATCATTGACAGTAACAGACAGTAGGCCTTGCCAGTGGTAAAGGAATAAATAGTAAAAGTTCATTACCTCCCGTTCCTGAATTTGTTTTAGAGACAATAATCAAACGCTTCGCTTCTTTTCAGGGCCACCAACCTGTCTCAAAAACAGACTACTCAGCTTTGGGGAAATCAAATACATCTTAATTCCGATTTTTTTATGATGTACGTGTGTGAGTGAGTGAGTTTGGGCCCTTTTTATAAAGATCTAAATCAAGAGACACTAACGTTTCTCTTTCTGATATATTGGTTGGTACAGCCTACAATCAAATTTCACATTATATCACTTTATAATTGTTTTTCTTCTTTTCCTCTCTCTCTCTATCTCTTCAAAAATTTATTCACTGTCAGGTGATTTTCTCTCATTTTCTTAATTTTTTCTTGTCTTTCCTGTCTTCATTTCTTCTCTTTCTTCATGGGTATGGGTTCTTATTCCTTTTCGGAGGATACCTCTCCTCCTGTTCCTGTTGTGTGTTGGGTCGGTTCTCTTTTTTCTCAGGACAGTCAGAAGACCAATGTCCTTTCTCTTGACAATAAAAAGTAGGTATATTGACCTTTTTCTCTGTTGGTGACTGTGTTGCTTGACGTTGTGGATATACTGAAAACCAATGTCTTTTTTTTTCTGACAGATATAGCAAATATCTTGAGTTTTATCTCGAAAGTAGTGGCAGTAGTCCATCTGCTTTTCTGCAGAAAACCTTTGTATGACACTTCGTAAAGCTTTGATCAGAAGTTTGATCTGTGTTGGTGTCCTTCATCTTTCTGCTTAGATTTGACAGTGAAATGTGTACGTTAAGGAAGACTCCGACCGTACAGTTATATATAAGGGACCGTAGCGTTTAAAATGTAGTCCTTTTAAATTTAGGATTAAGATGAAATGATTGCGTCATTTGTTGTCTAAAGGAGAAGAAAGAAAGAAAGAGGCAGAATAATGACATATTGCCTTGCATAGTAGCTGAAGTTTGGCTCAAGTTCAAGCCAATGATTTTGAAGATAACATGAGTGAGCCAGAATCCACACCTGTCTGCAACCAGACCGTAATAGTCAATGTCAAACCAAAGTCCATCAGTAACGCCTGAAAATTATTACCACATTTGAAAATTTAGAACCACTGCCTACACTTACACGGTAAAATTTAAAGAATTCTAGTCAAACATACCGCTTGAGAAAAAAAAAACCGATTCATGATCGATTTGTGGAATTCTTATTAACCACATCTAGAAAACGAAGACGATCGCTAGACACTTTCCATTTAAAAACGACAGCTTGAAGTCCCCTGTTTGTTTAGCAGACCAGCAGAATTGATACCTTCAAAAGTTATGGACAAAATTCATCACGCTCAACATGGCCTCGTTCTCTCGTCCCAATGTGACCGGACAACTCAGATAGGTGTCATTGGTGGACACCTTTCGCAGTATGAAGCGTAACCTCGTCCAGATTAAGAACCTTCAAGCCAAGATGTGCTTAGCTTGTGCCATCCTAGTATGCCAGCAAGGACGACACGGAAAAGAGCCCCAAAACATTATTCAACGATCGAATCGAGCCAAACAACAAAGAGAAGCAGAACTCCTGTTACAGAAAACTATCCTGTCCACACACACACACACACACACACACACACACACACACACACACACACACACACACACACACATACACACACACACCTAATGACATTCCTGAAATGCAAAAACTGAAAAATGTCTTGGTCTACGCTACACGTTGAAAGTGCATCCTCAAGAAGTGTATGTATCTCTGTTGTCTCAAGGCACGAACTTCCAAATGGAAAACACAATCACGTCTATCATTACGATGAACATTTCGATACCAGTACCATTATCACTAAATGCCTATGATACAGTTATTTCCGTGAGAAATGTGACTAGAGCTATAACAATCGAGAGCAACGCAAGCATTGTCTATGGAACTGTGAGGGATGTTTAGCCTCTAAACTTGACGAATGATAACAACGAGCGCATTGCCCAGCTTATCAGTGAACTTTTGTCACCCTTATCTCTTACCAGCAACATCTAAATGAAAGCTTCACAGCGGACAATTGCTTGTCAACTACTGAAATGTTGCCCTTGCAATGCGCATGTATGTTCAGGAAAGAAACGTTGTCATAAATATTCATCAAATTGTGGACTTTAAACACGAATGTTTTATGCAGAATACGAACCACAATAGGAAGAGGAAGAAGAAGACCACAATAAGAAAGGGAATGTCATCTTTTTCAATTTTGAATGTATGGATGAGACCGGCATTCACATTCCTAATTTCTGCGTGGTTCATCGAGCGTGCGAAAAGTTCCTCCAAGAAACCATCTTTAGTTATTGCTCTTACTGTAGCAATATTCCTGGAGGACGTGAAAAAATCTTTCATGGATTTAACACGCTGACCGATACTGCGCAGTGGAATTTAGACTATTGACAAATAGTGGAGTCAAGAGGATATAGAACGTTATGGAGATTACAATAGCTATGCCCCAGTGATGGCTCACAATTTCTCGATACGAAGGGCAGTTTCTTCTGAAATACAATACGGATCAAAACACCAAACATCCTAAGGTCGCATTGAACGTATCCAGGGTCATTTCCAGGCAATTGAAACAAGTGAATTTTAAAGATTCAATGAGTAATTTGGTCATGTTTTTGAGTCGAATACCTAAAAAGCTTGGAATGACAAAAATGGGCAAAGATTATTTCAGCACTGTTTGAATACCGAATCCAATAAACACGCCGTTGTAACCCTTTTGCCTGATGCTCACTGCTATGATTCCTAGCAACGCGAAACTTTCTATGCATGGTACCACACTCATGCTTAGGACCCCTTCGACGTTCAGGAAGACATATGAAAGTATTGTCGTTTCGACATGGACAGTTTACGGCGATGCTGTAGAAATGTTCATGGAGCACGGAGGGATAGATCCTTTGGAAAAAGTCTGAACCATTGCCAAAATGTGTCCCGTAGCTAGTGTACCACAAACGATTCATGTCATAGAAGACATGAAAATCCTGTCTGTCATACACCCTCAAAAGATAAATGTCTTCAAACGTCTGTCATACACTCTCAAAAGATAAATGTTTTCAAACGTCAACACTTAGTCAAAGCTCTACACTGGCTAAAATAATTGTGCGAGAAGGATGACAAATCTATACAACACGCTTCAAACGTAGGAGAAGAAAATACCATGGGAACTTATTCCGTGGATGCTTGGAATGTAGTAAACTCTAAAATAGTGTACGAGGTTAACGGTTGTTTATTTCTCGGACATCCGATTTGCTATCCTCAACGGTACACCCAAAATCAGTTTTTCTTAACATACCATGGAAGACTGGTATGAGGTCACTTGTCAGCGATGCTTATAGTTAGAAACGCAAGGATACCAAGTCGTGGAAATGTGGGAACATGAGTACGATAACCGTTTGAAAACCGATCCCGAATTTAAACGCATCGTAGAAAGTTACAAGTTGGTGGACCCTCGGACTCCGCGGGACAGTTTGTATGGAAATGGACGAATGCCGCTCGTTTGCTGTTTCACACTGACGAGGAAAAAGAAGAAGAAATCAAATACCTAGACGCGTATTCGCTGTATCCTTATGTGTGGAATTATTGTCAACTGGTTATTGTTAACTACTTTCTCAAGACAAAGGAGTACCAAAATGGCGACGGAAACTCAAAAAGGCACTTTTACAAACTACTGCCTTTTTGAAACTGAAACAAGTAAGCGGCTGTCCGTCCTGGTGCCAAACTTCCGAAGACGAAAATAATTTCAAAGAGAAATACTTTGAGCAGGAAGGCATCACTTTAAAACACATTGAGAAGAAAGAACCACACATATTGTTTGCCTTAGTGATGTTGAATTGCTTGTGTGGCAAAATGGAACAACGACCGTGTTTACCCAAGACAGAGTTTGTTTTTATCAGAGACTGATACTTTCAGATGATTCACGACAAAATCACGACAAAATCAAATACATAAAACACGTGGACGAACTTTGTAAAGACTTGATCGAGGTCAATTCAAAGAACTGGACTTTGTACAGACCGAAGAATTTGGAAATTTTATTATTGTATCCTACGTGACTGCCCATGCTGTCTTAAACTTGAACGAAGCCTTACACTAATTAGGAGATCATATTCTGTATTTTGAGAGGGACAGTTGCAGCTACATCGATCGTCTTGGTCAAAGTTACCGTGAAATTGTAAAGGAGCGTGTACATACGGGCAGCCCGACGATTATATTCTAAGTATTGCTAGTGGCGGTCTAAGAAATTATGGCTTACAATATCGCGACCAAGAAGGAGACAAACACACCGATAGAAAAGCAACTGAATTGGCTCTATATTATCGCACCAGTTAAGAGGAAAATGTTTGGGTATTACAAGAAGCATTGCAGACTTTAGAGGATCCAATTTGCAGTGTGCATCTATGAAACTTAGTAGATTGTACGTTTAGCTACACACCAAATTCTCGGTCGACCTTTGGAAAAACTGTATCAAATCGTACCAGAAGGGAGTGCGGATCCCCAACCACTACACTTTACATTACGGATACGTCGATATTTGTCAGCTTATAAAAAAGGTAAAATGTCCAAGACCAATAGTTCATTGTGATTACAATTGCCAAGCGCGAAAGATGAATCCTTTCAATCAGACACATTTTAAGTTCGGTGATTCTCAAGTTGAGTGCGATGATGTGCCTTGTGTTAGCAGGGATGTAGTACGCTATATGCTCAGCAATTAAGCAGGGCTTCGTGGGAATTTGGCTTAGACTACTACTATAACACATATCATGTAAATTCGATAGTGTGCGTGTCAAATCTGATGGAAAGCGATGATACGTTATCGAAGCCTCTTTACCTATTTTCATACTCAGAGTGAAACCATGCTGCTACCACCCTAGGAATGTCATCGATGCCTGAAGAAACTACTTCAGGTTTTACCCTAGCCTCAAGGAAATAAGCTTGTGAAAGAAGAATATTAGTTTCATGTGCGTATGGCTGAATACTGCGGCTTTGAAGATCTTTTCCAAATCTTCTAAGGAAAGTAGCCTAAATACCTGGGAGGACATATCCCAAAGAATTAGCCAGAGACAGATTTATCGACATGGGCGAAGGTGATAAAGTCAAGTGGTTCAGTTACGGTATGTCACTTCACGGGTGGGAGCAAACAATTTACCCGAAAGATGCTCGACAGCCTCTACACTGTCACTATCTACCTCTAGTGTTACCGAAGTAATCTCTTTCTGGATACTTTACAAGAGAATATTCGTGGTTTGCCTGTTGAATTGTGAGAACGCATTTACCAAGAGTCTGTCAAAATCCAAGTCAAACTCAAAGAACAATTGCACTCTGAATATCATCAATATTTGAGCCTCTTGTATCTGTATACTATAAGAGGATTGATCCGTTTTAAAGTGTTCAAATGGTCTAACATTAATAAATTACCCAAGGGCCAGAAGACTTTGGTTGCTCCTCATTCTCCTTACCAGGTGTCCATGCTGCAACGAAATCCAGAGGAAGACGTAGAGAATTACCAAACTTTCCTTTTACAGCAAATATTGTTTGCAGAGGAACATTCTGTACAGTATGTAGTGTGTGACCTGGTGACTTAGACACTTTGGATTCACCACTGGAGTACGATCAGTTCTGTGCAATTGAGTACATTTATTACCTCAGACAGAGGAGGGTATAAACACTTCCTACCATGCCACGACGTTTATCAATCGTGATAAAACAGATTCCTTGGAAGGAAGTAATCAACACTATTCAGACTGCATAAGTTTACCAACACATTTTACTCAGTCAGTTAAAAGTGTTTCACTTTCATCTCCAAACTTCTAAACCTCTCATTGGAAACAATTGTGTTTGTGAAATTGTAACCACTCCAGATGCTTACGAGGATGTGTGTATATCTTGTTGTTTACACTCTAACTGGAAAGATGTACGTGCTTTGAAAAATTTTGGTTTCATCGCCAATAATTTGTTATGCATTCAGATGAGACAGAGAATATAAAGTGTCTAGTGAAAAAGTTACTTTTAAACCTGTATTAACCGCTGTGCCAGAAAAACGCGCCACCAAGGAAGACCGTCATTAACATGGATATCCCAAAAAGCCATTTCGGGTGAAACATCTGAGACTGACAAGTTGTGTAGAGACTCTACGAACATTACTCAGGTGCACGTGTTAGCCAGACAGTTAGGAACAACTTGAATTAATCAAAAGTATGACGATGCCAATCAAATCCATCACGACTATTTACTTGTGGATTTAAAACCCACCACCCCTGATTATTTGCGATTTCGTATCCATCGTTTTCACCACTGGTGCCACGACGGAGGGCCTGACAAGCATACGTTCCCGTAGACTTAAAATTCTATAAAATCCTTGGACACTTTTCGTCTGTCATATCAGCATGACGTCCCTTCAATCTTATCTTCCAATGGAAATTGATTCATGCCTTGAAACGAATTTTTAGATTCCTCTATGAAACGAAGAGTGTCATCTGATACCTCACGGTATATCTTTATGATGAAATCTCATGCAGGCTTTTTTTAGCGGTCAATATCTGGTGGACATAATTGCTATCAAATTCAATGCGTTGTTTGGCAACTCCTTGGACAAAACGAAACGAATTATCACGATCGAGCACCAAAAAGTGGCTCGTTGCCAGCTAATACAATGTTTGGTGGCAAAAACGTTGTCCATTATATTTTGTCCTCAATTGTTTGACATTTTGGGTGGAGACCTCAGGATGGCCAAGGGTCAAGTCATATAACACATCGCAAACAATTCGAATTTTCGATGTTTTTCCGTCATCCTGTGTATCTGAAGCAAGGATATATTTTGATCTTTGTGTACTCTGATGTTATGGAGCACACCGTGATAGGACACATCCGGAACTTTACTGCGAGTCATTCTTTTCAAAACAGATTCTGCCACGACAAATGACGTAGAAGTTGAAAACACGTATCATGTTCATTGCAAATTTGTACATTCTCACTATTTGCTTGTCAATAAGTTATATTTCGACAAAATCAACATTGGCATAAAAGGATAGTTAGGCAAAATAATCAATTCACCAAAGGGAAAGTCACAGAGCTACTCCATATTCGAAAACGATTTTCTAGCGATTTGTAAGTCAGGTATCCGGTGTATTGAGGAGCCGCGCAACGGCGATGACATGGTTCGGGAGATATGCTAAAATCTGCATATGATTCCGTTGCCTAGAAATGAATTTTTCCAAAATGTCATCTTGAGAGCAGGCAAAAATGTCTTGTTTCAAAATGGAGAAGATATTTTGGACCGACAAATAACTCTTATAATGCACTGGATACTGCCCACTCAATCACCCCTTCTTCCTTGACGCCACAGCAAGGACAAAGTTGAATGAGATGACGAAGACACCTCTCCACAGGACTTATTACACACAGGAAGAAAGAAAATAAGAACTGTCAGAATTTTATTCGTCTTTGTTTATTAAATATAAAAATTATGCAACGAAAGTCTTTCACATGTTCCAGGTCGGAACTGGATCTATTTTCCATGCCACTAACTATGAAAATGCAAAAATCCCAATAGGTATAATTTCATCCCATCTCCTCTTTGATGACCTCAACCCCCATCAAATTTGAAATCAAACGAAAGCCCGAAGATTACATTGACCTGAATAACAGTTTCTTGTACATGAAAGTCAAAGTGGTCACTACTCACTAGACCTCTCCAAAAGCCGATGCTAGAGTAGCTCCGGTCAACACTTTCATGCATTTCTTGTTCAGCGAAGTGGATGCGAATGAGATTTTTATGTGAATAACAAACTAGTCAGCGGCATCATGAATACTGAGTCTTACTGAGCATACATGTAAAATCTCTTGACGTACGAAAAAAGATGCCAAGATAACTCATATGGATGCTTGAGTCGTATGGAAACTTAACACAGCAGGCGATGACATGTTAATCAACACGGTCCTATGGTAGCTGATGATCCTTAAAATGAGGACTTTAACGACCGTCGAACAAAACTTTCGCAAGGACGTAGTTTAGAACTCATGAATGGTTTGCATTTGGACATGTGGTTGAAATATAAGATTTTGCTGAACGAAGTGGATATCCGCTTGAGACCGAACCGTTGCAGTACCATTTGTCATTTAAAAGACCATGTCAATGAATATAAAACTGTCATCCAAGGAGCCATATCCTACGTGCGTGAAAGTGTTATCTAAAGTGGGGCGATATCAATCACACTTTGAGCAGAACGACCTCAAAGATCACCTGTTCCAAGGACAGTAACCCTATCGTTTGAACATTGTTATAGTGAGAAATTAAGCCTTCAACGGAGATGGCATTGCCAATCATTTCGAGTTTAAGTACTTACAGAGTGTACATGATCGAAGTCAGCGGCTAAGGCAAGATCTTTTGTACCAAACCCTAAGAACCTAAGTTTGCATAGAATAATTACTTGATGTCGTACTTGTCCTTATACCAAGCCAAGGGACAGTTAGGGACCTACAGCAGCAACGACATTGCGTTCGACGATCATTCAGGAGGCTACACTTTGTAGGTCTTTGATTTCACTTTAGACCAAGGCAGCGACGAGGGACATTTCCACCCTATAAAATTCGGTCAACTGCGTGCGGAAGTTTAGTTTTCAGATCCCTAACAGAGACTTCAACGTTAATTGTATGCCGAATTCGACAACGCTATTGAAGTCAACAGTTTGAGAGAAATAATTTTAGACCATTAGAAGCTATGGAAGACTCTTATTACTCTATGAATGTGGAGACTATTTGGAAATGGAACAGGATGATAAAGCGGAAACCAAAACAAAAGACAAAGATAAATAGGTGACACTAATATTCAGATGGACAGAAAAAGAACAGTATTTGGTGTACTGTTTTGCCGAACACCTGGCGAGAAGATTACAGGGTAGAGCCAGAAACATTGTTGGGAATGTCGAACCGATCATCCACGTGAAAATCATCACAATAAATACCCGATGATGAGCAAAGAAAACAAAGTCGATGAATTACTCTTGTGATCTCAATATCAGAAGAAGCAGTGTTGTAACGATTGTATAAAGACTTGCGTGACCATTCCTCCCATCCATTGACTACTGTGGAGATCTGTAACATCGAAACTCTCTTTGCACGGAGTACGAAGGTGAAGCGAAGTACCGTTTACTTGACAGATTTTCATGGAAAAAGTCAGAACTGAAATGATGAATTGTTATCAACTGTGAGAAAAGAAGCAATTAACATAGATACCTTGGAACTTTATTACCTTTTATAAAACTGTTCGTACACCGCTTCTTGGAATCGTGTGCGCAAAGATGAACTTCCTTATCGCAAAACTAAAGACAATCAGGAACATGTCATTAACACGGACAAAAGTCATCTCCCAAGAACCCATTGTGTATCCGTCTACTTTGTTCACGATGCCTGTGTGGAGTAGTTTGATTTGTCCAGATGTCCGCCTTTTGAAGACAACATCATCGACTTTATGGGAAGAAATGCCCAGAAGGAGCGATTCAATAATGTGAAATTACAAGAGACAGATAACATTGTGTGTGGACAATACTGTATGTTATTCATTCATCAACAATGTCTTGGGTATCTCTTAGAACTTTAATAACTTATTTTCATCGTGAATCTTCTAGAAACGCTTATAAAGTGGATAGATGATATTGTGACTATTATGAACATCTCTTGGCTTTAGTGAGGAAGCGTGGCGTACATCAATGGCCTCATGACCGAAATCAGCGAAAATCTAAATTAACTCACAACTTTTTCAACTTTGGCAAAAACTTATTTGTGAAAATGTGTTGATGTTAATTAATTTTTAATTGTTGGTTGGTTAAAAATATTGTATTATGAAAAATATGTCGGTGGTTTGTTTTAAAAAAAAATGAACAGTATATAAAAGTATATGCTCTTTGACGTGTCTCTATCTCTCTACATTAGGTAATCCGTAGAGTTTTTTTTAAAAAGCTTGCAGTGACGTTTTCTATCGCCATTTACATTAGAAGACATTTGCGTTCCTACCAAAAACCGTAAAAATGTCTTCAATCTTGTCCGCACTTGATATATAATCGAGGTGATCTCTAGTCTAGCCATAGCACTCCAGGAATAACAAACAACCAGAGTTCATAAACAAACGCAACACCGATACATTAAAGCAGCGTAGATATTCTAAACCTATCTCCTAACAGGAAAAGCTCCATTCAAATTATTTTTGCTAACAGTATAATGGCTTTTATCGACTGGGTTATTCCTGAATTTATCTCTTCTCCCATATTGGCTTGGAAGATAACATCTCCCATTGCAGAAGGAAAAGTTACAAACTGATTTCAAACCCAAATAGCACTATCCTCCGTTTCTCACTCAACCTAATCACCTATCAATTTATTTTTCGCCTGACCCACCATCACCTTCATATCCAATCCAACCCCTAATTCCATACCCTTAATCCAAAAGAAAAGATGAACGATCCTATACAGAAACGTGCAGCATCTAAACCACAGGAAATTAAATCATTAAAGAGAACATAAAAAGGTAAAGAAGAACCCATATTCAGGATAGAAAGTCTTACGATAGTCCAATAAAGGATTCTAGGAACAAGTCCACAGGATAAAAAAACAAGAGTGGATACCACATCATATATAGAGTATATATTAGGAAAAAGGTTAGATATTGACAAAAATAATCATAGTCAAGATGCGCTTGATGTTTTAAAAATAATAATGTTGAGATTAATTTGTGTTAACTTACTTTAAAGTTTACAAAATTTCATTCCCCATCATCACCATACTTTTTTCATACTTGCAAACTATCAGTGGTAGAATATCTGTTAACTTCCTGTCAATTATACTAAACTAGAGTATTTTTCTTTAACCAGTTGTAGAAATTAAACGTGGTGTCTACTTCACGCTCATACAAGTCTGTTTTTTTAATAAATTACAGTATTCTCTCTCTCTCTCTCTCTCTCTCTCTCTCTCTCTCTCTCTCTCTCTCTCTCTCTCTCTCTCTCTCTCTCTCTCTCTCTCTCTCTCTCTCTTTATTAAAACTTAATACCAGGCTTATTTGATCCAACGTAAAATTTTTGAGAACAAGATGTTGCTTGATAATTGCCTATGTGACCACGAAATTTGTTAGCATAAATTTTCGTTCAGTTGTGAGAAGACCAACAACAGAAGCTACAAATTACTTACTTTACTTTCTCACATGGTTTCGTTAGTATTTTATCAACTTAAGCATAATAATTTCGTAGTGAAAATTGTCTAAATAGATAGAGTGACTGAAATAGAACATAATATTTTTCACTAATGTCGTAATAGGAATCAGTCTTTTATTCCAATCTTATTTGTTTAACTTCTTCAAAATACTTTTCTCGATTTTTCATCGTCGAGATGTTGAACGGGAAATACTCGTTTTGTTGCTGTCAAACACTTGTGTAATATTTGTTCATCGTAGGATTAAATAGCTCGACGACAACGCCTTTGCCTTCATTTTCTGTATCATATTTTTGATGTCATTTTGTTCAAAGAAAGCTAAAACATTTTATTAAATAATTCTGCTTTGTGATCAGTCCAGATTATCTTGGGTTTTCTTTGTGAATTTGTTATTATTGGTTTTGTTGCATCGGTTATCAACGTTCCTGTATTATCTAAAACAGGTACACTAAGCACGCATTTGCTAAAAATTCTACATCTAAAATATATATTTTGCTTCATTAAATTCAGCTATAAATATTGCCCAGATATTGTCAACAGCATTTACAACAACCTTAACTCGTAAACTGTTTTTAGGTATGTGTAGCTCTGACGCCAGATCATTATATAATTCTCTGCCGAGATTTTTATATTTTGCTTAAATAAAACCCTTAACCAGAATTTGGTCAATACGTTCTCGCATATTTACAGTTTCCATATCACGATGATCGTTTAATATTACTTTATAGCAGGTGTGTTTAATTTGCTTATTTTAGGGAAGTTCAACGTCCCTGTAGCAGATATAGCGTATTGCTACTGCATCAACCTGATTGTAATGCCCTTGACCTGGCAGCAGATTATCGTTTTTGTCCAGTTGTTTATCAAGAGGATTTTAAGGTCCAGTATATGTATGGTCTGACAATATCCAACCGGCTAGTTTGGTAATTTCCCAATCAATTTATGTATAGTTATTCATGTTCCAATTATTTCTCTGTTGTTGCATTTCTAATATTTGATAACAATTTTATTTTGCTTAAGTCATAAATCTCTATCACATTTGCTCTCGCATGCCATGTATTAATCATCTACTAAAATAACATTCTTCATGTTGTTAGGACATGAAAAACCCGATCCCAACAGCTTTGCTGTTGGCAGGGGTACCGTTGGGGATAATGTCTTTTACAACATACTCTTTTCACCTCAGATTGGACAAACATGTTACAGCATATTCTATTTTTCTGTTTTTTATCTTTATTTTCTCTTTTAGTTGTTAAACAATTTTGTCATAAAAATTTTCAGAAATAAATGAAAATCAGCTATTATAAAATTTTGAACATCAACTCATTACTTTAAGGATTACCATCGTTACACTTTCTCTAATAGACAAGAATGGACTACTAACGGATACAATATTTTTTTTGGGATCAGAATCAAATGTCCCATTGTAGTCTCCATTTGGCAATTTCGTTTGCGCCTTCAATTAATCTATATTGCTGGTCTAATTTATAATTGGAAGGCTCAAACAATAATGTCATCTGGACAACGTTATATAGTGCTACAGATACGAATATTTAACAACACAGTATTTTACAATTCCTAAATGAAAGTACCTTTGACAAGTACTTGTATTTTCAAATGTATGTCCTAGCTGCTGAAGATCCGTTTAAAAGATTTTCATTATTTTAAATCATATATAAAAATAACACGTTCCTTGAGGCACAGTTTATAAAACAGTTTGTTGTGCTAACGATAATTCTTCAGGTCCAATAAAGTTATACAGATGTAAAAGTGGGAGTCTGAAAGTCCAGCCTAATGGGTTCTAAAATATTTAATAAGCGAAGTTAATAAGATTTCCAACAGATTATTCAAAACAGCTCCAATTAAAATGACTTCCAAACAACAATTTGATTTTGATTATGCTGTCTATTGTCGTATCTTAGAGATGTTTTGCCTTAACTAGATTCAGGTGATAAAGTGCGATCTGCAACGAGGAGCAGATCATAATAGATGCAATTTAAAATGTCATGCTCCAGATTTTATTTTTGTAGTTTTAAATAACTTTCAATGCTATGAGAGTCTTGTCATTGTAGAAGCATTTGGCAATGAGGAAATTAAATATAAACTAAAATTAAAGAATACAATAAAATATACCAATTGTGAAAAATATATTAGTCATGCTCGGCAAACTACTTTTCATTAAAAGCCTGCAATTTATGACAACATCATTAGATTAGCTTGTAAAAGGTTGTATTAGTTTCAGTAATTTAAAAAGTTGCTTTAGTGGAAACTAAGTCGATCAGACAAAAAGTATTTTTCCGCATGAGCATATCGACAACTGAAGCAGATTTGATGAAAGATCTATTTCTGATAATTTTACTGATAATTTTTCTGATAATTTTACTTGCAACTCAAAACTAAAAATATCACAGATGACGATTAGAAATATGCTCAAGATATTTGGAATATATTTAGTTTTGAGTTGCGAGTAAAATTATCAGAAATAGATCTTTCATCAAATCTGCTTCAAGAGATCCGATCCTATCTTGCTTGTTTTTAGAAGAGCGTCTCATGACAAGTAGGGGTCGAATCCATAATTTATATGACTAACTTGAATAAAATTTTCAAAACCACCTGCTAGTCGTATTAATCTGTTTTCAGATATAAATCATAATAATTACCAAATGCGTTTGGCAATTATTATGGTTTATATCTGAAAACAGATTAATA
>JAEAOA010000633.1:815000-970000 GCA_016746295.1 Potamilus streckersoni
AAAATTACATATTGGCATAATTTACTTTTAAAGAAAACGAAACAAAAACAAGGTATTTTTCGAACTGATGAAATTCACTGAACGGCGTAAATATTTCTAATTATTGAGAGCTTATATTCTTTAAAACATCTTTTTTTTTCTATACTTGAACAATGTCTTAAAAGTATGTAACTAGGAACAGTAATCCGATTGTGTATTCCTTTAATCAAATCCAAAGAAAGTTGATGAACAAATAGATCACACAGGTAAGAGACCATATTATTTTAAACTTAAGTAATCAATTATCTAGTCATACAGTGCGATAAAAATGCGACCCCATATTTCACAAGTGGATCTTTGTGATGAAGTTTAATTTACAATATACGCAAAGTTAAACATGTACAATGGACACTCATTTCCCGTGCAAAAGATCTCTCTAGAAATCAGTAGTGGGCAAAACGAACAAGTCTAATGAATAAATATTCCAAGTTAAATTAAATAATACTTGCAGAAGCTAAAGGTTGATTTTTCATGAAAGTTACTTGTTTTTCAAGCATAGACAGCTAACTGTTAACTTGCAGACGACAGCACTCGTTAGAAAAAGGGGCTTTTCTAAGGAAGTTCCCTTCAGCTCGCTGAAATTCCTGATCAAAAGTCGGACCGCCTTGTCTTATAAATAAACCGCATATAAAGTATGAACTGATCAGGGAAATGCTGTTAGACGTCATATAGATAACAGTCACATGTACTTTCATTCCAGTTGTGCTTTACTCAGAGGTACGAACATACTTAGATATAACAAACAAAACAAAGCTAAATTAAAAAAAACCCCAATAAATCAAACGACACAAAATAACTAACAACAATGTTGAAAACAGCTTAAGATCTGGTTTTGAGTGTATAAGGACTAAGTAACATGACAATCGAACGAATTCAAGCCAAAAAACGTATTATTGGCTGAATTAGCTTCTCAGTCTTCTTCTTTACTTAATCATGCATATCACAAGTAGTATTTTGTCACGGGGTACCATCAGGCAATAGGTTCATTTTCGTGTATGAAATTCAAGATGGCTGCCTTTGCGACACATCCATTTTTAGTTTAAATGGAAACTGCCGATGATGCTTTGACTGTAGTTGATTAAAGTGCCTTATCAACGATATATATCAGTGGCTGATCCGATGGAAGTAACCTGTTATGAGTCTAACACTTTAACCACTGAGTCGAGCTGATCCGAAGGTAGTCTAACACCGTAACCATTGAGTCCGGGCTGATCCGATGGTAGTCTAACACCTTAACCATTGAGCTCGGGATGATCCGATGGTAGTCTAACACTTTAACCATTGAGTTCGGGCTGATCCGATGGTAGTCTAACACCTTAACCATTGAGTCCGGGATGATATCAGGGTTAATATCATCGACTCTCATATCATCCCTACTTACATGTCTCTGATGTGTGGATATGGCCTCCAGTTGTAAATATAAAATATGAAATGAAAGAAAACAAAATATATAAAACAATACAGACAACACAGATAAAAGCTACAAACTAGATAATTGGTGTTACCAACTACGGGTGAGGTGATGGTTGTCACATTAAAGACTGATTGGAAAAAATTGCTCTTGAAAAAGCAAGATCACTGCGAATTTTAAAAGAATACATTTCCTGGTTTTGCTTCTCAAATAAACAGGTCTTCTCATATAAGCACACCATGTCATGCCACGCTCCATATTTCGACCTTGACTTGAAAATTGTATTTCTGCACAAGTCAATATGACTTTGTCCTTGAAGCGAAAATCAGAATGATAATTGACGGAATGGTTCATGGGCGGACTCAGCCGTGTCCTAACTACTTCGACAGATACGGATCGTCGTTAGAAGATCCGTATTGAAGTATATAGATCACAAAATACTCAAAAGATCCATAATTCAGTTTATTTAGAACATGTTTGAATTGGAGTTTAACAACTGTTATGTATATCTATATATGTTTTAACTCCTGGTACATGATCAATTACTGTAAATTGTAGTGATTATCTATAGTTAAATTTCATATGCTTTATTTTCAGATATTATAGAACGTAAAATTACATAGAATCTATAAATTATAATGTATGAGTTAATTTTTACTACTAAAAAATTAGTAGCAATTATTACGATATTAATCCTTTTTCTAATAGGACAGATCGGTTAAGTGGTGTCTTAGAATAATTCTTATTCCTATTGGATGAATTAGATCACATGAATATGTATTTCGAAATATTAGATTGATTAGTAAGCTATGTCACGTGAGGTACTTTGCTACATATAGTCGCAATAGACTCTTGAATTAGATAATAAGGAGAGAACCGAGTAATCGGATTCATTCGTATTTTGGAGTCGTTCTTATTTTGTGTGCTTGTGTTGTAACTTTAGGTCTGCAGACGCGATTTATACTGTAATAAAACATTATTCGAGAGGAAACATTTCTTTGAATTGTTCAGCGGAAAAGGAAAGTACTCATTTGATTATAATATTAATTTTGGAATTATTCAATGTAGTTCAAGGACATTCCGGTTCTAAAATCTATGTGGAATGTTTTACTCTTTTGGTGTGTGTGTGTGTGTGTGTGTGTGTGTGTGTGTGTGTGTGTGTGTTTTGGATTTTAACAATTTTCCAGTCATAATGCTACAATGTCTGCAGTGTGGCAGTTTATAGTGATGTCTAGCAATGGGACATCATGCCGCAGACATGTAAGCATGATATCCCAACCATTCACATTATCTGGACACCAGGCCGAGCAGTTCTTACACTAACCTCTTTATGCTGAGTGCCAAGCGAGGCAGCTGTTTGTACCATTTTTACAAGTCTTTTGTATGACTCGGCCGGAGATGTTACCTACTAACCAATTAGACCAACGAAACGGTTTTGGGACTTGTATTAAATTTTTTCAGGATTATTTTGTATTCACTTCATAATACCGTAAGCTCCTCTCACGTTTTCATTTTTAACTTTGATACTTAAATTAATTTGTTTAAATTTTACGAAACTTGATGGTTTCTCCTCTTTCTGGTACACAGTTTATGACCATAGAGTAGCGACACAACACAACAACAATTTGAAGGTTAATAAATGCCCAAACACAATTGACCACAGCAGATGTTTTATACTTACTTAGCTAGCATATTGGAAATCGAAAACGCCAAATTGAAAGAAATGAAGAAAGCCTTCTATCTCCTTGGATTTCTAGTTAGAACGTGGTATAAAGGCTGTATTTATAATAGGAAATGCAATAAATGTGGAAAAACAGGATAAATGCTATATTTATCATAGGAAATGCAATAAATGTGGGAAAACATGCCATACTCTAAAGAGATGTCAAGAGAATGAAATAGGCAGCAAAAAACCCCAGAGACAAATGGAAAAAGACTCTCAACAGAAAGACTCTCATGTAAAACAAACACAATTACAGCAACAGCAGCAACAATAAACAGAAAGAACAAAGGTAAAAAAACATGAACAGAGCAAAAAAGAACAACAATTACCAAGAGATTTTAAAAATACGAAACTGGAGGGTTATTCACCCAGGATGACCACCCCATTTCACTAAACGAACGGTAAAAGCACTGTCGCATGAAAGAATCTTTAGAAATACCAAGAAAAATAAATACTCCCATCTAAAAATTCTAAAATAAATTTTTGTTATCTAAATTCTTTTTATAGCAACACATTGGGAGATAAACAAATACACATAAAATTTTTTTATTTAGATATTTTTTTTTTCGGTTAAGTAGGGGGGATCTGTCTGGTGCCCCCCCCCCAATTTTCAGTCATATCGCTACGATGTCTGCAGTGTGGCAGTTTATTGTGATGGCTATCACTGAGGCATAATGCACCAGGCCGGCCAGTCCTAACACTAACCTCTTAATGCTGAGCACCAAGCAAGGCAAGGCAGCTGTTAGTACCATTTTAGGTCTTTGATACGACTCGACCGGGATTCGAACACACGACCTCTTGCATCCGAGGCGGACGCTCTAAACACTAGGCAAACGGAGAGTGTTAATATTATTCAAATCACCTGCTCTTAATCATTATATAATGGTTTTACTCTCTTAATTTAATTCTTAACCTCATATGCAAACTCCATATCAGATAACAACCTGCAATTAAATTTTCATAATCCCTTTTGCGTTCTAAAGTTAGTTGCAATTAGAAACTAATGAATGAACAAATCTGCGGGGTTTAACTCAGAACGTACATGAGAGTCTCTGAAACCTAGCTTGTTTAAGTGTTCTTTTCTTCTATATCCGTACCTCTTTACAAAGTTTGTGTTTACTTCCAATATAATCTCTCTTGCTTTGGAATTATTAGCATATACTTATTTATATAAATCCAACTCTGGTTACTGGTTGCCATTGAAGTCATTACACACAATGTCATTTACATGTTTAGTGGATGACTGATATTATAAAATCTTTAGGGTAATGTTCGTATAAATCTTTGTTTGAAATGTATAAATTCAACAGTTCAAAGCTGGGATATATTATGTGCGTGTGTTTGTCTGTCTATGTGTGTGTAGACGATGGATTCAATGTATTGACATAAATGTTTTGTTTGTATCATTCTCTTATACAGCAAAGATCTTTACTAGCGTACTTTTTTAACACTTGAATGAAATGATTGAAGAAAAAGAAAAATGTTAGAAAAAGTTGAATGGCTACAAGAGAATATTAAAATAAAAAGTTTATCCATCCTTTCATAAATAATAATAATAATAATAATAATAATAATAATAATAATAATAATAATAATAATAATAATAATAATAATAATATTCCAAGAGTTGCAGGTTATATCCTGGCTAAAATCAGTCTAGGTCAACTACCTCAATGTTTCCTTGGGATATGAACTTCCATGGCATGATGTAGGCAATGTGTTTTAATGTCTTGTCTTCATAATGTAATTGTATGAAGCATTCCAAATCTCCATGCAATAGTCTTTGTTTATTTCAGTTTATTTTCTCAGTGCTTGTTTTATTTTGCTTTCCTTAAGTGTGCATGTCCTTGGCAGAGCTGTAAAATGCAAAGTTTATCGGGTAACAAAATTTGTGTCCTACTCTTTTTCCAAAGCTGTATTTCGAATCCAATGGCATATATACCTGTGAGATATATTGTTGTTACAGGAGCTCACATAAAATTCATTTTGACTGCAATAATGCCTGAACTAAGTACCATTATAAAACCATAAAGAATCATCATAAAATTCATTATTATGTACATTAATACACAATCTTTAGGCAAATCTTATCTAATACTAATTACTGTTTATATGTGAACGCATATTTAATAAAACCCTACATCACTCACCACTCACATGAGCAGAAAATGACATAGAAACATGCAATATGTATGTATGTATGTTTGTTGTTATTATTCATGTAGGGTTTAACGCCATTTTTAAAAACAATATACATGGTGGCCGGTATTAATGGTGGAGGATGAACCCGGGAAAACCACAGGAAGAACCACCGACCCTCAGGAATCTACTGGCAGGCGTTCTCATTTACTAACGTTAGCCAAGTCTGGACTCGAACTCACACAGACAGAGGTGAGATGGCAGTGATCTGCAACGGTCATCGCTTTAGACTACTCAGTCACTAGGGGCCCCTAAATGTATGTATGTATGTATGTATGCATGTATGTATGTATGCATGCATGCATGCATACATGTATTTATGTTTAATGACATAATTGCTCATTCCATCCTCACAATTAAAAAGGCTTTTAGCAGTACTTTTATTATCAGTAACACCATACCTGATGCTATTGCATAGCTAATACATTTTGGAGAGAAAAATACCCCAGCTTATAGATGAATTTGTTTTTCCTCCCATTTGTGTAAACCAAAACCTTCTGTACACTGGATCTCCCATGCTCCAGGAGAAAATTAGTTATATTGGGCATGCATATTTTGTGCTCTTCATTACAGTTGACTTGTTGTAATGCTCATCAATGCTGATATAAAGATTATGCATCACGACTTGAAGTAAATCATAAATTACCATTGTATTTTAAAGACTAGTATAATACTTTAACTTTTTCAATTTTATTTAATCTGTCTTGAGAAATGTTTTACACATTTGTTTCATAATTTATGTATGTTTTGTCATTTTAAATTGTCCTGTTACTCATTCTCATGGCAAATTTGTTTTGAATTTGGTTGTACTTTTTTTTTATTCTCAAACAATTTATAAGCAGCAGAAGGTAGATATTT
This sequence comes from Potamilus streckersoni, assembly GCA_016746295.1. Taxonomy (NCBI): domain Eukaryota; kingdom Metazoa; phylum Mollusca; class Bivalvia; order Unionida; family Unionidae; genus Potamilus; species Potamilus streckersoni. The sequence goes on from JAEAOA010000633.1 coordinate 821,231, forward strand.
TATTTTAATTTCCCTATTCTTGCATTTTGTAGGCAACTGATTCAATACCAGTCACTTTTGTTTGTCTTTGCTGTGAACTGTTACAATTTTATACATGGTAAGCAAGTCACACATCACTTTGTCTCTGGATCTATCATGCTCAGTTACCAAACTTATGGCTTTTCCACGTTAGTTTTGGATTGCTTTCCTTACATGTGTTATTATAATTAGCATTCATAACCTACACTGTTTTGCTAATTTTTAGTTGTCCCTTGTTGTTCTCAAGCCTGGTTGATATGTTTAACTTCTCCATAAAGAAAATTTTCTGATCAAAGTTTCCAACTGCATAATACACTCAGTCTAGGAGAAGGTCAAATCTAATGGGTATAATGCCAGATGGAGAATTGCATGGATGTTGTAATAGATCAATCAATTTTAGCTGTCCCTAGGAGTGCAGTGGCCAATTTTTAAAATTATTTTTAGCCTCCTTTATGAAGAGAAACAATACTTGGTTTATACAGTACCAAGTGTTATCAACCAGCCCATTCCAACTCTGTAAGTTTTCAAAAGGTCTGCCATTGGAACAGATTCTCACTTATCCTTATAAGACATTTTGAATAGCAAAGGGTCCTATGATTTCTAATTCCAAAATGGGATCTCTCTTGTGAAATATGGTCTGTAAATGCATCACTTCCCCTTGACCTTTGGGTAAATATTCCTTTGAGAACTTTCATAATCCTCACAATGATTTTCTTGCTTTTATTAGCCTCTGCAAGATGAAGGAATGAGCTTTATGCCCTAGCTGACAGAACAGGGCCACATCTGAGTTTCAGTAGGAATTGTAATTGAGTTGGTTTCTTTCTTTTGCAAATCAAGTTTTTTTTTCTATTTTAGCAAAAAAACAACATGTTTTGTTTCCCATGTCTCAGCTGTATAAGTACTATGGATAACTGTGATAGCCATTTCTGTTTAGCTAGGGTAGTATATTTTAACTTGGCTGAGCCACTGAAGAGAGATTACATTACGTGTCAAGAGTGTTTTCCAATCCCTTACTGATAGGGACCATTCTTTCATGATAGTTGAAAGTCCATGAGGTTCAATCCATTGCTGCATCATGGGACTAACTAACTGTCTTTGGAAGATGTGATGAAAAGATGTGATGAAAAACTCATTTTGGAACTGTTACACTGTTTTCTCCTTCTTTTATACACCGAAAGAAAGGCATTTTCTCAGTGATCCCAATCATCACTCAGAAAGTCAACCTTTTGTAGTACAGCTCCACCGTAAAGGGGGGATAGTCCTTGTGTTTGTTCCTTATTGACCAGTTTTGGGATAACCAGCCTCTCACCAATTAATTGTCAAATACAGAAATGCATTATGCATATATACTATGCATATACTGATATTAAAATTTAGCCATTTGTTGTTGGGGGTAAAAGTAACACTAATGATGTAATAATTGCTTGTTGCTGTTGAAAGATTCCCTTATCCCACCACATACTGATGTCCTACCAAGTTAGGCTGCTCCATTAAATGAACAAAGAACACTGGCATATAAGCCCAATTTGTGTTGGATATAGTGTTCTGGAAGATTCTTGTTCACATAGAGACCAAATGACACAAATGTTGTCCTCCCATTTAGGTGAACTTGAAAGCTTGCAGATCCTGCAGGGACATCCACAAATCTTGGGGATTTTCCTCCTGGAAATGTATTAATTATACAATAACAACAGGTAAATACTATATCATTAAAATTATTTTTACAACCATAAAATACTACATCTTAACTAAGTTTTGGCTATATCATGCCAAGGGTATGTCACCTACCATATATACTCGCATATAAGCCAAAGAATTTAGGAAAGAAAATAAAGCCTTGAAGAAGAGTGGGTAGGCTTTATAATCTGCAGGCCAAGGTCTAAGTCTGAAAATTTTAGAGCTTCTATTCTCAGGTATTTATTGTTACCGTCAATCAACAAAGATGAGATCACACACTTAATGATACCACATGGCTCATGGGATATATGCTATCTTGAAGTGAAAAAGTATTTTTTCTAACTATATTGGTAGGATAATGATTCAAAAACATGTATTACCATACTTGATAGATATTTATCTGACAGATATCCACACACCAGAAAATACGTTTTTTGAGCCATGGTAGTATTTATAATTTCCAAAAGAACTACCATATTAGTAATCTCTCAAGGAAGTATATAACCCTCAACTTTAAATCAGTAAACATTAAACTCTGCAGTACCATATGAATGTATGCTAGCTTATTTCAGTGTTAATATGAAAATAAACTATGGTAGATAAAAAGATTTAAGAATTATGATACTGAAGGTATTTGCGATGTACAATAGTCTTACAGCAAGCATAGTATGGGGTTGTTGCACACATGCCTAGGAAGGGTAAATAAGAGGCAAGTAGCATATATGAGTAAGTGTGATTAATTGTTGAAAATGTAATTTGAGGTATTTCTTTGACAGAATTTTAGAAGTAAGAGGCAGCCACAGTTTATCTTCTACTGGTTTTTAGCTGTTTGTAAAGCAAAGTGGTTTGTTAGTTGTAGAGTGTTGTACAATAACTAATGGTATGCTAAATCTATGTTAAATGCCTCTGGGATTTTGTATCACAATGCCACTGAATTTACTAATACATACATACTCTCAGATGTATTGTTTAATGAGATAAGGTAGTGGACATGGTTTCTGCTCAAAGTTATAACTGTTGCAATATTTGAATAATGTCTATGCTGAAAACCAATCATATTTTTTGAACTGAATCATGCTTACAGCAGTTAAAATTATCTATGAAAAAACAAAATAATGATCAATAATTATCCAATACAAATAGATAACCAACCACCTATGGGAAGAATTACAGGATAAGGTATAAATAGGATACTACCACAATCAAAAAATATTTCAGTTTAATCTTTCCTGAAGTTTATATTCAATCAGATTAAATGAATAGTATTGGAAGTAAAAGAAAGCGTTCTGCTTATGATGCAGCATTCAAACTTATAGTTATTGAATATGCAGAAGCAAATAACAACTGTGCTGCAGCATGCAAATTTTGGATGAACGAGAAGCAAGTACCTGAATGGCGGAAAAGCAAAGCAGCTGTGAAAGAATTGCCAAAAACCAAGAAGGCTCATCAGACTAGGATTGCCTCATTCTCAGAACTTGAGAAAGAACTCGGTGATTTTTTAAGTGAATGTCGACAAAATGGATACATTGTCACATAAATTGCAATTCACCTGTATGCAATGCAGATAGTGAAAGATTACAAATACAGGATAGCAGATTCCAAATTTGTTGCATTAACTGTTTGGTGTTCTCCTTTTATGAACTGGCATGGTTTAGGCCTCCAGTATCAAACAAAGATTGCTCAAAAGCTACCAAAAGACTTGAAAGTAAAACATTGAATCATTTGATTAAACTGTTGCAATATTTGAATGTACATCATTAAATGTATAATTGATTGCTCATTCAAACTATATCAAATCGGAAATATGGATGAGACACCTATGACATTTGACTTACCAAGCAATAAATGTCAATGCTGATGGTGAGGAAAATATTCTGAAAAAAACAACCATCCATGAAAAAACACATTTCACAGTTGTTTTGGCCTGTTTAGCTGATGGCTCAAAGCTGCCTCCTGTCATAATTTTTAAAAGGAAGATGCTGCCAAAAAGCATGAAATTTCCTGCTGGTTTGCATCTAGTGATGTAGTTGTGAACTTATTGGTCAGCTTATATGTGGGTCATGCCATTTTTCATATTATTACCTAGTCAAGTTTGTGGGGTAGCATTATGCAAATTGGCTTATATGTGGGTATATATGGTAAATGCCTTTCCACTGAAGCAGCTAGTTTTTCTGGTCATGGCATGCATGGCTCCCTGATAATTGGATTATAACTGGCTGTTCAGTGCTCTTCAAGTAAGCCTCCATAGCTTTCTCAAAACAGTATATACAGAATAAAAATATGGGCAGAAAACCCCATATATGACTGTTTCTTAATACTTTTCATTATTATCAGTATTCTTAAATTTCCTGAACTCACAGACAGATGCAACCATAAGTAATAGACAGTTTTACATATTGATATTTAGACCACCTGATAAAGAAGCCACCTTATAATGCAACATTATAATTTGATTACCACTTGCCTTAATTACAAGAACTGTGTTATAATCAAGGGCCTAATCACAATGAGGACTGCTGCATAAGTAGTTTCCATTTTTGATTATATGATATATTATGTAATTTGACTGTAACCTTGGCTATGTAATACAGTAACTGTATATTATAAAGTAATGATCTTACAATGTAACATTGGTTATGTGGTATATTATAAAGTAATTAGAATATAACCTCTTTTTGTGGTATATTATACTTTGAATGTAACTAGTTTTTTTTGGTATATTATACAATAATTAGAATGTAACCTTGGTTATGTGGTGTATTATATAACAATTAGAATGTACATTTGGTTATGTGGTGTATTATATAATAATTAGAATGTACCCTTGGTTAAAGAGTAATTAGAGGCTTTTTTATATAGGATATTTGACTGTAACAGATTTAATAATTTGTATTATTTAGACCAATAAAACAATGTATGTATTGCACCAAGATATATTGCTTTTATTTTCTGTTCTGTTCTAAACAAATTTGATTGCTTTTATTACTATTGTTTTTTTTACAGATATTATATATTCAAATTGATGGATGGAAAAACTGAACATTATCTTACCTATTCCAATATTAAGAAAAAGTGCATAAAGTCTAGGAAGTTACAGATGTCCTTTAAAGCTCAAACATACCAGCTTGGTTGGTGTCCAGTGAAGCAGTTATGTCCATGTTTTCTGGAGGAGAGGTGGTAGTGTCACATGGGGGAGCAGGGGCAATTGGTGTACTCCTTGTATGTATGTTGGTTATATAACTGGTTATTTCACTTTTAGAGAACCAATGAGGGGAAATGCAAATTTCATCAGACATTTTAGGCAGTCAGCTGTAAATAAATATTAAAGATGCTTTGTTCATTTGGCTTATGCAAGGTCAAAAGCCAACTGTTTATTCTTTGAAAGATTTTTGATTCAGCAAAGTAGAGTGACTTGGAGGGAAGACAATATTAGAAAAATATCTCAAATTGCCATGTCATAAAATGAAACAAAGTTTATGACCATGTTTAAATAATTGGCTAATAAGAGTTGTTTTTGAGTAAATTAAAGTTTTAAGAAGGGGTTCATATGCATATATAAATTCAACCTGCATGATATATGGTCATTTCTGTATGATTTGCACACTCTTACCGACTGATGGCATCACAACACCATCTTATTCAGATAATACAAAATGCATCAAGATACATTATGTAACCCTATATTTTTTAAAATATGAAACTAGTGTTTGAGAAATTGGGAAACTGCCAAGTAACGAAATTGTTTCTAAATATTCTATAACTAAAATGCTTGGTTTGAACACCCCCCCCATCCCAACTTAAATAAAAGTGGGAACTTTCTAAATATTGAAGATATTTATTGAAGTAAACAAGGTATGCCTTGCTAAACAAAATGAACAAATTTTGCACATTCAGTTAATTTTTTGGCATTTAGCATTGTAATTTGTATGAATCTTTCAATTTTACATCCTAGAACAGACCCTGTGGTATGCCATATATTTATAAGGTGTGTACCAGTATATGGTACTTTGAATTTGAAAGAATACATTGTATGCTCTAAAATAAAAGTATAAATTTTGTATAAATCTTTAAGTGTAGAAAAAAAAAACTTTTTAAAAAACATTTTCGAATGTTAATCAATTATGCAGTATTTCTATACTTACTACTTAGTATGTTGTTACATGTTGATTTATTACTTGATGTAATGCTGTCATAAACATAATCTGAAATGTGTAAGATATAGTTTATTAAACAAGACATATCAAAGAAAAATCTTTAATCCTATATTATCACAAATTAAGTGTTTTTCAAACCTTGCTATTTAAATTGAATTTATGACTTACATACTTTGGGATAAACATGGATAACACTATATGCTCATTGAGAGTATTTAAAAAGTGTACTCTGAACAACACATTATGTACTTACCACATATTTCATAGTCATATTTGATAATTTAAATACTTGCGCATAAACAACTTTTCTTTTTAAGTCAGAGTGACCTTTGCATTTCTGACCCAAAAATCAATAACCTTCCTTTCCCCAAGTGCAAGCCCTCCACAACATTTTGTTGAGGTATGTCATGTAGATCTAATCTTACTATGCATAAACTAATTTTTTTTTAAAAAATCACAGTGACTTTGATATTTGTCCTTTTGATTTGAAAATGAATTGGTTTTTCCTTATGCCAAGTGTAAGCCATACACAAAATTTAGTAACCACAGTTGATGGGGATCTTAAGTTACTGTTCAGAAACCATTTTTCTTGTTTTTGTCAAAATCACAAGTGACTATTGAACCCTAAATTCAATACAGTTCATCCTTATCCCAAGTGCAACCTATCCACAAAATCTAGTAACTGGAGAACTTGGTTGATTGTTCTGAAACAATTTTCTTTCTTTCAGTCAGTAATTTTGACACTTAAGCTTCTGAACATGAAATAGATAGGGTTTCCCCACACCTCAAATACAAGCTATCCACAAAATTTGGCAACAGTACTCTTGATGGTGGACAACTAAACTTATTGTGCAGAAACTAAAACTGTAATAGGTGGATAACATCTTAACATAATACACTCTGCCTTATGGCACACATATACAAAATTTGAATTGAGCAAAATCAGCTAGGCCTGTCTTTGATTTTGAATAGTTCAAACTCTTCTGTGGGTAATACTCTTGTGAAGTACAGTGTAGTTGACACATGTTCATGTAAATTAAAATGGCTGACATATATTCAGTCTTACATATAAAAAAACATTGACAAGGATGATATGATTACAAGTTTCAAGATGAAAGGTTGTGGTTTCAACTCTGTTAAGATGTTCCTACACTGAAATTGGTTTTATACTGCTGTAGAAATAGTTTCATCACCAGCTGAGAATACCTTTAATTAGTTATTTATACTGAAAAGATACAGAGAGTAAGAGATGATCTGAACAAATCTTTTCTCTGAAGAATCAACTTATCACTACTTGCATCAGGAATATATTTTGTCTAAATCAAATTGATCATCACCAGAAACTGAAATTCACAAAAGTTTCAGCCAATTATAAGAATGACCAAAATGTTTATAATAAACATTATCTTTTTAAGCAGTCAAAGGAAATTTATAAAATTTTAATTTGCTTGAATATGATAAACTAAGCACCATGCTAACCATTTTAACTGAACTTTACAGATCTCCAATGGATCACTTTTAAAATTTTCTCCCTCTTTTGTGTCAACAAGCTCAGGGCTGTTCCATTAAAACATATACCCCTAGAGAGTAAGGCACTTTCAAAATCAACCAACCCAGAACAGTAGCAATTTAAAAATTTTTTTTATCCACTGGTCCATCAGATGTTTTAATAAAAAAATACCTGCCCCCTACAGAAGTATTTTTATTTTTATATAATTTCTGGCTATGGGTTAATGGGTGTTAGAAGCAATTTTAATATTGGGTTGGGGACAGAAGCAATTTAAATGACAGCTGGCTGGAGGTAATCTACTGAATTCTTACAGATCATATAATCTACTGCATATTTTTTTTGTATTCATTCATTGTAATCATTATTTTGTCCTTTTGTTTGTCAGTCTGCCATGTATGTCTCTGTTACTGTGAAATCACAAATTTTCTTGGCGGCTTATTATTTGTAGATGTTATTGATCAGTCCCTTAACTACAAATTTAATGACCATGAATATAGATTCTACACTAGGGATTTCTATTCTAATACAGAAATCATGAACTTGTGTCCTACTAAACTGTGTGTTGACTATCACTATGTTTTGCTATTTTACTTTGTTCTCAGGCATGCTGCTTTTGATGAAAATAAAAGTTAAATCTTGTTGTGCTTTAAATTTGTGGTCAGATGCTATGAGTCACTTGTTATTATTTTTCAATAAATGTTTTGGTAAACTTATAATAAATGATTTTACAGAAAAAATCATTATTGCCTGTGAAAGTGATGTCACATTATTTCTGCCTACTTTTACACTATAGCATTTCTTATATGGGATCATCCATAAAGGATATCCATAAAGATGGGGAATAGGGGGTGTTCAAATGTGGACAAGGGGGTGGGGGTTTAAAGGATCTTGCAGACGTCTGCATGCTAGTATTTTTTGTTTTGATATTCTGTGTTGAACAGCTGCTTCCTACTCCATGTATTCCAGTATGTTTTGCAGATGTCCTTTATGGGTATAAGTATAAATACATGTAAGTATAAGTATAAATTATTTGTTAATTTCAATTTGTACTATTTGTGCCACAGAATATATATGAATAGGTTGACATTAATATATATGTCTAGCCCCCAGTGCCTGAAGTTAATTACATATCAGCCACATGCAAACAAAAACAGACAAGGGGCGAGAGGTGAAGGAAAACAGGTATTATCTACAGACGTTCTTTATGGACAACCACTAAGAACATATATTTCAGTTACCAACGTCTTATTTTTATGCATTGTTGCAAGACAAATATAACGTCTTTTTTTAAAAAAAAAGAAATATAGCAAGTCAAACATTTTTATATCATAAATTTGATTTTTAAAAATGAATAAAAGTCAAGGAATAGTTTTTTCTAAGAGTATTTATAAAATCAGTGTCATTACAGTTAACTACAGTCAACAGCATCATCACCATCACTAATGGTCTAGCAGTAATATTCTGCACTTTTAATCCAGTTGAGAATGTTGTTAGTTACTTGTGGAAGGTCAATGGGTCTACATAAGTTGGTGTTTGGTGTCTCAAAAAAAAGTAAAATTGGCTGTCATATATAGATTCTCTTTATCTTAAAATGGTGATAATGATCTATCAAAACCTGAGATCTAGTATCTAGATGACTTTGGCTGTTGAGATAAACATCAAATCAACAGAGGCCCAAGTGTACTAAGGTGCTTGCAGTTACGGATCACTTGCACATCTCACAGATCATTTTTGCCACAGCTGTATTAGTTTATAAACTTTGACTCTAATAATTTTTGAAGACCTTTGAATATTGTCAATTATTCCTTTCTGAGAGCTAACTAAAAGTCGTCATCAGTTGGTACAAATGTATTTTTCATGGTAAACATACAAGATGGAGAATTCTTAAGCAATTGTGCATCACATGCTGCCAAAAAATTTACATTTTAGCTCACTTAAAGTTTCTCTAGCAATGTCTATTGTTCCAACCAGAACTTTTATAACTTCATCAAGCTATATTCACCAATATCAGGAGATGTGCATCTGTAATAAATATTTGTAACCAAAGTATGAGAATGCATCAGTGTTTTTCAATGATGCATTTAAATTGAGCCACAACCAGAATCAACAAACCACCAAGAAATGAAATTATTCACATCTCTCTGGCAGAAGTACAGTATATAATCATAATCTGCCAAAAGATTTTTCAATCTTTAAATTTGCCAGATTTGTTCAATCATACTGATTCAGTGGACATAACCACCAGAATGGACAGAGTGAGACTGAAAGATATAACCAGAAGGTTATAATCGATTTTAGTAGCTAAATTCATGTGGTTTAGTTAACTGTACACCCTTTATTGTCTTTCCTTTAATGTAATTTCTTAATGCAGCTGAGAAAAAAATGTTGCACACATAAAAAAGAGGCACATTTCTGCTCATTAATGTTGTTATTATACTTTTCCATTTCAGCCTTTTCTAATGTTCTTGTCACCAGCATACAACTATTATGTTTCTAACAACACTCTGTAATATGGCAACAATTTTTTGCACACATGAAGTTGACCCACTTTATACTTTACTCTCTTGCTAATTAATAGTTTTACATTTTACAACAAAACTAACATATTTTACTTTTATCACACTTTTAATACATGATCACAAATATTTAGACTGTAAGAAAATAGAAGTTACAATTTTATTTAAAGTATTGGTACCAGTAAAACTAAATATGTTAAAAAAGAATCAGAATGAAACAGATTATTAGTGTAGTAAAGAATCCATATATCAAAATGACATCAAGTATTTTTTACATCAATTTCATCGTTAGCTAATGACTGCTTCAAAATGTAATCCAATTTGTAATACAAATGCCAAATGATGTCTAGGAACTAAGTGCCGAAAGGTCTGCAGAAAATATCTTCAAAATATACATAGGAATAACCAAACACAAACTGAACAAATTCTATCCATCTTGTTTTGAGTTTACACAGTTCAGTGAATTTATTATACTTAATGTCGTTTAATTTTTGCACATAGGGAGCATGTACTTCATTTGGTAATACATCCACATGATGTGAAAGTTTGTCTCATTATTCTTTTGTTGCCATATTAGTTCTGTCAACTATAGATTTACACGCACTTAATTATGTTGTATTGGGGTTCTCCAATATTTATTATGAGCATTAATATGTTGTTTCTGAATATGATCCTGTGCTGAGAACTCCATTTCACTGTCTCCTGTCTGAAGTGCATATGCATAACTAGCCTAAACAAATTACTGTTCTTAATTTTCAACATCTCACAGGTATGGCCCCATGGCCATGGGTATTCTCTTTGATAACTCTGTTCCAAAAAGAATAGTTTTCACTAACATGAACTCTGCCAAAGATTCACTTCCATGGGTCAGTGCTTTGCTGCCTCTTATGCTAGGTTTTTTCTCTTCCATAATGCTGTATTAGGGTTTTAAATCCAACATTCCCATAGTCTGCTTGTTCCAACATGAGTATCTTTAATGAATATAACCGGCATTCTGTGCATCCAATATTTACATCGGACTCGCACTCAACATCAATTTTGTGCTCAAAATCACACACTGATATCTCCAGTGACATTTTCCCAATGTCTAACAGACTGATATACATGAAATTCATTGTCATCATAGCTATCATCAGCCAGTATTTGCCAACTGAAAATGTATTCTGACCAACCTTGTTGTGATTCAGCCATTTTGGTTTCCTGTGTGGCCCTTTTTTGAAACATACATTTATAAAATTAACATAATGAACATAAGGTTAAAACTCCCATAAATGCTTGTTCCAGGGCCAATGAACCAACCACAGTTAGTGTAACAGCCATTCATGTCAAACCAAAGTATCCAGCTATTTTAAGGTCTCACCGGACAGTTGTTTTGGCAAATTTGCAGAAAAATGATCATAATTTTACAATAAAGATACAAAAAAAAATAGCTTACGATTTTTGTTGAAAGGATGCTTGTAAGATTCTGACTAAGGTATTAAGGTTAATTCCTGTTGCAACTGGTGGTTTTGAGACTGAACCTATACTACCACCAACCCCTCTTTTTTACATTCATTTTTGACAGAAAAGAGCTATTTTCAACCTGTTCCTGTGAGAAGCAGGCTAACAGACTCAGTACATACCTTATTGATCTTGAAAGTTCACTCGTACTAGTACAAATTAACATACTTTTCATAACCCCTCAACCATGCAGATTTTTAGATATTTACCTCTGAAGCAGACACATGTAAATACGTAAGTCAAGTTGGATGCACATTTGCAACCCAAATTACGCATTTGATCTCCAGTGCTATGCTAGTCTAACTGTGACAGGCAGTCACCAACAATGCAACCCACTTACAAGCCTAACTCAAAGTAAATGTAAACCACATTACAGATTGAACTTATGTGTGAATTTATAAATGCTAGGGATGTGATAATCAGGCTCATGCTTTCTACCTTAAAAATTAGGGGGGTGTGTGTCAAAATATGAAACTATCCAGTGAGACCTTAATAATTTAAATAGCAGTCTGATTAAGGGAAAATCTTATTTTCAAAACATTGGGAAATTTTAAATAAAATGCAACCTTTACATGTGTAAAATTCAAGCTTGCTTGTTTCCTTTTGGTTATTGCTTTAATCGATGAGCAAAGCCATCAAACTGAGCAACCGCTATGACAAACTTCATCTATTACTTTTCCCACTGAAACATACCATTTCCTTAAAACATGTCAGTTTCATCATTTTTCATAACCAATACACCCTGTATCATTAGTGCTGAGTGATATCAAAGACATCTGACAGCACAAATAATACAACTCTTCATTAAATCTGAAATTGTAGTGAATAAAAGCTGCAAAGGAAGCCATGCTGAATCTCTTGTAAAATAGCTGCAGAATGTACATGCTAAGTACTTGTAAGAATAATAATGATGCACAGCATATATGAACTGACCAGTATTCCCTCATTGATTTAATAAAGAAGGTCATAACTGTGTTAAAAAAGAGAAATCAGAGGTGAATGTATAAAAGAGTTAACTCCTCGGCTAACCCAAAAGTGACTGACCAAAGTTTGTGAACTGAACCAATTCATTTAGGAAACTTCAACAGTGAAATTCTATACCCAGACTCAGCACATCTGCTGAGTAGACATTATCGATAGAAAATGTAGTTTCACACCTCTAAGGTCACCTTTGGGTCATTTTCATACTGGCTAGCTTATATTGTTGCTGAAGATGCTGCGGACAAGTTTATTTTCCAAGTGATTGTAACATGTCTACACTCAACTATAAATTAAAAAGAAAATCATGCAAAATAAATCAGGAGAGTTGATAAACACTGTTTAAAAAGGGACATGCAGTTCTTGCAAGTTACCAAAATTCCAGTGAAGTTGATTCTGATGCACCTGTTCCTGTGAAAGCCCCACAACATCTGATGTGGCTGACTCCTGATGAAACCTTTGATGTCAGCCTGGCTTTCAATGTCTCTTCACCAAGTGTGCTACCAAACACCTTGAGGCCTAGAAGAAATTAAAGCAAACTGTAAAATGGAAAAACTGCAAATAATTTGTAATTACTACCTTAAAATAAACACTTTAGACAGGCATAATGTTCTGTACACTCACCCATGTTGCAACGAATTTGTCACTTATTACTAATTGATGCAGTTTCCAAAGATAAATGCAAAATTTATTGGCATGATTTATTGTGACATATATGCAAGATGTGTAGATTTTTTGACATGGTCACATTAGGATGCTGCAAGAAAAACAGTGAACAATGTGCTAGAAGTTTTATTCTCTTCCCTCTGAAATGTGTACAGATCATTGCATATCCAGCTGATGTTTTTGCTCCCAGCCAAATTGTACATGTGTCCACTTTTCCAGTTTTCTTACTTAAAATGTCATGAAATTGCTGCTTTTCAGCAGGTGTTAAATGGGTAGTGTATATATAGGCCATTATAACTGAATATGTCTGTAAAAAAATGAAATGTATGTGTTAAAACATTACATCATGAGCATATAGGAATGTAAATTCATAATATTAAGGCAATTAGCATTAAATTATAAGAAATATAGAAAACATGTATTATAAATATTGAAAAATGAATAAGTAAATGAAATACTTCATTAAACCACATTGTATCAAACTTATTTGGTCTTTGTTGTTCATTAGAAGATTGGATCAGCTGTTAACTCTGACAGTGCTAAGTTAGCTCCCTTCTCTACTAGCATGTACTTATAGGCAAACCTATAGGAAGTGTTTGTTTTGAAATACCTTATTCTGTCAGATTCAAGACATGGAGTTAAGAAGGAAATTATTTATGGCATAGTTAATCAAATTTGACAAGACTGAAAAAATGACATGGGGTCACTAAGGTCTCACCGAGTTGTTTTGGCAAATTTTCATCCGACGATGACCTATTGCTGAAAAATGATCATAATTTTACAATAAAGATACAAATAAAAACTAACTTATGATTTTTGTTGAAAGGATGCTTGTAAGATTCTGACTAAGGTATTAAGGTTAATTCCTGTTGCAACTGGTGGTTTTGAGACTGAACCTATACAACCACCAACCCCTCTTTTTTACATTCATTTTTGACAGAAAAGAGCTATTTTCAACTTGTTCCTGTGAGAAGCAGGCTAACAGACTCAGTACATACCTTATTGCTCTTGAAAGTTCACTAGTACTAGTACAAATTAACATACGTTTCACCCCTCAACCATGTAGATTTTTAGATATTTACCTCTGAAGCAGACACATGTAAATATGTAAGCCAAGTCAGAAGCACATTTGCAGCCCAAGTTACGCAAAATACGAAACTATCCAGTGAGACCTAACATTTACCACCTTCCTGAATTTGGTACTGGCAGCGTGAATTACATGGCAAAATGCACTTTTAAGTTAAAAGTTGAATAAAAATTGCATATTGCGCAAAGCACGTTTTATATCTGCGATGCTGACGTAATTTGCGGAACATATATTACTGATTTTAAAGTACGTGAATTTGTACAACTCGTGTGTACTGGCATCATTTTCCAAACCACCTTTTTATTCACATTAGACTGTTATGAAGGATATGTGATTTTAAATATATATTCGTTTTTCTGACAACCCCATTAGAGATTTCTCATTTTGTTAACACATCCCACAACAGAAGTGATTTTCTTAATCAACATTCCACTGTCACAATTAAAATAGTTTGAAACACAACCTCCTGTAGAAGTTTTTTTGAATTGTCATCCCCGTTTTACTGGAGCAGCCCTCAGCATACAAGTCATTTGAATTACCTATTTAAGAAAATAATGACTTGAAAAGAGGTATCCATCTCACTGGATTAGTATGTTTCAAATTCAAAATTGGAGGTATAATATACTGATTATTTCATGCAAAACACACTTAAGATATACAAATAAAATTTGGTAGTCATTTCTGTATGTATCGAGATGACCATACTAAAGTTTGATTGAATGGACATGGCTGTGAGATTTGGGTAGTCATGTGCCTAGCAATGCAAATGGTGGATACCAGGTCAAATTTCATTAATGCTATAGATTCATCTCATCTGTCAGGTATTTATGTATGCATTGTTTATGGTTTAGGGCAAGTCAGCACAATACTGACACCAATGTGCCTATTTAAAAGTTATATAAAAATGATAAGAAACAGCAAATAAATAAATAAAAGTAACTTAGACCATCTTGTCCATAAACATGTAAACAATATAAAAGAAAAAGGTAATGTATAAACTTTGTAAAACTTATATAAGAGGAGGTAAAAATCATAAAAGCATCCTTACAATATAGGATCAAAATTTGTGATAAAAAATCATTTCTCGCAAAAGACTATGATTTTCTCTGGTGTTACATACATTTTAAACTAATATGACCATCAAGTTCTTTGTTGCTCATTACTATTTAAAGTGACTGCCTAACCACCAAAATCCAACTTGAATGACCACATTTGCCTAAAAATAGTGTTGATTACACTCAGTTACAAGATTTTAAAAAACAAGACTACCTTTTCTCTGATTGTAAACCTGCACTGCACTCTCACTTTGGATTGGGACTATTAAATTTTCCAAGGTAGAACTGGTTTTAGGTTGGACACATCTGACACCATTTGCCAATGTGATTATGTGTGTAAGAGAGTACATGCTGGAAATCAC
Source organism: Potamilus streckersoni (assembly GCA_016746295.1). Lineage (NCBI taxonomy): Eukaryota > Metazoa > Mollusca > Bivalvia > Unionida > Unionidae > Potamilus > Potamilus streckersoni. The sequence continues at coordinate 836,754 of JAEAOA010000633.1, forward strand.
CAATCTGTCTGCCTGACAATAAAATACACTTAGAATTTTCTCTTTTCTTTTTGAATATATCTGATATTTTGGCAAGAATTTTTTTTCATTGAGCACCATTATGTTCATGTCATCTAATAATCTTAATTTTATAGTTTTTGCAAGGGAAAGCAGCCTTACAAGTAGTTGCTTAAAAGAAAAAAGAAACAAATTTTTACCAGCAAATGCAAGAAATACAATGGAATGATACTTGCATATCATGGTCTACCCTTATTCGACATTTGCTAAGGAAGAAAATTAACTTCATGAACAATAAGATAAAACCACTGATTGCTGTATGGCCAGACTGCGTAATGTGTTTCATAATTAAATGTTCTCAAGTAATCAAAATGAACAATCTTAAATGACTTTACCATAAAAAAAGTGGAAAGAAAAGCTGAAAATGCAACAAGAAACCAGGATAAAAAAAGTCTGAATATATGTTACATTGACCAATTCTATATGTTATAAAAATACATCCCCAAACCATTTTAATGCCACTGATAATTATGAAATATAATCAAGACATGAAATTTAGGACAAAGGTTAATCATGATGAGTGTAGCCTGAAATATAGGTCAGTGTGACATACTTTTAGGGTGATGTTGCAATAACCAGAAATATTTTATCAGCAAAATAGAACTTGAACTTGAAGTGCAAAATGTTCCCATGAGTTGGACTAACAGATACCAAGATACCATCAATCTACAAGATGAAACCTGCTTTGCAATCCGGCCAACAACAAAAAATATAAAGAAACTGCTTTGTGGTAAATCAAATAATTATCTTTTATACAGTTTTTTTTATTTACCAGTGCAGCAGCAAATATTTTAAAAAATAAATATTAAAAAGAAAACAACAAAAACAAAACCAATAAATCTGTTTTGTCGAGTTCACTTTTTATTTTTAACAAAGTAAAGAACACTAACAGTGAAGTTATCCTATACTTTAACATTCAGGTTAATCAAAGGTGAGCATAGACATATGGTCACCAAAGTGAATGATTATTCAAGCTTCAGTCCAGGTAGCTCAACAAAAAAACCCCAGCAGTTACCTATATGCTTTTAACAGTTTTAAGCAATGCCTTATTTTCAATGAGACAGCATCTCATTATTCTTTCCTCGGTTTTTCTACATTAAAAGAAACAATAAAAAACTACAAATATGTTCAACGAACATGAATATGAAACCACCCCTTTGATGGATCCTTATACCTGAGAAAATGACATAGGTGCAAAACTTAATAACTGTTTGACAAATGCATGGATGAACAGACACAGGTTACACCATATGCTTCTTCCACATTTATTGTGGGGCATACAAAATTAAAATACAAGAAACTGGCCAAAAAAAACCCCAAACAAAATATTCATGTGACTTTGAATTAAGACATATACTTGATACTGGACTTTCATTCTGCAACTATAACTACTCTCAGAAATTTCTTAAAACTTTAGAAATTCAATGAGAAATTTCATGTGGCATGAAAGACTTTGTTAACAAAACATGTATCATAATTTGATATCACTGAATGTGAACAAACAATTACTTTAAAAATGCTGACAAAATGGTGATGCCATCATCATCATCACTGCTGTAGAAGTGATACCTTAGGGGTCAAAGCTTTTTCAAACTCATTGGACTCAAGCAAGTACATCAACATGTGGCTCAATGTGAAGCTCTAAAAATATAGCTTCCACAACTTAACAAATTCAATGATGATTATATTCACTCTCTCAGTGGTCAAGCTAGACTTAAATTTTAGGGAGAAGTGACTTCTCCTTTTGGTCAGAACAGGGAGAAGTGGGAGCTAAACAGGGAGAAGTGGGAGTTCAGGGAGAAGTGGGAGTTAATCAGGGAGAAGTGAGACTGAAATAATAAACATGATATATATATATATATACACACACAGATGCATTATCGTATTTTAATTATGTGCTCTATTTCTTGGTATGCTTTTAACAGTTTTAAGCAATGCCTTATTTTCAAGTTGAAAAATATTTGTTATTTGTGAGAATCAATATATTTTGTATGCATATAAAAAATTATATTCATACCCATTCTATTCATACTTAGTATATGTGTTTTTGAATTGAAGTACGACTTAAAAATCACATATGAAGCTATACATTGCAATTAATTTTTACTGATAGAAGTAACAAGATTAGAGCCTTGTAAATGCAAATTGGTAAAAATGCTTAATAAACTACCACTTAATTATTTTATTTTTCTAAAGTTTTGTGTGTGATTGCTATCAAAAAGATTTCTAGCATTCTTTGAAACAGCCCCTAATACATGAACATAGAAATAAATGCACAGGTGACTTCAAACCACACTGTTCGTCCTGTTCCTGATAAAACATTAATGTAACTATTCATAAACAACACACTAAAGTTGATATATAACTAAACTGGACCCTATGTTTTACCCCCAACCAAAAATCCAAAAATATGTCTTGCACAAGAGTGCATCTATTTTTAGACAGGTGGTGGGTGTCCTCGAACTACACACTTTCTTGCTTCGTTACAAAAACCCATTAAAAGTTCTGCATATTTATGGTTTGTCTACCTATTGGTAATAATGACAAGGATTGGTTAAATATTATTTGCTTCATTACTATATTTTTCGTATTTTCAGTTTAATGAAGTGCTATATCAAATACGCAGCAATGTCCGCCATAAAAATGTCATTTACGGTTTCAAACTGAAAATACGCAAATACAGCTGTTAAAATCTCCATTTATTAAAAATAGGATATAAATTAGAAAATGCTCTTCACCGATTGTATTTTTAAAAGCAAATTGCTATTTGCATATTGATGTTTAAATTTCAAAACAGAATTTGGCATCTTTTCATCATAGCACTGTAGGCCCAACTTCATGAAATCAAGCAGTGATATCTTGCTCTGGAAAAGGGTTAATGGTCAGTTTGCTATATAACTTGCATGTGAATGTGCAAGAATTTCTTTGTCACCATAAGCTGATTGGTATCAACACCACATAAATACATTTGGCGTTGGGTGACAGCAGTGCCAGAACTTACTGGCTACAGCGAGGGGGCATCTAAAAGTCATAATCTACAGTCATATCACATCCAAAAAATCAGAGGGTGAAGTCGTTTTCGCTTTCATAACAGAAGAAGGCGAAGTTTACGCTTCTCAGGCAACATTTTCGCCCACTTCGCCTGGTAGAGTGACCCCTGCTGTCTTAAATACGACCTGAAGAATATGTTAAAGGGCATTGATGTTGTTATGCAGTAACTCTTGTATAATAAATATCCATGATATCCTCAAAATATACCTTCATCCTCCACCAAAGATTTCTTGTTTCATCCCCATAGTCATAAACCAGTTCCTCCACTTTCTTTATATCTCTTAGAGCAAAACGACATAATCGTGGTTTCTTCTGATTCTGTAACTTTTTCAACTTTATGACACTGTTTGGTGGCTCCCGATAAGCGTCATTTACATAATGACAGAGTCTGTCCTTGTGTGCATGTAACATTAATGCTATGAAATAGAAAGCAGAGGATAAAGTCCCAAAATACAACTTTATTTTATCAAATAATAAAGGAACCATGGAACATCCTATCTTGTCATTTTTTATGAAATTAAGTCTGTAATAAACAAGGATTCTTTATGCAATTTTTCTCAGTCAAAATTTTAATGTGGATTCAATTTCAAGATGGCATTCAAAAAGTTGTGGATCACCATATTATGGCTGACAATGTGTAAAATCAACATACAATTACAAATGTGTTTAGTCAACTCTTATTATATTGTTAATATTTTTGTTTAATGAATACTGTTTCTGACAAATTCCAGATGAATGAACATACACTGGACATTGTGATAAATTTGATTCTATAGATTTTAATCAAATACACCAAATATGTCAATCAGGTCAGAGTGACCTAGTTTTGATATTGTGGTGTAGCACTCATCAGTTATAAAACAAAGTTTCTTTGCTTTACAATCAAAAGTGTCAAGTACATATCAAATACCAAAATAAACTTAACCAAACTCAGCAATGCATGAAAATAGGTTCACAGTATGGAAGCTACTTTTCATATAATTTCAAACTGATAAAGCTGCATCTAGATTTTGGATATAAACTCTGACAAAGAAACTAAACACTGCTTATTATTAAATTATATTCTTTATCACTTCATCAGCAATGTAAATCTATTAGCTCCTCTTACCCCCATGTGATTCTCACCCAGGGTCTATTCTAGATGCAAGATTAGCAGACAAATTTTACCACATAACACATTATTCCCATGTCATGTCTTTGACAAGTTTCTAGACTTAAAACAAATATCTAAACTTTCAAATAAATATAATTTTTAGCAAGAATTCTAGTAGGAAATAGGTATTATAATATTTGTTATCTTAGATATTTGTTATCTTAGCAAGTTTGGTAGAATTCTGTAAAAGAAACAAAATCAAAATGTGAATTGTGAACTATGCAACACTGAATTAATTTACAAGGGATAAACATATCTGCCAACCCTGAGGTGTCCATGTCAGTAAGACAGTTCATTTCTCTCCATAAGACGGACCAGGTTTCAGTAAGGTGTAACAAAATATCAATAGCTGCTATTATAAAGCTGGAAAATGTAAGTTTTGGTGCAGCAATGATAAGCATTATGCTCAAATGAAAATTTTGTAAAAGTATGTGTAGACTTTATTTACCACTAGTACAGTCACACAAACTTTAGTTTCAAACACAATGCAACTCAATGTTTGTTGCTATCTTTCAATTTGCAAAATTCTTTGAAAATGTTTTTTTTTATTTCACATGACAACAGCAATCACATCTTCTATCAAAAGACATACTCAAATTGGCATGTGATCTCCAATAAACGTAACTGTCCTTTCCATTTTTATTCACAAAAATCTGAATACTCTTTTTTATTCTTCTGTGTTGATAATTAACACATTTTTTCAGCTTCTTTTCCCTTTTGTCTTAAACATGCATCGCTTCCTGAACACCATTTTCAAAAAATCCAATAATCAAGAGTTTGATAATGCTGACACTTTGCATGAACAAACAGGTGCAGTTTAAAGCGTCTGAGGTGCTACTGCAAAGTTAATCTGGTTTCCGGAATAATATCACTAATTCTGATATGAAAACCTTAATCCATATCAAATGCTGATGTACCAATTATCCATATTTCTTGGCAATGATCATTTTTCTATAGCTTTTATTTGTAAGTTGTAAGTCCGTATTTTGAGGATATTTATTTAAGACATATGGCAAAATCATAAGAGTTGGCAGGTCTGGATTAACTTAAAATCCTCCAAATCACATCAAATGCAAACTTGTAAAATATAATCATGTCAAAATTCTGAATAGTCATATTACAACATCACCATTTATATTCATTATACTCTTTAAAAGATAACATGTCATAATGCAATTTTTCGAAAAACATGGTATATAAGAGTTTGCAAAGCTTTTATGCATCACTCAAACCAAATTACACCCAGTATATTTTTTTTACCTTTTTCAGTGATTTATTCTGTCGGACCAGTTGTAATCAATCCTACAAACCATTACCACCACCACAACCACCTAATCATATTGCCTTAGAACATTAACTCCAATATATTTTTGCATTTGATTTTTTTTAAAATTATGAAGTCATGGAATTAATATGCTTAATATCTGACACCATCATTTTAATTATTTACTTAAAGGTAAGTAATGCATATGTCAACTTTGTATCATTAAAACATACATGGGTCAATCTATATGACTTTGGAACAGAAAAATTTATGCTGTAAGGTTTGCAAGCTTGCTGTTTTGTGTGTGTGTCTCTCTCTCTCTCTCTCTCTCTCTCTCTCTCTCTCTCTATATATATATATATATATATATATATATATGATTATTTATTGGTTATATCAAATCATATCATTAGGAAATTTTTGAGATTATCTCAACATTTAACTGAACAGGTTATCAAGTCTTACCTCTTTACTATCTGCCTTCAGCACAAAAGGAACATTCATCATTGTCCTGACTTTAAAGATAAGCTGGAAAAACTGATTTGACTTTTACAATGCATCCACATAAATATCCTCAAGATGCCTACAGAGTCATTTAATTAGATTTATGACATAGTTCATATTGTTTTCAATGCAGTTTAATTGGAAGTGGGATTGGTGTTGGTGTCCATAAATACCAAAGTAGGCAAAAACAAGAATGAATTTGATACTTTCATTAACATCAACATATATTCAAATCATATCTGAAAACTTTAATAAATATTCAAATAGGAAAATGTGGTATTTGTTTCAGCTCTATAAGTTTCCATTGTTTAACAGTTTTTTGTGGTTCTTCATATAGTATGCAAGTAAAACTATTAAATGACCAAAGATGCTATCAACATACATCAATGTTAGATATATAAACACCTTAATTTGGTAATGTACTCCTCAAAATATGGCCATTGCTGTTCATTTTGTAATGTCTGTACACAGAAGATTTGAAAACATGTCACAAAAAACTGTGCCCAAGCAGAAAGATGAAGTTCAAACCTTGCACAATGTAGGTGTATCAAAGACTTTGGCTATTAAATCTCATTTATACAATACAAACAAAATATTAATAAGCATACCACTCTTTGTTTTCCATCAAGTCTGTATGAAAAGATGTAGAATATTTTAATCCCGTCTTTAACATATTTTCTCTCATGTTCTTCTGCCTCTTGGATATTTTTGTGCTTTCTAAAATACTCTAACAAAAAATCCCCTTTTCCATTTCTCATCAGTGAAAACACCATAACCTGAAAAATAAAATATAGATCTAGATTGCTTCCTGTTTTATCTTCAAAAGACTTATGCATAGGATTATAGACTGTTATTATTTGGTAATTTACAATTTATGTCCAATTGAATCACAATTTTATTTTCATTTTCAGAATTCAGTAAAAAAATACCAGTGCATTGTTATGCAATAGGAATGCAATAAATAAGCAAGTTAGTAGCAAAAAGACTCAAATTTCAAACTCACTCTTGGACCTTCCAGAATCCAAATTTTCTTCATCTACAGTAGTGTGAATATAATGTACCTAGTAGGAGTACAATAGATGGCATTCTTTGTATTCCAGTGACTTTCTCTTTTGACTGTTTGGCCACCAATGTTGGTGTCAAATATATATTTCACTCAAGTTTATACCCAATCAATGGTTTTCTCACTTTCTCTTGTATTGCTTACATTTCTTTTCCACCTGCTTTAATTTATTCTAAATAGTCATATTTTATTTTGTCTGTAAGTTTCACCAGTTTTTAGAAAGGTGTAAAAAATCTCATAAACTGCTAGTGTAAAGCTCCAAAATGTAATTAAAAGTTCAATACAAGCAGTGAAAAAAAGTATGTTCAAATGAAGAGATTGTAAAGTACGCGTAGATGTTATTTACCACTAGTATAGTTGCACAAACTTAAGTTCCAACCTCTACGCAGCTCAATGGCTTGTTTCTGTCTCTCATAATTCTTATCTTTTTCCATTGCACAGTGATCCGTAACGGACAGCGCTTTAGACCACTCAGGGCCCCGTTGCTGTCTCTCAATGAGACATAATTCTTATCTTTTTCCATTGCACATGATGAAATCCTATTTCCTGCCACGAGTCATACTCAAATTGGCATGTGATATCCAAAAAACGTGATCGTGTCCATTCCATATTTTATTCACAAGAATCTGAATATTCCTTTTTATTCTTCGGTGTTGATTATTAACACTTTTTAAGAGGCTTATTTCACTTTTGTCTTCGACATGCATCACTTGCTGGATGCCATTTTTAAACAAAATAGATCATGCAGTTGCTTCTCATGAACAAATAGTGGCAGATTATAGGTATAACGGTACCAATTGTACAAGCCCAGGTGGGCGGAGCTTAAGGTGTAGGGAACATTGCATTCAGAAATAAACCACAAAACTAGCTGTGATTGCTGCATTATGTAAGAGTTGTACTTTCTGTTAGGCTTTAAAAAAAAGTTGAGCCTCTTGGCAACATGTGAAATTATGTTAATTCATATCTAGATCACATTTTGTATTTTTTAAGATTTTTTTAAAATGTGGTACACATGACTGAAAATGTGTCCGGTGTAACTAGATAACTCTTACCCCTGTCTAGTTCCAGCAGAGTTATCTCTCTTAAATGCAATGAAGTACCTATTTTCGATGTTATCAAATTAACAATCTAACATTGTTCTCTGTGACAGTGTGTGACACGCATGCTGAGGTAGGATAGAAAGTATATTTATTTCGCAAAACATTAGCATTGCGGTATATGGAAAAGCAATTGGTACCGTGATACCTAAAGTGTCTGAGGTAGTACTGTAAAGGTAGTCTGGTTACCAGAAGGATTTCACTAACTCTAATATGGAATCCAGATCCAAATCAAACACGAATGAACAAATTTTCCGGATTTTTCGGCAATGATCATTTTTCCATAGTTTGCTTTTATGCAGTAAGGCCGTAATGTTTGTAAGAGTTAACGGCAATATCGTAAAAGTTGGCCGGTCTGTAAAAGACATATTTGCAAATTTTTTAGTGTAAAAGGTTTATTGCAATCATCAATTCACTACATACTATATTCAGCCCATTAACTTTTATGTGCCGGCACAGGGATTTCTCAACTGATCATCACAATAAGAGGTCTCACACAAAGCTTGTAGCTAGTAATTTTGCACCACATAGGGTGTATCTCCAAGTGATGTAAGCAAAATCCATCAATATGTTGCCTCATGGTAATCTACAGCTAATGTCTTGCAAACATTGGCTAAGGGTTAGTTTTCATCATTTTTATGCTTATGCTTTGACATGGTAAGTAGTTCTCTCCCTCAAGTAAACGTAGGACTGATACTTATTATTGTTTCATATATGTATTATGATAGGAATTGTCTGATGTTGTTTTTAAACGTTTCTATCATAACCTTCTTCTCGTGTCTAATTACGAGAAGGCAGAAAGTTCAGCATTCATAAGAATAAGGTGTCACATATGATGGTGTAGATACGGTTACATCTTTTTGTGGGGAATGCTTGACTGCGAAGAGGTGGGATCGCTGTAAGAAATAGACATAATACTCTTTTGAGAGCATGGAATCCCACTTTATTGACATATATATAGATACATATTCTAAAGATACAACATGTAAATTTATTTATGTTGAAAATACATACAATACATATTACAATACTTATTAAATAGTTCTTCCACAATCTAGTATTTCATTTGTCCATTCATTTTTCTGTATTTTTGAATACAAGTGATTTAAATATTTAAAGAGCCTAAGATTCAATAACTGTAATAAATGTATTTTATTTTATTTATTGTAAGGTAAAGACCTGAAAAAGATCTGTGAATGTTGTACTTATTATTTAAAGAATATATATTTATTCTCAATTAAATTATAACATGAAGCTAGTAATTATTTCAAACAAATACTAATGAACAGCGAAGCTGTAAAATATTTAAATTACATTATGATTGTGGAAGAAGGGGACTCAATAATATTATATTATAAATACAATGTACATCAATTCAGTAAAATATTAAATCAGTAAAATATTTCATAGTAGAAAAGAGAACTCACTATTACATTATATTAATGAAATAAAAATAATTCAGAAGAGTACCACAACTCACTATAAAATCTTTAACTTCCAAAAGCGAGTATAAAGCATAAGTTTCTTACCTGTAAGAAATAGACATAATACACTTTTGAGAGCATGGAATCTCACTGAGAACAAAACAGCTCAAAGCCTTTTTATATTCTGGAAGCTGTTTAATCACAAGTGCCAAATCCAGTCTCAAAAGATATTTGTCCATAATGACGCGTGATTCTCGCGTGCTTTCCAAGGACAGGTTTAACTTTATATCAAGTTTTAGTGGGGGGGGGTAGATTGTGAGTGTGGACGGTATTTTTCCAAGTAACGACCTTTTGGATCATGTCCATAACCTTCCAGTGGTCATTCACATTGTAAACCTAATTAATTTAATTATACCCTATGGTGATTATCAATTACTTTGTTCCCAACTTCACAACGAAATCTAATAAGTTTTTATTGATTGAATGGTGCGATAAAAAACATTATTTGACTTCTATCCGATTGAACTGGCTTATTAATTAGGCTTTTTCCATTACCAAGTGAAAGCTGGACAATAATAAATGCTTAATCTAAATTCATTTCAATGTCCTTATTATATTCAGGATATGAATTATTGATTGGAGCACGCTTCTCTTACACTCCAATCAATATCAAAGCATTAGCTTAAATTTGGATGTTTTTATCTTCCAATAACTAGAGATTTCAATATGTTGTACACAAATTAATATTTTCGTTTCTTTCTTTTAGAATTGAGATCTTGATATATGCATATAAAAGCCTACCCATACAAAATAAAAAAAATTATAGAATAACAAATAAAAATTTACCGCACTATTGTACACTAAATGCTTAAGTAGCCCTTCTCAATCCGCTAACTGTTAAGAATATAGCCTTGAGACAGTTGAGTTATGTCTTGCCACATCTATTGATTCCCTGATAAAGAAAAAATGTATAAACTAAATGTAATTGCCACTGAATTACATTTAGTTGGCAACAAATATCGAGTCTATTCGTTTGCACAAATGTTGAATAAGTAATCGTGAAAATATTCTCAGTGAGCTTCATTGTTTATTATCAATAAAGTTTGGAAGAGAGAATTGAAGTTCGATCAGATATTTTCGGATTCTCAGTCTTTAAGTAATAAAAGAAAAAAAAACAGCACGTTTTGTAAATTTCAATAAATAATGATATTGACTAAATTACAAAAAAAAACAAACGAAAATTAAAGGTAAATTTACAGTAGTGTGTTAAAAAATCCTTAAAGTTATATTACAACTACAAAGTTTAGAGGGTTCTGAATAAATTCTAATTTTGCAAGGGCTGATATAAGAGTACATTTTAAAATGCATACGTCTCAATAGTTTGGATGTGTCACAATAATCCCTAATTAGTGTTTTGCTCAAAAGTTAAGTGAGAAGATTTTAATTTCATGGAATGATTTGAAGGGATAATAACGCTCACATTATATTTGATTACCACCAAAAGTGATTGCACAAAGACTGACATTAAAAATTGAATTAAGAATTTTTTTTTTTACTACATAACCTATAAAGAACTTATGACTCAATAAAAAGAGCTTTACATAGGATGGCTGCTGCCACTTAAGTATGTAGGAATCTGAGAGCTTACATTCGTCACAGACCTGTTGGTCGTAAATATTTCCAATTATGATGGCGACATACTTGCATAAATGTCAATAACTAGAGATTTCAATATGTTGTACACAAATTAATATTTTCGTTTCTTTCTTTTAGAATTGAGATCTTGATAAATACCTCTTAGTTAAATTACCGAGACCTCGAGGCTAGTAAAAAATTTGATAAGTATGCGAGGAAGAAAAAAGAAAAAAAAATATTAAAAATCAAAAATTACAATGCTTAGGTAGATGAAAAAATTACAATGCATTGGTAAGTTGATAGATTGCAAAAAGGCAATGAGAACAATGTTCATTGCAGTACATATTGTGAAATTCAAAAAGAATACAGTAAAATGTATAATAATCAATAAACTGTAAGGTACGTTGACAATGCGTCAAAATACATATGATAAAAGATACATAGAAAAATGTACCATAAAATGTGTAATAAGGAGTCAATATAAATTGAAAAAGTGATGACAATTACACAAGGAAGTAAAAATATGAAAAAGACCAAAATACAATGCACTGACAAAAGTTAAGAAATAGGAAAAACAATTTACCGTGTAGTACCTCGATGAGGAATGAAGAAAAACAATATATTAAGAAAACATTAAAATATGCAATGTGACGGATAATACGTAATGTGACAACTGTATGGTAAAGAAAGAGTTTATTCAAAGGAACCATACGAAAACACAATTGACACATTCAATGAAATTCAAGTACAATAGTGAGAAGTACAACGAAAACACTCATGACAATAGTGAATGAATTTTAAGGGTATAATAGTGTAAATTACAACGAAATTCCATGTGACAATATTCAATAATATCAAAATTTCAAGAGGAAAAAATTACAACGAAATTACATTGGATAATATGCGATAAATGTTAAAATTACAAGAGGAAAATTTATCATGAAGAAAAATTGTCGGCACGACATTGGAAAAAGAGAACTGAGATGCAATCCCAAAAAAATTCTATTAATATTAAGTCTGTCAAAGAGAAAAAGAAGGAAAAAAAAATTCTACATTATCTACCCTATGACTAGTCCTGCCAGACGATTGTCGTCATGACTGGAGAAAAGTCCAGACGGTTTCCGTCATATGTCATTGACCTAGGATCATGCGATCAATAGAACAGCGTGTTCATAATATTGAGTGATACTGCTTATGAATAGGATGTGAATTATGACTTTCCAATATATTATTTCAAATATGAGACAACTAATATTTTAATTTAGGAGATATCTAAAATGTGTGTCATAATGCGGTATGATCTCTTGTAAACCAAGTAACTGTATAATTTTTATTCGTGATGCTTTCATTAAACTAGAATTAATTGATACGTCTTGAATGTCATCTGGACAACTGGGGTATGTAGCGCAATATAGATACGATCGTTCAATTTGATTGATGAATTCCATTAAAACATGCTGTGAAATCAGTATAGCAAGTGAACTCGCCTGCTGAAAATTTCGCTGTATGACTAATTTGCTGAGTTTCAACCGTTTGAGCTGCAATCCTTTCTTCTATTGTCGAAAATTCTGCACGATTATTTCGACAATAGCAAGCATCGCTTGCTCTAATAGTATAAGCGTTTTGAGTGTGGACCAATAGCCGTTAACATGTTCTAATTCTATTATCAATTTGTCAGGTATAGGAGAACAAATCATCTCCTTATCGAGCAATAATACCGAAAATTTAAATTTCATTATTCTGTTGCTTTAGCGTATTCGTATAACTTGCTAAACGTCGTGATGTTTTCATTGTCATCATTCCAAATAGATATTTACCTATTTTATTAATGAAGGCAAAACTTCTCTCATAATACATTTGAAGAATGCAAAACACCTTTCTGAATTAACTAATTAATTAATGAGATTGTTATATTAAACTGCATATTCATTGTAATTCGTATTGACTTGAAGTGTGAAAGAATATCTTTTATGTAGCTACTGTTGACATCTCTGTGTCAATGTTCGACACATTCGACTGAATAATTCCTTAAGAGCTTGATTTGAAAGCGTGAATCCACTTATCGGCTGAATCATAAAATAGTGGGAGTGGCTAGATGTAGCCTTTAGCGTAAATTGATTTTGTTCTGTTACTGCGAACACTGAATTCAGAGTTAAAAAAAAGAATACAATCCTACGAACCAAATCCATATTCCATCCATACCTTAAAGAAAAAGAAAGAGGTTGAGAGGCTTGATCATCCAGAAAGAAGAAAACGAGATAGAAGGTATGAAGAAAGAATGGAATGGAGGATAGGACTATAATCATTTCTCCCATTTACAAACAAATTTTCTTCTGAATTTCGTATTTAATTCAATTACGAAATATTCGACCTAGTCGTGTACGACGTGTATTCGATTGTGTGCGATTTGTAGGTGTACATAATCTATGCTAATACTAGTCCTGTAAGACGAGTATAAAAAGTTAATATTAGCTTGTAGTTCTTGGTTTCTTTATTTTTTTTAATGTTATTTTACTCTTTTTTTGTTATTTTTTTTTTATTTATTTTTTTTATTTTGCATAACATCAGCATAGCATATTTATCAGTGACTACGGTTATTATTTTGCTTCAGCGAAGTGTTGTAAAAATAACTCTCATTATTATGGATAGTACTTGTAAACCAATATTGAATTTATCTTCTTAGTGCATACATAATATCATTAAATACAAGCGACATTGAGGTAAGAATGTTTGCTTAGAGAACCTTGCAAGAATTTGGTATTAATCAAGAGTAATGAAGATGAAAATGTTAGTGTTATGTTAATTCTACTCTAATAACCATAACGTATGTTCATTTGCAATCAAACCTTGACCTGTGTGTGTATGAAATTGCATTTAATCGATCCTATGAGCGTTAAGTGAAAATATCATGAAAATCGTAAAATTGAATCGACATGATTTAGTGCATTATTAAAATTGTAAAACTGAGCGTGTATTACTGACATTACCTATGACGTAAGAAAGGGGAGTGTATGTGACCGTTATCCTTTCAAACAACTTTACTCAGAAGTTGATCATATGCAGGCAATAGCTGTTCAAAATGCATTATGCATTCAAAAATTCAATATGCAGAGCATTCTCTCTGCGACAATTCAATATGCAGGCCGTTAGCTGCTACAAAACTCTGTGCCGAACAATCGTTCAGACACTTTAGCTATAGAAAAACGTACATAATTACACTACAACATCATTTGATGCTGCAAAACCATAGAAGGAAACTCTCTTCTGACTGGTTTGAAGACACTAGAACCGTACATTTGGCGTTTTGCCAAGACAATACCATATATTATACATTATGGTATACATTCATATGATTTCATATGAAACACGTAAGAGAAATTCTCAATAACATTATCGAACAACATTAAGCTAACAAAACAAACAACTTCTGCATCAAGGTTTGAAACGGCATAGCGGAAAGTACAATGCTCCTTAAGATAGGCAAATACGGTACGATCGATATGTGTGATAGTAGCGAAACATGTATAATGTAATTTGAAGTGTCAAGACGAGTAGGTTTGATGTTTGATATAAATGCGTAGGGCACGGAATTAAACTTAAAGGTTCATTCATACTCTCTGTAGTAGAAATCTTAGCAACACTGATGTATGTTAATGACAGTAAGTATAACAATGTTATTACTCAATAAAAAATGAAATATAGCATAAGTTAGATTAGTGTTGTTAATCGTTTAAAATTTACGCACTAACTTTCAATTTGTCATTTTAAAAAAAATCAAAATAAGAGATAGAAAAATCATACCTTTGTGAGATGTACCACAATGAAGAAATATTCTTGATATGAACTAATAGCAAACAATTCATCTATTGTCTCTAATACCGAAAGAGTTCAAAATGTTAAAGTCACTTTCACTGGGAAGGAGACTGTTAATGCTGTAGTCGCTGACCTGAGGAGAGTGTAGATGTCGCTGCAATTCATTTTGGGTTGTAGTTAGGTCAAATTTGGAGCTGGACTTAGCACTGTATGCATTCGAAATGTCGTAGTCACAGGTGTTACTGGAAAAAGAATTCTCATAGGCGATGTATGCATTTTATGTTGCGATCCTCTCATAGTTGTAATCATATTCGTTCCGCTGTGATATTTCTGGTTGCTGTAGTGTCTAAAATGAGTGAGAAGTTGTTCGAATTTGGATTTTCTCTTTGGGACATGGCGGCGCTGTCGCTTCTGGAGTTGATGTAGCATAGCCGGGCGAAGTGAAGTCTAATGGTGTTAAGAGAGGTGCGGTTGCGGATGTTCTCAGTCTCGCAGAGCCAGGCGAAGGAAAGTCTGATGGTGTTAAGAGTTTCGGCAAAAGTCTATTTCGTAGATAATAATTATGGGGTGTGACACCTCGGTTCATTGCACTTATTCTTGTTATTCGTCCACCACTATATTATGATATGATTTGTCTGATGTTGTTTTTAAACGTTTCTATCATAACCTTCTTCTCGTGTCTAATTACGAGAAGGCAGAAAGTTCAGCATTCATAAGAATAAGGTGTCACATATGATGGTGTAGATACGGTTACATCTTTTTGTGGGGAATGCTTGACTGCGAAGAGGTGGGATCGCTGTAAGAAATAGACATAATACTCTTTTGAGAGCATGGAATCCCACTTTATTGACATATATATAGATACATATTCTAAAGATACAACATGTAAATTTATTTATGTTGAAAATACATACAATACATATTACAATACTTATTAAATAGTTCTTCCACAATCTAGTATTTCATTTGTCCATTCATTTTTCTGTATTTTTGAATACAAGTGATTTAAATATTTAAAGAGCCTAAGATTCAATAACTGTAATAAATGTATTTTATTTTATTTATTGTAAGGTAAAGACCTGAAAAAGATCTGTGAATGTTGTACTTATTATTTAAAGAATATATATTTATTCTCAATTAAATTATAACATGAAGCTAGTAATTATTTCAAACAAATACTAATGAACAGCGAAGCTGTAAAATATTTAAATTACATTATGATTGTGGAAGAAGGGGACTCAATAATATTATATTATAAATACAATGTACATTCATTCAGTAAAATATTAAATCAGTAAAATATTTCATAGTAGAAAAGAGAACTCACTATTACATTATATTAATGAAATAAAAATAATTCAGAAGAGTACCACAACTCACTATAAAATCTTTAACTTCCAAAAGCGAGTATAAAGCATAAGTTTCTTACCTGTAAGAAATAGACATAATACACTTTTGAGAGCATGGAATCTCACTGAGAACAAAACAGCTCAAAGCCTTTTTATATTCTGGAAGCTGTTTAATCACAAGTGCCAAATCCAGTCTCAAAAGATATTTGTCCATAATGACGCGTGATTCTCGCGTGCTTTCCAAGGACAGGTTTAACTTTATATCAAGTTTTAGTGGGGGGGGGTAGATTGTGAGTGTGGACGGTATTTTTCCAAGTAACGACCTTTTGGATCATGTCCATAACCTTCCAGTGGTCATTCACATTGTAAACCTAATTAATTTAATTATACCATATGGTGATTATCAATTACTTTGTTCCCAACTTCACAACGAAATCTAATAAGTTTTTATTGATTGAATGGTGCGATAAAAAACATTATTTGACTTCTATCCGATTGAACTGGCTTATTAATTAGGCTTTTTCCATTACCAAGTGAAAGCTGGACAATAATAAATGCTTAATCTAAATTCATTTCAATGTCCTTATTATATTCAGGATATGAATTATTGATTGGAGCACGCTTCTCTTACACTCCAATCAATATCAAAGCATTAGCTTAAATTTGGATGTTTTTATCTTCCAATAACTAGAGATTTCAATATGTTGTACACAAATTAATATTTTCGTTTCTTTCTTTTAGAATTGAGATCTTGATATATGCATATAAAAGCCTACCCATACAAAATAAAAAAAATTATAGAATAACAAATAAAAATTTACCGCACTATTGTACACTAAATGCTTAAGTAGCCCTTCTCAATCCGCTAACTGTTAAGAATATAGCCTTGAGACAGTTGAGTTATGTCTTGCCACATCTATTGATTCCCTGATAAAGAAAAAATGTATAAACTAAATGTAATTGCCACTGAATTACATTTAGTTGGCAACAAATATCGAGTCTATTCGTTTGCACAAATGTTGAATAAGTAATCGTGAAAATATTCTCAGTGAGCTTCATTGTTTATTATCAATAAAGTTTGGAAGAGAGAATTGAAGTTCGATCAGATATTTTCGGATTCTCAGTCTTTAAGTAATAAAAGAAAAAAAAAAACAGCACGTTTTGTAAATTTCAATAAATAATGATATTGACTAAATTACAAAAAAAAACGAAAATTAAAGGTAAATTTACAGTAGTGTGTTAAAAAAATCCTTAAAGTTATATTACAACTACAAAGTTTAGAGGGTTCTGAATAAATTCTAATTTTGCAAGGGCTGATATAAGAGTACATTTTAAAATGCATACGTCTCAATAGTTTGGATGTGTCACAATAATCCCTAATTAGTGTTTTGCTCAAAAGTTAAGTGAGAAGATTTTAATTTCATGGAATGATTTGAAGGGATAATAACGCTCACATTATATTTGATTACCACCAAAAGTGATTGCACAAAGACTGACATTAAAAATTGAATTAAGAATTTTTTTTTTTACTACATAACCTATAAAGAACTTATGACTCAATAAAAAGAGCTTTACATAGGATGGCTGCTGCCACTTAAGTATGTAGGAATCTGAGAGCTTACATTCGTCACAGACCTGTTGGTCGTAAATATTTCCAATTATGATGGCGACATACTTGCATAAATGTCAACACTGCGATCAATCACTATAATGGCTTCTCCATTGCTGTTAAACTTATAGCCAACATAGGTCATAACAAGAATTCCATACTGGTCTGAATAAGACTCCGACTGTTTTCATGGGCATAATTATTGTGTTCCCTAGAAGCCTTTGGTACTTATGGAGACACTCGGAAGCGTCGTCCGTGCGAGCCGAGATGGCATCCAGAGACGTTGACAAACATTGATGCAACAACAAAACTGCTCATTTTTGTTTGAACGTCCATAGCTACCCAAACGTACCCATTTAGTTTCTCCGTAAAGTACCGTACAGCTATCTTACTCTCCGTCAGTTTTCTTTATCAAGTCCATGTGAAAAGTAATTAAACTGCAGCTCGAATCGCAATAGAGTTTTATGTGTCAAGCCGACTGTTTCTGGAAAGTTCCTATATATGGCTTAAGTATTGCAGAATTTCATCACAATCCCCGAATCCCCATCGTCAATAATATTCTGGAGTCAGTAAGAATTTGTGCAAACTACGAATTCGTTCTACCCCATCTGACTTGGGTGTAGTGGCGGTGGGACAAAGCATTTAGATGGGGATTATTTTATATAATACTGTACATAAACCTGATATAAGCAGGGATCCATGTCTGAAAGACCTGTTTCTGGTAACAGAAGCTAGAGTATGCTGACCCAACATATCGCCGAGCATCAGATTGCAAAATTGCTGTTATTCTGCAAGAGCCTTATTTTGAGGCCCGCAACTCCCAAGTACTGTTTATTCACAAATTATTCAGACATGGCAAGCCTAGAGCAAACTTGCTGGCTACATCGCTGAACTGGGTTCTGGAATGTACGCCGTCAGCACTTATACACATGTACTGACCATCGATTAATGAGTGTGCGCTATCTCCGTATCGTTAAAGTTAAAAGCGACGCTGGCAGCATATTTTCCCTGGCTTTTGAACAATTGAATCTGGGAAAAAAAACAATTTCCTTAAAAGTTATAACTAAATTTGTGCTTCGTTTTTATTCACTTTCTCTTTCGAACAAGTGATCCCAACTGGACATGGTAGATTTATAGCGCGTCGGGAAACTTTGTATTGCCCAGTCTGGTATAACGTTTCGAAGCCCGCTAGGCACAATAAACGTAATGTCTTTTCCCCATCCTGATGGACCTTTTCCATTGTTACCATCGCAGATGGCTAAACTTTTCACTCTCCTAAAGTTAATTTAGGCATCCATTCCACTACGCTTGATTCCATTTATGGATAGTTTACAGAAATAGCAGACACATTGCACTCTGTCCACCAGATTTTATAAAGCCGGCTAGTCTATACGTGCTAAAACCAATAAGCGCAAGGACAACATGGTGGAAAAGCAATACAGTACCCTCCATGTTTACGTGGGGGTGGAGAGCCCTTTGTGGGGAGATGAACCGTCATCTATTGATGAGTATGAATTCACATTTGCCTTCGAAATATTAAGCATGTCATCCAGAAATTAATTTTTAGCCTTGACCAAGGTTCTTCTTGAGCAGCAATATACATACATACATACATACATACATACATACATACATACATACATACATACATACATACATACATACATACATACGTACGTACGTACGTACGTGCGTGCGTGCGTGCGTGCGTGCGTGCGTGCGTGCGTGCGTACCTACCTACCTACCTACCTACCTACCTACATGTTAAATTCACCTTATTCGAAATGTTCTAAGTCGCAAGTATTATTTCAAAAAATTTAGAACCTACAGTAAAACCAATAAGTTTCTCAGTGTCATCTAAATTGGATTACCTTATTTTAAATCCAAACCAGAAAGGGTTTGAGTTCATAAGAAGGAAGAATTAATCCAGCCTTAAGGACAAGATTATACTTTCAGATGAAGGTTTTTATAACGTAAAAAGAAATAAATAATAAGTTTATCAGATATCTTGTAGAAAATAACGTTTTGAAAAAGAGTCGTAAGTCTGATTGGTAGGTCAGTATCAGGATGGCATAGAACGCGCGTAATACAGAAACGAATGAGGTTCTAAATTTCATAGCTCCTTTCCTGTCCTATCCATTATTTAGCTTACATATACATACTGTTCTGCATCAAGCTGTAACTTCGTGGCTCATTTCCAATAAAAATAAAGATATTTCATAATTTTTTCATACTTTCCCATTTTATTCCATATTATTTCCTCTAACAACCATAAGGAACTTAATACAGCAATACATATAACATTAAGTAAGATATTACAAACTAACTCCTTACTATTTATCTTGGACATATGCGATCAAGAACACTTGAACATTAGAACATACATGTCAATTCATTGAAAAGTTTTTTTTTAACAAAGATAACACCATATAGTTTGTTATAATAAAAGTGTTACACGAGCTGAACAACGAGAATGTTTTTTTCTCTACACTTTATTGAGTATTGCAAGAGTACGGCATTCATTACAAGAACACGGAATTATGAACACTGTATTGGCTGTTTCACTCTATCAGCAGCCATTCGTGTCATGAACAAAGTAATTTCAATGAAACAATGCCAAGTTATTTTAACCACACTTTTCCCATTAGATCTATAAGCATCAACGGAAACTGGCTTAAGTAGTATCTTAAAATATGCCTGTTATCGTAGATCCTTGCATCCAGTCAACAGCAGTCTTTCACGATATGTACAAATTTGTTCAGTATCGCGTTTCAAAGTCTCAAGATGTGCATCAAATATTTAAATTAAATAACACAAAACCATAGCTACAGATGTTAGCTGTTAAAAATGGACTGAGAAGCATATTTGATAAGTTTTCATATTAACGCGTAAAACTGGTTTCTAGTGTTATTTTAAGAAAATAAATATCAGGACTGGATGTGGGCGGAGGGGGTTTCCGAGTTTCCGGAGCCGCCAACCCCCTACCGTTACAAAACATATACACAAATGAACATATACTTGTCACGTGACCTATTTAATTATTGGGCACGTTTATTGGGTATTATGCATACCTTCAGTAAAGAGCCACAAAGACTTTTACTTTGGTGCCCTATCGAGGGAAGTCAGGGCACTTTTGAAATTTTCGTAAACACCTTATCCCCAACATATGACCTGATCCGGACCTGAAAATAAATATTGTTTATTTTCCAGAGTAGTGCCTAGCCGTTTAAATTAAATAGCCTTGATCAACTCCTGAACATTCTAGTATACAAATACCTTTATCACTCGAAGTAGAATACGGCAGATCATTGGAGAATGAATTAATTGTTCTAATGCCCTCAATTTGTATCTACATGGTATTGAACTCAGCTCTCTATAAAACGGTGCTCGTGAAACAAAGTGAATTTTTATGAAAAAGGTAACTGTCTTCGTTACATTTTCAAGAATCTATCATCAAGCACTGGCCAAGAAGCTCCATTTAAACTTTGAAATCGGCCGCTACGATGTTAACAAAGGCCAGTTATAAGAGTGTTTATCCTCTACATTGTTTTTAGCATTGATGTTTCAAAAGAAACATCCACCTCTGAATGCAAACGGTTTATGTTGATTGTGTTAAAGAGAACTTAAAATATGGACTGAGAAAAGCAGTGTGGTTTAGTTGTAATAGTTGTGCATATTTGTGTCCTTTTCTTATTTTCATATGATCTATTTTCGACTCTTGCAATTATCAATATGAACGAACATAAAACTCCAGAAATATAGCAGCTTGAGTGACGAATGATTGATTATTGCTACACCGACAAAAATGAATACAGTGACAATCTTTGCGACTGCGTTAGAATAAACATAAACTTGTTCAAGATAAATGGAAAATGATAGAGATTTACAACCTTTCAAGCCAAAACCTCATAAATTTCCAGTCTCGAGTACATTTAGCAGAGAAAATACACAATTTGAATAATGATATACCAACAAGCTAATATTACATTGGAAGGGGGTGGGTGTCTGAATGACGAAATTCTAACCTTCTATTATGGAAAACCAGAAGCTTCCAGAGCACCGGATGGTCACTGCAGAAGACAGGTACCTAAAAGAATGCTCCATGTTTTATAATTGCTTTTTAATGTTTTTTCCCACTGTTAATAACGGCAGCCATATTGGATAGATAAATTATCTTTAAAATTTTGAACCCTTTTGTAATAAGGAGTTGCCATACTCAAATAGATAATTGTGTTATGAGGTAAAAATAGTAAATGTTGACAGAGTTATATTATACAATAAAACCAAGGCTCCATAGTTTAAATTAATGCGCAGAAATGACATAAGTTTTATTTTAGCTACATACTAACTGAGCATTATTGGGCTAAGAGAATCGTATACTGGTATGTCAATATATGAAATCTGTCCTAAAGCACTTCAGTCATTGTCCTAAAATCACAATATAATTAAAGTCTAGTTGAAGTCTATTTATAGTTTTCTGCGAACAACATGAACATTTAATTTTGATGAAATATGTCCGCTAAAAGTTTAGTTTTAAATGAGAAAATAACAGGAAGAAAACTTCAGTGACAATGACTACGGAACTCCAAATCATTGACATATTGATTTGATCAATATAATGAAAAATAATACATGTGCATATCTGATTTCATGCTGAAAAATAATTCCATTAGTTGGAACAAGATTTTTATTTTGTTCATTTTTCACCCAAAATTTACCGGAAGAGAACTACAACTGCATGACTTGTTTTTGTTTTTTGTTTGTGTTTGCTGAACAATACGATGTTATAAGATAATTAGTTATACACACATTACATCATGACTTGAATAGGCTGCAACAGAGCAGTTTTGAAAGGAAACTTTTTTTCTGTCTGTCATCAGAGGAACACACATTTCAAAGACACTATACACCGAAAAGTCATCATTTATTGAACTGAATAAAACTGTGCTTAGTGATCATTCAAAACAATAAGGTATCTTCCCATGAGAAGATAAAAATGCTTATATCAAAGGGGTAGGTACTAAATCATTTTTGTGCCAAAATGTTCGATATTTTTTAAATTTCTACTGAGATTGCCATGGCAGAAAGTGTTCTGCGTGGGATGAACAAAAAATTGCAATTGATGTTTAAAACACAATAAAATGTTACATCATGCTTAGACATCACATTTGACCATAAAATATCCATTGGCTCTTATGTCAAAGCTAGGGTTTTGTATAATAACCATTTCCTGTCCATATATATATATATATATATATATATATATATATATATATATATATATATATGAACAATTTATTACTAGAATATTGTTTTGTTTGTCACATGTAGACCATTTTCTAGCTTGTAACATCTCTATTATAATTTTTGCATCAAATAATTTTGAGATAGAACTTATGTTTTGAAATAACCGTTTGAAGACATGACGTTTTGGTGCAAATGTTTCAATTTGTATGGAGGCAACAACGGTTTTTTGCATCATTTACAATTTGGTCATCAAAGATTTTCAAACGCACTTTAAATACAGTATAAGCCATATTATGCCAAAGGTATTGGAGTTAAGTTCCACTATACCTTCCCAATTCCACATGATTATATTAAATGTATAGATCTTTAAGTTAATATGAAATTTCAGCATAGAGCAGTATATAGTTAAACAATAATTATGCATTTAAAAGCATATAATAAGCCCAGTCTCGAAGAAATAAAACATTATTTTGCATATTTAAATTAATAGCTGCTGATGCCCTTTTAAGTCGGGATTTTAGATAATTTATAGTTGTCGGCAATGTGTTTTATGGAAGCAAATTAAATTGACATTTTTATAATGCTAATTTTTTTTCATATGTTTTGAGCAAGTATTCTGTAATATGATATGATGCTTAAACCATTTTGGATTTGGTCGCTTAGTATATTTTAACAACGTGTATTACGGTAACTATTATGCTTTGAAAACGTGTATTACGGTACCTATAGCTTGACGAGTATTAGAGTTGTAATAATACTATGACAACGTGTGTTACTGGGCATATTTACTTGTCTGACGTCTACCTGCATAACTAAATGTCAAGGTGGCAAGGTTGAGATGAGTTCGCTTACTTTTCAGAACTATACCTTAAACCTAAATGTCAAAGCGGCAAGTTTGAGATGAGGTCGCTTACTTATCTGAACTTTTAATAACGTCTCGCTTCCAAAATGGGCTAACAGTAGTTGATCAAAGTAGGTCCTCAAATATCACTAGCAAAAGCAAAATGATACGTATGAAAATTATGACAATGTGACTACAAATCAGGCTATGACGCATTTTTGTAAAACGTTATATCACTGAATAAAAGAAAGTTGGCAACCTTTAAATAATATTATATATTGAATATAGGAGAGGTGTTCATGTTGTCATGACGGCTTTGAAACATCTCTTTAATTTTATGCAACAAAGATACAACACGTGCACAATAAACTCTGTATATTTCATGGGTAAAATATTTTATGTGCGAATTTTTAGCGCTACTATAAAACCTTTTCTGTCACAAAGAATCGTCACAAAATTAAACAAAGAAACAATTGATAACGGATGACTTTTACAACAAATGGATGAAATAAAATAATGCATATCTTTTACCGTGAGTAGATAAAGATACTTTCATAATAGGCTGTTAGCAAAAATTCGTGCACTTGTTAAATTAATCTATAGAAAGATATAATTAACGGACTTAGAAATGCAACATAGACTGAAAAAGAAATGGAAGGATATGCGAAAATCCATATACGTAAAATTTGTAAATAAAAAGGGAATAAATATTGAACATTCATTTTTGGAAATGAATAGATTAGAGAAAAGCAGGAACAAATTGCCCACGCTGTAGAAATGCGTTAAGTAAAGGCTTAAACTATAAAGATGCCGACATCAAGGTTTATGCAAGTTTCAACTTAGGAGCACAAATCTAAAACATAACTTCTATTACACTGCCTGTTTCTACTATTCAGGGAACTGGTAAAGTAGTTCCCTGATTACCGATTTTAAAGATTAAGACTCAAATGAAAACTATTTTGGCATAATTTCGGCAATGTATAAATGCATACAAATTTGATTATGTTGTTGGTGGTGGCAGTGCTTTTATATCGCGTGAGGTGGCCTTGTAAACGGATATCATAGTTGAATACAACAATGATTATAATTCCAAGATTCGTTCACAAACATATTAAAACCTAATATCAATACTAATGTCACAAACAACATGCTGATAAACAAAGTTTAATAGAACGAAATAAATTGTTAATAACTATTTAATAATACAGACGATGTGTATAAAGGATTACAATTACGATCATTTCTATACCAAATGTGGTCTCTGAAAGAATGAAACATGACAATGAGTCTTCCTTTCATCAAAATATCTTGGCACACGATCGATGGTTCTCAGCTGCAATGCAGACTATTCAGATTCTTACTATAACTTTGTCTCCTTAAAACAACGCAATTCGCTATTTTGGGAACATTTGTAGATCAAAGAGCTTTCATGGCATATAAACCTGTCAGATTCATCAATAAGACTAGAAATTGTTCACAGCGAAATAGTTTCCCGTATAGCAAGTGACTGCATACAAAGGGATTTCTTGCTCTTTAAATCGTTAATTATCTGACGTGAGGGGCATGAATGTAATAACACAGTTTTGTGCTTTTGTTTTACATATTATCTGTAGTCTAGAAAATGGGAATTTCCTGAACACTTCATAACTACGTGATAATAAGTGATAATGAGAGCCATCTTTAATCTATGTAACTGTGTTGTTGTGGTTCCGGATCACTTCAGATAAATGGGGGTTCTGGACCACATTTTTAAGCTCACTTTTGCTCTAGCTGTTGAGGATTTTGGACCACGTGGGGTTGTCAAGTGATGCGATATTTTAGGTGTGTGCGTAGTATATAGCTGTGATGAATAGGTTCAGTAGTGCGTAAATGCCATTGGCAGAGCGACTTTTATCATCGACGGGACGTAGTCCTTTTTTTAATGATGACTGTTGTAGATAGTTATGCTCTTGTGATCGTAAAGTTCTCATGGAGCTGTAGCGCATTTGTCCATGTAGTGCTTGTGTGTAATGTTGGATGGTGGCGATGTGACTGAGTAATTGTTTTTTTTTTCCAATGCGGTACCATTGTTGAGGGTGATGCAGTATATATTGACTCAGCGTCCAATGTATTACCTGATAGGTGTTCCGTGAATTTCATCTTTGAACTTTCCGTGCACACTTTAATTGTCGTCACAATAGAATGGACTGTCTGTGGTATAATCGCTGAGATCAAATTGTTCTCTTTGTTGATACATGTCCGTATAGGTATAGTCGGTGTGAATTTTGTAAACGAGCGATTCGGATTCTGTTAGAAGTAGCATGGTTTTATCACCATATTTGTGCTTGATAAAGTCATAGTGAAACTCAAGCGTTGGCATCTGGGAGAGGTAGAGAACTAGCGCACCAATTTAGATGGGTTTGTCCTGTTTGATATATTTTCTGGATTCGATCGTGACGAGTTCTTGAAAGAATTTCCTGCACACAAAGGCATCATTGGCGACCAATTTATCTCGTCTTCGTAGGTTATGGGCGATTTAGATTTTCTTACAATGTCGTACGTTTTCCATACTTTCTCTGAGCACAATATTGTTCATGAGTTTGATGAGATCTTTATCTAACGCCGCCATGGCGCTGGTTCAATGTTTCGTTTTGAAGTCGATTTAGTGTTTCATCTACGGTGACTGACGAAATTTGAAAGCACAATGAACTTTTTCTTGCTGTGGAGCCTGTTTGAGCAGACAATGTTGTTATTATACTTGGTTTTGTTGGCGATATTGGGTACTAGTCAGGAATGGCTATTCTGTTGTAATTGTTATTGAGACAGCGTCGAGTTGGTGACAATAATTTGTTCAGCGCAGAATCATAATCGTTGTGTGCATCGTCAAGATGTTGTAGATACCCAAGATCGACTTCGACGCAATATCCCTAACCGTCGTCGTATCCTGCTTGTCGTTCCTCGACAAACTATTGTATGTTAATACAATGAAAATATCCTATGGGAAGCGGTTGTAAGATTGCCCTGCTTTAGAAGTCATGTGCATGGTGGTAAAGGACATACACTGGCGGATTGGTCGGATCGTAGTTTTGTATGAATTTGTTTCTGGCGACGGCATGTTTTTTCCTAATTATGAAGATTCCCCCACGAATCATCTTCTCGGTGAACATGAACATGTCTGGATTGTTAAAGAGTTCTAAGGGCACTCTGGATTGGGCGTGCAAGGAGAGTCCTGGCGAGGAAAAATAATATAGTAGATCGAGTCAGTAATGGTCAATGCATATGTGTCTAAACTTGTCTAACACCGTTTCAAACAGGAGGACATACTTTTTGAGATAGGCATTGTGAAATCGCCGAGGGTTTTACAATCAAATTCGTTCCATATCTTGTTATTGTAATGGTATTCATCGTCGGTGAAACCTGAAAAAGCAGATGGGAATAAAAGGCATCTTGAGGTAGCAACAAAGTTTCATCAAATCGTTACCATGCATCCATGTATTCATAGGGACAATTCCTTTCTGCTTGAGAAAATATGGACTGGTTCCAAATTATTTTTGCAGGTGTGTAAACTTATGACAGTTTTCAGCAAGTTCTTGAAATGAAGCCTGTATGAACTGAGCACTATCAATGAATCGGAAAGGATCAATCGAGAACTACATGTATTTGTCAAAATTATTGAAGATGCATTTGATTTTCCTTCCAACCACAGAGAGAAGTTGTTGGACACGAGGATGATTGACTGCTGCGACGACAAAATGTCGATCGTACCCTTAGAGATCGTGATCGATCACGGGTAGGAAAATAGATCTCAGAAACATAAATTTTTAATTGTTTAGTTAATGAAAAAGTTCTTTTGAGCAGTCTATACACCGGTGGATCTGTACTACAACCTCATAAGATCTTCTCAAGGCATGCAATAGATGCTTAAAAATGAGATTTGTATCATGGATGATATTGCGAATGTCATTGTCTTAGAGCTCTTTTCTATCCAGACCACTTTCATGATCTCAAGAACCTCGCTGATGGCTGTATTGAACGCGTTTACAATGGCATGATCTAGATTATGCAAGATCAGTCAGTGACAAATATCGTCAACATAAAGACTGGCAGCATATCTCCGGTAGCTGGACATTTTCTATATAAAATGTATGACAGTTTATATCGGGATTTTTTTTTATCATAGACCTTTTCGATGAGATAGTCATGTTTCCGAACTCACATATACGTAAGTATTTTATTGAACATTTTCTAATACAACATCATGGCCTTTTTGGTGGTATATTTTTACCTCAGTTGGCTTGATGCATTTCAACATCGTTTGTTAGGCTAGTCCGGATCTGGAGGTATTCAGCATCGTCGTAATGGTATTTGCGCCTGTGGACACTATATCGACTATGGTTATAGCGAGCGAGGCCATGGAAATGAACACAGGTACACTCTTATATTTCCTGTATGCGTGCGTGTGCACGTACACATTTTGATTGTTATAGCGATAATACAACTATAGTAACGCTGTTCGACCGAGTAAATCTCGTCGATGTGCTTGAAGTTCATGATGGGCTTAATTATTCCATGTCTCGACTAAACTCTTCAGCAGCAGTTTAAACTGTGATAAATTCTGGCTGAAAAACATCACTTGCTTATTAATTTTATCATCGCTGACCTTAACGTCAATCAACGTTTTTCAAACAGTCTAAAGTGAATATCTAATATACCCTTCTGTGATTTTCGTCAGCTGATTCAATTTTACAAGATTCAACAGCGCA
Organism: Potamilus streckersoni; assembly: GCA_016746295.1. NCBI lineage: Eukaryota > Metazoa > Mollusca > Bivalvia > Unionida > Unionidae > Potamilus > Potamilus streckersoni. The sequence goes on from JAEAOA010000633.1 coordinate 865,603, forward strand.
TCAGGAGTCACTGGCAGCTCCAGATGGTCTCGATATCGCTGTTTCAAGTCTTGTATCGCTGTTAACATAAAATCTTTGCCTAATGACTCCATTATTTTCTTTCTATCTTTTTCTCGATCATTCATTTTATCAAGGAGCTCTTGAGATTTTTTGGGAGAACTAAGTTTCCTTGCGGTTGCACACTTTCTTTTCTTGAAAATACTGCGCTGTTTTTGCTGAATTTTATCCGGCGTGAAATTTTCCAAGTACGTGCATGACGCTGTAGCGATATCTAGATCAATGTTCCATAAACATTATATATAATTACGAGGAAACTACTTCCGTGGACATATTGTTTTCAAAAATATTTTTGTTCTGCTGCCTGTTGTGGAATTGATGGTTCAAGAACAAATGCATCTTTATCCTTGTCGTATGCGCTATCGTATTCCTTTCGACCAAATCGTCTTCGTTTTTGAAGGGGTGTGTGTGTGATGACATGGAGTGACCGCTACTCATCTGGCCAGTAACCGATATATTTCCAGATACTACACCAACCGTTTTATCATATTTACTAGCCAGTGCCTCGTCAAGACCAGCTATCGAGACGGCTTGATAAGATACAAGAGCCTGTCATTTTGAAGCTGGTAAGCCATGGAGAATATTTTGTTCAATGTAAAGGATTCACATTATTATTCATCCGTTTAGCAACAATTTAGTCTTGCCAGCCTATTGACATGCAACCATTGTACGGAATTGGCATCCGTTTGTAGGAACCTTACATCGTCGAGGTTGGTGATGCTGTGGCCACTCATGTTGAGAATATGCTACATGGAATCCCATGCGTGGTTGTTTTTGTTTTTATCAAGCTCATCCTGACTCACAAAAAGCTGACGATTCACCCGAGTAGGCGTACAAAAGGAAGATTAATACATTGTCTTCATGTAAGATCGACTCAAAAAGTTATATACAAAATGAGCATCATTAATTTCGACACGAAGGTGAAAATTAAAGCGTATCAGCGTAACGTTTTGATGCCTGGTTGATATTATGTGATCGTGGGTAAAGCGAATCTGATACAGAACATGTTCCTGAACAACGTGATACGTTTCCGAAGATGTTTTCACCATAATTGATCCAGATAAGATACAGCCCGTAGAAGGACTGGATCCTGACATGCATAAGGTCATAGAGTTGAACGCTAGATTGCGAGAACATGAACCGCATCTACGAGTCAATTTCGTTGTCGAAAAACAATAGGTCGAACAGCATTTATCTCACTCAGTCGTACTACAATGTGCATAAATACATCCGACATAACACGGTAAGATTTGTACTGTTTTGAGGACTCGACAACAGAGACATCAACGCGATTGTTTCATATATACATTCTAGTGTTTTATGACTTTAAGCCCTGAAAAGGGCTAGTGGCCTCTTCCCCTTCCGGGGCCGGGTTCACCAGTGTCCAGTGCTGACTTCAAAGACTACATCTTATCAGAGACATATGAATCCAATCATGCTTTCATAACGTTTCTATGTGAGAGCTCTTACGCCTGAATAAGCTGCACAAGCCATTGCCGAAAAACCTAAAGCTAAAACAAGTAGAAGAAGTAGATAATGAAGAAACTAAACATGTAAAGAAAGAGGAGAAATCTAAAGCCAGACTGGAGAAGATGAAAAAGAGGATGAAGCAAGAATGGAGTAGATTATAGAAACGGAAGAACGCAGCTTGAAGGAAATGGAGAAACAAGAACAAGCCAAACTGAGAAGAAAAGGTAACAAGAGAAACTTATGGAATCAAATATAACTGAGACGCATAAACATATGTAAATGACTTGAAAGATTATAAATGTTGTACAAAGATAAGGAAAGATTATTAAGCAAAACGTGTTTGAAGATGATATGTGTGACGAAGATATGAATAGAAGTACAAAATATATTGGTTATTTAGACCCATATTCGGCATTAGAATGGCCAGTTGGGTGTCATCATGATAAAGCTCTAGCTATGGCAAAATATTATAAAATACAAGGTTTAATTCAACACTTTGTGGTGCGAACCATATTAAGTATAGTAAGCAATAGCTACAGCAGATTTATTAAAATCCTGAAGGATAAGGGTCAATATGAGGAAAAAGTAATTAAAATTCGTGAATTGGTCGATGATTTCAAAACTGTTAAGCTAATTCATGGTAATCATGAATAAAAAATAAGTATATATCATTCTTGAACAGCCGAAAACCATCCGCATGCACACAACAAAAACAATAATAGACAGGTATAATTTGTAGACTTAAATAATGGCTTACGATGTCAATGGAAGAGGATGAACCTGAAACAAACGGTAGTGGAATAGTTGTTGCAGTTACTAACAACATCCGCTACTGCAAAAATTCAACAGAGATCGTTGCGAGGTTAAAATTGCTGATCGCTTTTAAACAAGCGGAGATTGTATGCGAGATGGTCATATTCTTAATCATCTTCTGGATAAGCAACTTACGACATCGGATCAGTATCAGATTCTGTATGAGGACTTGAAATCTACTTTAGTCACATACACTTGAATAGATTTAAGAAAACGTAAGAATCACACATGGCTCTCAGCGATAATTCGCTGATGTTTGAGTCGCGTTCAGTCACTTAAACGGTGAGGAATAAACCCCTGCTGAAATTAAACCAGCGTTCGTCATACGAGATCTCTTCCAAAATGCTCACCAGATTCTTTAACGACACCAGGAGCAACAAACAGTTTTCGTATTGGGATGACTACTTGAGAACGTGCTTAACCAACATGATGTGGTTTAGAGATGCAAACACTGGAGATTATGTTACTTCTGAAATTCTCTGCCAACGCAGATATGCTTACAGAGGCTGCTGTGTCTAATACTACTGAACGTACCAGAGAGCGTTTCAGAACCCATTTAACATTTGCACCTACTGCTGCCTACAACACTCTGCAATATCTAGAGCGAGAACTCGAGAGTAATTGCGCCATAGGAACTAGAAATCATACTCGAATGTACATTATGCTGATGGAAGCCACGCAGTAATGCCAAGGAGTGGACATGGGCACACAAGTATCGCTGGAAGATTTAGCTAACTTGTAACCCATCATTCTGAGCGTCTCTCATATGACATATTGTCAATCCGGGTGGCGATTATGTGTGCTACGCACCAGTGACCTCAGACCGATTTATGTTCTCAATAGAAAAAATAACATTATTGTATAGATAATACCTAAATAACAAAAGTAAAAAAGGATTGTCTTAACACAAAGAGAAATGGTGGTTTAATTTAATTTGTAAAGACGATGGAGCCAACACTATTTTCATCAGTTCTTGCTCGGATAGGACTTGCCGTAGCGACTGAAGTTATCACGGGAGCTACAATTAAAGCGGTGAGGGAAATGGTGTTGCCATCGTAGAAACATCCCCATATGAAATTTCCGTCCAAAACGTTCTATGGTGACATCTTCAGTTGGTTCTAGAAATAAACCCGTCCAAAGAAAAAAAATCCAAAATAATAGCATTTAAAATAACATCACGTCCTACATTTCAGTATATGTTGCGCTCTCACCACAGCAGAAAAACAATGACAGCTGCATTAGCAAGCAAACAAAGGCCGGTATCGATCAGACGTAATGGGTTAACACTCACAAGACCGGATAGAATCATGCTGATTCATTGTCACCCCGCATGAGTAACTAAAATGCCCTACATAAAAAGCAATACTTTTTAATTTATCGTCGTCACAGCTGTCCAAACAAGGAGGATTTGTCACACCCGTGTTAGCTGAAATCGCTGAAACGTTACTTTCAGGATTAATCGGCATCGGAAAAGGACTCCTATTTCTTGGGACCTAGCGCATTAAAAGTATTACAAGCAAATTCATTAGAACAATTAAAGGTTTTAACGTGGGAGACCACAATTCCTACGACGACGTTTTCTCTACTATCCATCATCGACATAGAGCAACAATTAGTGCTCAACCAGCGTTAGAAATTTCAGATGTGTATTTTCAAAGGATCAGCTTTCTGGGTACATTTCATCCGACTAAAGTAATGCAGATCACTGACACTGGGATGACGTTGTCGAAGATCCGCATTTAGAGCGACGTCAAGTATTTAGATTCGTTTGGTTTACCTCATCTAGATAAAGTCGTGCGCTACCTCCAACCATCGCATAAAGGAGCCCTGTATAACAGATTACATCTTCAAGACATCAATGACAGTAAGTGTGGATAGTACTGGATCGATTACATGCAACGTAGGTACGAAACATAATCACCCCTAGAACTAATTGTGTCGTTAAATTAATGTACACTAATACACTATAACACACCCAACAGGACCTCTTAGTACAAAACCAGAACGGAGATTATCGATCCCTTCCAGGTGGTTACGAATAATTATCGCCTCATGATCGCATCAAGGTGTGCAGTATGTGGTTCCAAAAACTTTACCCGTTATCACCGGTAACGCAAGACTGACAGCATCGCTGTCACCAGAAGAGACCACTAAATAATATACTATATTCAACTATCCTGTCGACAACAGAGTTGTGTACGACTTAGTGTCTTGGCTCTGTATAAACCTTGTACCATTACATGCACTGTGACATCAACAGGAGCTGCGAACACCTTCGCCTGGAAGAAATCTGTGCGTGGGAGTATTTAAACGAATGAGGGACAAAATATCGTTGGCGCGGTGGAAGTCTATAAACTGATCAGAAAATGTCCAAAACTCTGTGGTGTATCGCCGTTGCCATGAATATGAATATATTGGACCGTGGAATCCCTTACAACAGCAATAACATGAAAACGATCGGCCTCTGCCCGGTCAAGAGCTCTACAACGCAATGAAATATGATATCTGCTAGAGATCATCCCTACAACAAAGCGGGATGTTATAGAGTCATGCTGAGGGTAAAGCCCTGAAGATTTCAGAGAAACTGTAGATCGAGGTTTTGTGAGTGTCATCATTGGCTCCAAACAAAAGTTGACATCGGGTTTCCAGGTAAAGTAAAAAGGTCAGCTGTGATAGAAGATATTTCGACAATCGCAGAAGAACTGCATAAAACAGCGTGGAAGCATTTTCCACGACGCAAATCATCGCGGTCGTGGCAGACGATATATTTTCGGCAGATCTTGTTTATATAACAGATTACAAGGTGTACAAAGATCGTTTCAAATATCTCATTACAGTTTTCAATGTGTTCAGTAAATACGCAAAGGCAGTTCCTCTGAGAAACGAAACAAAAATTATATCGTTGAAGCATTTGAAAGAATTCAAGGTGAACGAAAGCTTCACAAACTAAAATTATCTTGCACACACAAGCAAATCACAGCGTTCGTAGAGCGGTTTAACAAAACTCTCCTAACCCGCACCTCACGTGTCAGACGTGGATGATTTCACCATTAAGGCGAAATGATGACAATATAGGAAATAAAAACATTCCCGAAAGGAAAATAAAATTATTTAATAAATTAAGCGACAACCCAGAACCTACACCGAAACAGTGGTTTAATAAAACTTGATAAAGGCATGTCTTTTTAATTTTGACATATTTTGTACATGGAACCCTTCAGTGGCGAATCAAATAATAAAAATACATTGCATTTTTATTTGCTTGTAGACTACATAAAAACAATAAAAATGTAATACATACCTCTTTTATCATCTTCTACAAACAATTAAAAAAATCATCAACATCCAGTTTAATTAACCAATATTAAATGATCAAGTTCAGTATTTTCTGTTCTATTTCAGCTGTACTACAGGACGAGGATTAGAAAACGAAGACGATGAACATTTTGGCTATAGCATGTTTTGTGTATCGAACACTATTAACATCAGAAGATTCAAGTGCACGTGTTAAGGTCCATACTTATATTGTCCTAGCGTCGTCATCAAAAAGTAATATAATGACATACATACATACATACATACATACATACATACATACATACATACATACATACATACATACATACATACATACATACATACATACATACATACATACATACATACATACATACATACATACATACATACATACCAATTATAATTACATAAATTAAAGTTTAAATTATCCATTTAGATGTTGTATACGATACATGCGATATATCTTTTGACCAAATATTAAACGTTGCCATCAATCCACTTATACTAACATTTTTTTTTATTTGCTCGATTTATCTTGTTCTTAGCGGAAATGACCAAACGTTGGCGTGCTTAGCAAGATAAAAAATACACTTGCTCACATATCCCTCTCATGTGAACTTTGTTCGTAGAAAAAAGAGGACAGAACAATGAAATTATTTAAGCCTTTAACAACGCTAACATATTGACCAAAAAAATCACAAAATATGATTATAATAATTCACTGACATTATAAGTCCTAAACTTTCAATGGCACTGTTGCGTAAGTAAAAAAAAGTTTTCAACACTGAAAACGTGACAAACAAATCTATTAGGATATACAGATGATGTTATGAACATTTGATAGAACAAAATATGAATAATCTTGTTTTGATCGCGGTAAGTTTTCACATATTTACTATTTGATTCATATGTACTTCCAACTAGAACCCCTTAAGATTAAATGTCCTGATAAAATTGAAAACTTCCTTATTCTATGCTGTAAAATACTCGATGTTTTCGTCTATGTAAACTAAGCAATTTACTTCGCCATGTTAATGTTATATGGCTCTAACAAAGTCGTTTGCGGCACATAGTTCCTGTCCTCTTTATCTGTAAAAAGACGTATGTCAGCAAGTTACACATAAGTGGATCAATAATCTTATCAGTTTTATGAGCGAGAATTATACACTAACCTGTTCTACAGTGACAAATAATGTTTAAATTTGTGGACAATGTATAATACTTGAATGTAAAGTCCAAAAAAATTTTTAAGCGTATATGACAGAAAAATGAAAATCTCACCATGATGTAAACAATTGCTTTAGAAGCATGGCAAACGTCAAACCTTCAACGCTTTCGTCTACAAACGGTATGTACTGTTTATTATTCAACTGTTAATTGCAGAAATGACTATATATTTCTACAGGCCATATAACTCATTTATAAACTCGAGAACAGGTACGTTCATTAAAGGCGATATGTACTGTTAAAAAATAACATATAAATAAGCACTCAAGACATAAACAGGCCGATACTTCTGTGACGTATAAAAAGGAAACAATTTTTATTCAAACATTTGTGGAATTCTAATGCCATTTTCAAATCGTATAGTATGATAAAACCTTGGAATGGAAAGTCTCTACAGATTGCGTGTTTCTAATATGAGATATGGAGTGACTGGATTCAAATGGTAGCCACATAAAGAAGAATTCATATGTTATATCATCCAGCTGCATGACCTATGACCTTAAGCTAGAGGCACATCTATCAGTGGCTGCATGAACTATGGCCTTAAGCTAGAGGCATATCTATCAGTGGCTGCATGACCTATGACTTTAAGCTAGAGGCAAATCTATCAGTGGCTGCATGAACTATGGCCTTAAGCTAGAGGCATATCTATTAGTGGCTGCATGAACTATGGCCTCAAGCTAGAAACATATCTGTTAGTGGCTGCATGAACTATGGCCTTAAGCTAGAGGCATATCTGTTAGTGGCTGCATGAACTATGGCCTTAAGCTAGAGGCATATCTATTAGTGGCTGCATGAACTATGGCCTTAAGCTAGAGGTATATCTATTAGTGGCTGCATGAACTATAGCCTTAAGCTAGAGGCATATCTATCAGTGGCTGCATGAACTATGGCCTTAAGCTAGAGGCATATCTAATAGTGGCTGCATGACCTATGGCCTTAAGCTAGAGGTATATCTATTAGTGGCTGCATGAACTATAGCCTTAAGCTAGAGGCATATCTATAACTATGGCCTTAAGCTAGAGGTATATCTATTAGTGGCTGCATGAACTATAGCCTTAAGCTAGAGGCATATCTATCAGTGGCTGCATGAACTATGGCCTTAAGCTAGAGGCATATCTATTAGTGGTTGCATGACCTATGGCCTTAAGCTAGAGGTATATCTATTAGTGGCTGCATGAAATATGGCCTTAAGCTAGAGGCATATCTATTAGTGGCTGCATGACCTATGGCCTTAAGCTAGAGGTATATCTATTAGTGGCTGCATGAACTATGGCCTTAAGCTAGAGGCATATCTATTAGTGGCTGCATGAACTATGGCCTTAAGCTAGAGGCATATCTATCAGTGGCTGAATGAACTAAGGCCTTAAGCTAGAGGCATATCTATCAGTGGCTGCATGAACTATGGCCTTAAGCTAGAGGAATATCTATTAGTGGCTGCATGAACTATGGCCTTAAGCTAGAGGCATATCTATTAGTGGCTGCATGAACTATGGCCTTAAGCTAGAGGCATATCTATTAGTGGCTGCTTGAACTATGGCCTTAAGCTAGAGGCATATCTATTAGTGGCTGCATGAACTATGGCCTTAAGCTAGAGGCATATCTATCAGTGGCTGCATGAACTATGGCCTTAAGCTAGAGGCATATCTATTAGTGGCTGCATGCACTATGGCCTTAAGCTAGAGGCATATCTATTAGTGGCTGCATGACCTATGGCCTTAAGCTAGAGGTATATCTATTAGTGGCTGCATGAACTATGGCCTTAAGCTAGAGGCATATCTATTAGTGGCTGCATGAACTATGGCCTTAAGCTAGAGGTATATCTATTAGTGGCTGCATGAACTATAGCCTTAAGCTAGAGGCATATCTATCAGTGGCTGCATGAACTATGGCCTTAAGCTAGAGGCATATCTATTAGTGGCTGCATGAACTATGGCCTTAAGCTAGAGGTATATCTATTAGTGGCTGCATGAACTATAGCCTTAAGCTAGAGGCATATCTTTAGTGGCTGCATGAACTATGGCCTTAAGCTAGAGGTATATCTATTAGTGGCTGCATGAACTATAGCCTTAAGCTAGAGGCATATCTATCAGTGGCTGCATGAACTATGGCCTTAAGCTAGAGGCATATCTATCAGTGGCTGCATGACCTATGGCCTTAAGCTAGAGGTATATCTATTAGTGGCTGCATGAACTATGGCCTTAAGCTAGAGGCATATCTATTAGTGGCTGCATGAACTATGGCATTAAGCTAGAGGTATATCTATTAGTGGCTGCATGAACTATGGCCTTAAGCTTGAGGCATATCTATCAGTGGCTGCATGAACTATGGCCTTAAGCTAGAGGCATATCTATTAGTGGCTGCATGACCTATGGCCTTAAGCTAGAGGTATATCTATTAGTGGCTGCATGACCTATGGCCTTAAGCTAGAGACATATCTATTAGTGGCTGCATGACCTATGGCCATAAGCCAGAGGCATATCTATTATTGGCTGCATGAACTATGGCCTCAAGCCAGAGGTATATCTATTAGTGGCTGCATGAACTATGGTCTTTAGCTAGAGGCATATCTATTAGTGGCCGCATGACCTATGGCCTTAAGCTAGAGGCATATCTATTAGTGGCCGCATGACCTATGGCCATAAGCTAGAGGCATATCTATCAGTGGCTGCATGAGCTATGGCCTTAAGCTAGAGGCATATCTATTAGTGGTTGCATGACCTATGGCCTTAAGCTAGAGACATATCTATCAGCGGCTGCATGAACTATGGCGTTAAGCTAGAGGCATATCTATTAGTGGCTGCATGACCTATGGCCTTAAGCTAAAGGCATATCTATTAGTGGCTGCATGACCTATGGCCTTAAGCTAGAGACATATCTATCAGTGGCTGCATGAACTATGGTCTTAAGCTAGGGGCATATCTATCAGTGGCTGCATGACCTATGGCCTTAAGCTAGAGGTATATCTATCAGTGGCTGCATGACCTATGGCCTTAAGCTAGAGGCATATCTATTAGTGGCTGCATGAACTATGGCCATAAGCCAGAGGCATATCTATTAGTGGCTGCATGAGATATGTCCTTAAGCTAGAGGCATATCTATCAGTGGCTGCATGAACTATGGCCTTAAGTTAGAGGTAAATCTATCAGTGGCTGCATGAACTATGGCCTTAAGCTAGAGGCATATCTATTAGTGGCTGCATGACCTATGGCCTTTAGCCAGAGGTATATATATTAGTGGCTGCATGAACTATGGCCTTAAGCCAGAGGCATATCTATTAGTGGCTGCATGAACTATGGCCTCAAGCCAGAGGTATATCTATCAGTGGCTGCATGAACTATGGCCTTAAGCTAGAGGCATATCTGTTAGTGGCTGCATGAACTATGGCCTTAAGCTAGAGGCATATCTATCAGTGGCTGCATGAACTATGGCCTTAAGCCAGAGGCATATCTATTAGTGGCTGCATGAACTATGGCCTTAAGCCAGAGGCATATCTATTAGTGGCTGCATGACCTATGGCCTTAAGCTAGAGGTATATCTATTAGTGGCTGCATGAACTATGGCCTTAAGCTAGAGACATATCTATCAGTGGCTGCATGAACTATGGCCTTAAGCTAGATGCATATCTATTAGTGGCTGCTTGGCGAGAATACAAATGAATATTTTCTCTAAGTGTAATTCAAACCAACTTGATTCTTTTCCTTAACACATATGGCATAAACAAACACCTTAGCTATATAAACAAGCAAACAGTTTGCAATTGTCAGAAATAATATCCCATGCCATTATCTACATGTCACATAACTCTGCTTTCCAATCGGAAGCATAAGTTCCCTAATACTTACACCACGTCTATCATTTAAAATTAATAAACAAACATTTGAACTTTGACATTAGGTTGATAAAACCGATTTCGTATGAAGAGTCCTTTTCTTATGACTTCTTCGTAACAGTCCTCTTTAATTGTATGCATGGGAGTTTTAAGTTCTTATTGCCAAGAACGCTTAACTGTTTTTTAAATCTACCACATTTTCTCCGCGTGCCATGAAGAATACACACTAACTACAAAAACGTTGTCTGAAATGGAGACATGCTATGATTGTACCTGGGATATCAGCGACTGTTTATTCTATTTTTCCTGCATGTAATTTTTTTTCTGGTTTGGTTCTGCCGTGTAATTTCGTATTTGTTTGCGGATTTGTTTTTAAAGTTTTACATTTCGATCAACTCCGCCTGGAACTGATCCCATGTGTCCATAATTGTCAACAGGAATTTTGTATGCTATATAGCTCATTTGTTAAGTGACGATTCAGCGTCGGCAAGAGTGCGAAAATTTTTTAAACGCTATCGAGAACGCCATATTAAAACGACCAGATGTCTCTGTATGCTTGTAAACGGGTAATGAAACTCATTGGGCAGTAACGGTAACGCATTCATAATTTTGTTATTTTGACTACTGCTTTGCACTTTCTCATGATGACGTTGATTATTAACATTGTAGCTTTGAATTGGATGATAGAGGTATCTACCGCAGCTTTATTCATCACTATAGTTGCTAACAGTAACAGAGGGGCATACAGAGACATCTGTCTAAGTAATCTTTCAAACTGAAAGCTATAAACAAATGCGCACACTCAAAAATTGGTTATAATATTGTTTTTATTTCACTTGTACATACTTTTAATCTTCTCTTATATGGTCATTAATATATTTTTCGCCTTATTCGTGTCCTCTTGTTTGTAGCAAAAATAATTATTTCTACTTCTGTCAAATATATACTTGATTTCAAAACACATATTTTGTATTTATATTCATCAAGTGTTGCATTAAATTGAAATTGCTTAATAAAAATTTGAATCTCTGTTTTTATCAAATATTTGTAGATTGACCTCATAAAGTCCACCAGATCTTCGAATAGTACTGATAATTCCGCCAAATAAAATTTTTATTTTTAACCACATCGTGTGTAATCGTAACGTTCAGGGTACTGTTGTAATAACCTAGCTATTGAGATTGTTTATAATACTCTTACTGATATCAGAACTTAATGTAAACTGCAAATCTTAATCTTTTCCAAAGCATTGCAGTATAGCTTTGTGATAATTAAAAGCAATGAAGAAACACTTACAGTCCAGTTGAATGCTTTCTTTTGCAAGCAATTAAATTTGCCCACACTTTGATTCCATCCAAACCTGTGAACACAATATCTCTAAAAACTGAGATTGTTCCATTCAAAATAAACTCGTGAATTATTTATAAAACCTATCTGAAATATCTCTAATGATATCAGAATATAAATTTGTGTTATTATGTATTCGTCGTATGACCTTAATCAATCTTATTTATATACGAAATTTACTCAATGCACAGCTATCAACTTCTAATTGGGTTAATGAAAAAGATTGAATTTGTTTATAAATGCAACACTAATGTTCTTGAACTGTCAAGAATGCATTGACTAGATGCAAGGAACATCATCGTAACTCTTCAATAAATGGTTATGATTTAAACATTTAAATGTGTTTTGTAAATGTCCTACACGGAATTGTAATAGTCTGGACTATCTAAAGAAAGTGATATGGACATTTTCGTATATCTGATTGTACAGGGATAAATATCGATATTTTTATGGTTTTGGGTGGTGGGACAGTCTTTAAACAGGAGACAGCAATACGTAGAACATTTGTAAATGATTTTGCACTTCACCTCAGGACATATAAGTATATATACTGATGATAAGATGTTAAAATTATTTCCTTCAGTTATATAGACCATATTAACATTTAACTATAAAATTAAATGAAGGTATGTCGATAAAGGAATGACAGATTTAATTGTAACAACTGCAGTAAACGTTGATTTAAAAGGTTGTGACTTTCGTAAGAGTTGGCTAATTGTTTTTGTTTTCTCTAGTAAGGAGTTACGCTCACTTAGTGATACTAAAACATGATTCATTCAGATGGTCTTGTTAATTTGACTCATGACTTAGTGGTGTGTGTTGTCTGAAGTAATGTGCACAGGACAATGCTTTATTTTCCAGAAAAGAGATATCTTGTCTCCATCTGCGAAACCGAAGCCTCAAAAAGATGCAAGATTGATGGACAATTCACGCTTGTTTTAACAGAAAACTTTATAGGACTTCAAGACGTTACAACTCGACATCTGACGTGGTCTTGGTCCTATATTCATATTAGAAACTTTGGCAAACATGTGAAGCAAAGGTTGTTTTTATTGAATCTGGCAGAAAAACCAAGTCAGGCGAAGGACTGTTCTATTTTCAAACACAGCATTTCGTGGACATCTTTGATTCAGTCAATTCTCACGTAAAGCATCTGAGCCAGAGGAACCATAATTCATCTTCTAGTTATACAAATTAAGTCATGGCTCAATTCAGGGAGATTTATATTTAGAATATATATTTATAAAGTCTGACGGATGTTTCCGTTATCGACATTTTTCTCTCTACATTGGCATCTGTATATCTATATAATGCCTTTTAATTCTTCTGATTATCGGTTATATGTATCATCTGAAAACTCGTTATATAACTTCAGTATGTGGGTTGTACTTTCAAATGGAGCAAAATGTTATTTTAGGCTTATGACTTTGAAAGAGCAGAATAAATCTTGCTGACGAGTTTGATGGGATTTTTCAGATGATGGGTTTTACCCTAAGTAACCTAGGTACCTTAATTATGATTGGTTAGCTGCTAAAGGACCTGACGTTCTTGGCAAGTTAAACTAATAGAGGGATCCGGAAATGAGTATTCGAATCTCATTCTGGTTTTATAATTGCGTCTTTATCTATTTTATAAAGGTTGTTGACCTGATTACCAATTATTCCCGTATTATATAAGTGTTAGTGGAGCCATTTAGTTTTGTTTAATTTGTATTGGATATTTTTTCCATTATTGATTGGAATTACAAGGTACTCAAAACTTTTTGGAAGAAGTAGCTATTTTGGAATTACTGAATATTTAAGGAAAGATATTTTGAATCATGTCAATGTGATTCATCAAGGCTGTTAGTTCACCAAACTATTCTGGAATATAGGCACATTATCAAAACAGAATGGACTTCGTTCGGAACACCACTGGAACTTATTTGGCATATACGATACATACTTACTTAAGGAAAACATTTTATTTACCAAGCTTTAAGTTATTTTTAATTTTTCAATTTGTTATCGTTTAAAAATATATTTGCTGAATTTTATAAAACTTGCTGGTTTCACTCATTTCTGTTACTTAATTTAAGAACATAGATTGTCTTGGGATACAAAGATATATATATATATATATATATATATATATATATATATATATATATATATATATATATATATATATATATATATATATATATATATATATATATATATATATATATATATATATATATAAGCGGCCAGATAAAGAGGGTATACGGAACCATAACAATATTGTGTTGCTTTGGGTTTCAAGCGATAGAAACGAAACTTGTAAATACATTACGACCGCAAATTAAATAAGAATCATTCTCGTATATATCTACATTGCAATTTCTTATAATATATGTATCATTCCTAAGACATCAATAATATCAAATATTCATAATATAAAGAAGAACCTATGAGAACGAGTGAATAAGTACTGAGGAATCAGAAAACAAGATAATGGTAATAACTGCAGTATACACTACAAATGGATTATATAATTTTCTTAAAATTCAAAATGAAATAGGAAAGAAAATATAAAGAAATATATTTTGGGAAGCACTGTATGTGGTTTTCCTTTTTGGATAGATGCCTAATAAGCGTATAGGAAATGACTTTGTACCATAGTGAAACATAATGGGAACAATTTTTTTTTAAAATTCAATTACATAGTATAACAACCCTGGTTTTGCTTAAATCATACTGTGCATAGTGTTACGTATGTGTTATTAAATTGCTTGTGTGTACGTTTTAAAATTATTTTTATTTCCTTTTTGTTTCATTGCATTTTATTGCAATGAATATTTTTGTCTGATTCGGGATTCTTTTTCAGTAATGAGATATATTCTTAGAACAAAGTTTATTTATTTAAGACGAAGAAGAATTACGTGAAAATTATTTGTTTTATTTACCTTAGTTCGTTTGGGCTGGTAACACTTTCAACAGGAAGTTAAAAGGATTGTTCAGTATCAGGGGCATACTTTTTGCGTGATCACTATGTGTAAACAATGCTTTTTATCATTGATTCTTAAGTGGAGACAATTTGGTCTACGTGCTAAAGCAGAGACCACATGACCAATCTTGCAAGGCTTGAAATAATGTCTGGGGTTCTAAATACGCCTTCATAATAATTTTTAGACAGAGTCATTCTAACACCTTGAAGGAACAAGGTGAATTAATTTTTTATTTGTTTTCAGATTCTTTGTTCTTCGTCTGATTTTTAGATTTAATAATGTATTCCCCTGAAGGTGACATTTTTTTTTAAAAAATAATCTGAAAGATATTCATGGAAATTAATTCTGTAATTATTCGGAAACAAAGACTATGATTCCAATGAGGAGTTGTTATACGCATATTGGACTAAATCTAACGTCATCAACTTCCATTTTTGTACGTCGTCAGGTCTTTAACCTGGATTATAATAGGACTATTTAGCAATAGGACTTGTGTTTTCATTCTTAGGCTCAAATTTTGGATTATATTCACAAACTGTATGTCCTATTTACCAATTTTTACATTGTTGTCCAGTTAAACAAATTGTTTTGTTAAAATATACAAAGCTTGTTGGCTTTCACTATTATCTTTGTTACTGATACAAGCCATTGTCACGTAACAATAGACCTTTTCTTCTCAAGGTTGTTGGACTTGGGAAGGACATGATGAACGAAACTGTTATTAAATATCACCCAGATGGAGGCTGGTCCCATTAAATCCAGCAAGGCACTTGTCTTAGCACACTTTCCCTTTCAATCATCGATGTGCCATAAAGCAACAAATCAAATTACCAATGAAATATTTTGATATGAAATGATACTTACATCACATTTAACCGTTTTCGTTCCAAATACTCTGAACTGTTAACTATAAAGCTATTAACAGAGCTATACATTATTATTAGCCGGAAAGTCAAGGAAAAAAGTATGTCAAGATTTACAAGCGAAAACGGCTTAATAATAATTTTCGTATCAGTGAAGATTTAATAAATAGAAAGCTGTAAATAATTATTTTCCAAGATGTTTCAGTTTCCGAAAGAAACAACGTTTGTATTAGTACATAATAAACACATTAAAGACCAATCGTACCAATGTGGGTGCGGGGCGTCTGGTGATTATTTACTTGTGTAAACTGAGAATGTCTATATCGATAATGTACAATGTACCATTCTTGTTTCATTTTGATTTGTCTCCAGAACTAAGCGCACGGTACTTTCACAGAGCATGAACTCTGGCGCCTTGCTAGCAAGCAACAGTTAGTTATTATAGATCCTTGGCAACAACCGTCACCAACAGGCAGATTGTTCTGTCTGACGCATGTTTTATAAACAAAACAATTTCCTGGGGCATTCGTTGCACTGGTGGTCTTGTCCACGCACTGTCCTTTCACACACCACTACAAATAATAATAATAATAATAATAATAATAATAATAATAATAATAATAATAATAATAATAATAATAATAATAATAAAGTCTCCATCTTAATATTAAATTCTGATGTAAAACTCAAATAAAATACATAGCACTGACTATACTATCTGCTGGAGCCAGAACATTATTACTGCAAATCTGTTTTGGTTCAAGAATAAGAAGAAGAAGAAGAAGAAGAAGAAGAAGAAGAAGAAGAAGAAGAAGAAGAAGAAGAAGAAGAAGAAGAAGAAGAAGAAGAAGAAGAAGAAAAAGATATTATCATCATCATCATCATCATCATAAAAATCATCATCATCATTGTCACGACATTATATAAATCTATTTATTTAGTAAGTATATGTGCCCGGGTTTACAACAATACCCGAGGGTGATTCATGCATATTCTACATTATTTCAAAAAATTGAATTCGGTTGATCCTATACCGCACGTACGAAGTGTTTTCGTTGGGAACAATGCGATTCAGTTGCACAGAAGACGTAAAACTACATTGTCTGTGTACATATGTCCCACAGTAAGATTAAATCTACACTTTACATAATCTTTTGTTAGTCAGCATTCTACTTATATATTTGAAATCTTTTGAATTAAATTTATGTTCTGTGTCTACATTTTCATTTTTTTGATAAAGAAGATGGCAAGACAACAGAGAAAGTATACGATTTGATGATGATACTTCTTCTTCGGATGCAGAATCCGATGACTTTCTGCGGTTGATGAATTTCTCGCGATTAGTTGGGAAGGATTCTACGGACCAGGAAGAAAGGACGGAATCAACGTATTGTAAGGATGAAATCTGACACATTCAAAAAAATGGAACGGATACGGACTTTGAAGTAAAGCAATGGAACTGTATTTGAAAGATGTAATCTGTGCACTGTTTGATGATGATACTACTCCTTGTGATATAGAGTCCGATGACTTATGCAATTGATGTATTTAAATGAATTTTACGGACGGACTGCGTCAAAATTTGTATGATTTAAGTCTGAATTATTTATGAAACGGATTTCATAGATTTGACAACACTAATACACTCTTGCATTATTTAACTAAATATATTAGCTAAGATATTTAAACTAATTAAACCCTCCAAAGTATTGAGTTACGATCAAAATTGCTAGATTAGAACTAACATCAATTATTCATGTATTGGACACGAAAATCCTGGCACATGAACTAGTGTGCACGTGATCACGAAATGTGAATACTGTTCGTGCCTAAATAAGATCCAAACACTAAACCCATGCGCAAAGCAGAAAATGCTATATTTATATTTTTATTAATCGATTTATTTATTTATTCATTTATTACAACTACTTTAAATAATTTTTAATTTTTTTTAACTATTTAGTTGATTAACCGCCGCTACAAAGTTTGGAATTAACTTAATTTTAATAGAATTCTGAAAATTAAAGTTAAACCTTCTTTCCTAATAAACTTTATATTTTAATTGTTCAAAAGTGTTCTGTTGTAAATCCAGAATTCCATCTCAGTCATATTGTTACATAATTGTCGTCATCATCATCATTATCATCATCATATTCAACATCATCGTCGTCATCATCGTCATCGTCATCATCATCATCATCATCAACATCGTTTTCGTCGTCATCGTCGTCAAAAACAATTTTACGTGTACTGACCAATAATAAGCAAAACTTTACAGTAAGCGATCAATGCACAATCGAAGAAACACAATGTTAATGAGAGAAATTATGTAACATAAGCAACAATGTAGAAATAGAATTTGCAATGCAAGTATGACTATGCAAACGGAATGTTTAATAAGAATAATGATAATAAAATCCATAAGAATTCAGGGGAAAATATTTGAGCAGTGTACTAAGACAAAATATAATAAAATGAAAACTCTCTCATGGATTGCTAACAAACAACTAAGATGTGTCAAAGAGGGATGGGTAGAGAGAGAGAGAGAGAGAGAGAGAGAGAGAGAGAGAGAGAGAGAGAGAGAGAGAGAGAGAGAGAGAGAGAGAGAGAGAGAGAGAGAGAGAGAGAGAGAGAGAGAGGGATTGAGTTAAAGAGGGAGAGATGGCGAGAGTGAAAGAGGGACAGATGGTTAGAGTGAGAGAGGGAGAGATGGAAGGAGTGAGCAAGAGATATATGGAGTGAGAGATGGATGGAGTTAGAGAGAGACAGACAGACGAAGTGAGAGAAAGATGGATGAAATGAGAGAGAGACAGAAGGATGGAGTGAGAGAGATAGAGAGACTGATGAAGTGAGAGAGATGGATGAAGAGAGAGAAATTGATGGATGAAGATACAGGGATGGATGGAGTAATAGAGATGGATGGAGTGAGAGAGATTGATGGAGTGAGAGAGAGATGGATGGATGGAGAGAGAGAGGGATTGATAGAGTGAGAGAGATGGATACAGTGGAGATTGATGGAGTGTGACAGAGATGGATTGAGTGTGAGAGACGGATGGAGTGAGAGATGGATGAATGGAGTAACAGATAGATGGATGGAGTGAGAAAGATAAATGGGGTGAGAGAGAGATAGATAGATGGAA
The DNA here is from genome assembly GCA_016746295.1 of Potamilus streckersoni. Taxonomy (NCBI): domain Eukaryota; kingdom Metazoa; phylum Mollusca; class Bivalvia; order Unionida; family Unionidae; genus Potamilus; species Potamilus streckersoni. The sequence continues at coordinate 884,620 of JAEAOA010000633.1, forward strand.
TAAGAGAGATGGATGGAATGAGAGAGATAGAGATGGATGAAGTGAGAGAAATAAAGATGCATGGAATGAGAGAGATGGCGTAAGAGAGAAATATGGATGGAGGGAGAGAGAGTGGATGTAGTAACAGAGAAATAGATGTATGGAGTGAGAAAGAGATGGATAGATGGAGTGAGAGAGATAGGAATGGATGAATGGTTAGAGTGAGAGATGAATGGAGTGAGAGAGATTGATGGATCAAGTGAGAGAGATAGAGATTAATGGAGTGAGAGAGATGGATAGAGTGAGAGAGAGACGGTGTAAGAGAGAAAGATGAATGGAGGGAGAGAAAGGTGGCTGGAGTGAGAGAGAGAGAGATAGATGGATGGAGTGAGAGAGATGCATCAATTGAGAGATGGATAGAGTGAGAGTGATAGATATAGTGAGAAAAAGAGTTGGATGGAGTTTGAGAGATAAATGGAGACAGAGTGATGGATGGAGTGAAAGAGGGAAATGGATGGATTAAGAGAAAAAGAGATGGGTAGAGTGAGATATGGATGGAGTGAGAAACAGATGTATGCAGTGAGAGAGAACGATGGATAGATGAGAGAGATATGGATGAAGTGTGAGAGAGAAAGACGGATGGAGTGAGAGAAATTGACGGAGTGAGAGAGATAGAAATGGATGGAGTGAGAGAGAATGGATGGAGTAAGGAAGATGGACGGAGTGAGAGAGATAGTGTAATAGAGAGATGGATGGATAAAGAGACAGGTGAATCGATTGAGGAAAAGGTGGATGTAATGGAGTGAGAAATGAATGGATTTAGTGAGAGTTAGATGGATGGAGTGAAAAAAAATGGGTGGAGCGAAAGTGAGATGAATGCATTAAGTGAGAGAAGGAGATGGATGGAGTGGGAGAGATGGTGCAAGAGAGAGAGAGAGAGAGAGAGAGAGAGAGAGAGAGAGAGAGAGAGAGAGAGAGAGAGAGAGAGAGAGAGAGAGAGAGAGAGAGAGAGAGAGAGAGAGAGAGAGAGAGAGAGAGAGATAGATAGAGAGAGAGAGAGATATGGATGGATGGGGAGTGAGGTGGTTTGAGTTAGAGAGAGAGAGATGGATTGATGAAGCGAGAGAGAGAAGGATGGATGAATGGAGTGAGAGATAGATGGATGGAGTGAGAGCAAGAGATATGGGTGGAGCGAGAGAGATGGATGGATTTAGTGAAAGAGAGACCAATGATGTGAGAGAGATGGATGGCGTGAGAGCGAGATGGATGGAGTGAGAGAGAAAGAGATGTATAGAGTGAGAGAATGAGGGATGGAGTGAGAAAGAGATGGATGGAGTGAGAGAGATACAGATGGAGTGAGTAAAATTTATTGGGCGAAAGCTGGATGGAGAGATAGATGGATGGAGAGTGAGATGGATGGAGAGATTGAAGGATGGAGAGAAGGATAGATGGATACAGACGTAATATAGAGAGGGATGATATATACAGATGGGGAGTGAGATGGATAGATACATACAGATGGAGAGAGAGGGACCTATAGATAAAGATGGATAGGAAGGGATAGATAGATACAGCTTGAGAGAGAGGGACAGCTAGATAGATACAGATGGAGAGAGAGATACAGCTGGAGAGAGAGGGATATATTGATTCAGATGGAGAGTGAGAGACAGATAGATACAGATGGATAGATGGGGTAGACAGATACAGATGGAGAGATATGTATAGATAAATACAGAAAGAGAGATGGATAGAGCGATATTGAAAGATAGATATAGATAGATGAAGAAATACGTATAAGCATGTATATGTACGTTTGTGTGATGTCCTCATCAGCAAAGATAACTAAATTGACTATACAATATATGCAATGGTTAAAGTGTTAGTGATACCGTACATACCAATCTAGTGACCTAGTGGCTAAAGCATCCATCTTGGATGCGTCAACTCGTGGGTTGGAAGCCGGCCACGTCATACCAAAGAGTTGTAAAAATCGTACTAGTTGCTGCCTCGTTTGGCGCTCAGCATTAACAGGTCAGTATTAGAATTGGCTAAACATTTCAACTACTTAGACTTTAATGATATAGTTTTTGACTTTACATACGGCTTAATTTTCTTAATGATAAATTTTCAAATTTGGCAAATTTATTTTTTCGTTTCTAAGGTAACATGCAACAGATTTATATATATATATATATATATATATATATATATATATATATATATATATATATATATATATATATATATATATATGTATACATATATATATATATATATATATATATATATATATATATATATATATATATATATATATATATATATATATATATATATATATATATATATATATACCCTGTCAAAACATTTGCTCAGGATCAAACAAATTAAATGTATCCATTTATATTAATGAGTGTAACAAGAATTATGACCATAAACATTTATAATCGAGCATACATTGGGACGGATAGATTTGACATTTACTTTAGATATACACGGATTTGTTCATTAATCTTTATATAAACAATGCGTTCGACTGATAGCATCACAGAAAATCGAACTGAAACCCTTTATATCACTCACTGATATTTCACAGGGCGTATTACTGTAAATAAGTGAAGAAAAAAACGTACAAGGGAAATATTAGTTTGCGGTGTTCTAGCAAAACTTAAGACACATGCACTCTACGCATGCACAAGCATCGAAAATATGACATTTGTTAAACGTCAAGCAAATTTGGAGATCCTTTTTATAGACTATTCTATACTTTTTGATATAAGCATATATGATTTGACCGATCTGCATTGACCTATACACTTATGCTCCCTATCACTCAAATCTCGTCAACTGTTTGTCATACACGGAGGTCAGTTGTGTATATCCTCATAAACGGGTATACTGACATCAAAAACAACAACCGTTTGTTTCTTGGAATTAAATTAAACAGACATTATCATCCGGCATAGAAGTTATTTTTTTCCAATGATCTTTGCAAAGCTACGGTTCGTTTCTCTACGAAGCTATGTCCTTGTAGGCTTAGCTTCCACATAAGCAATGTTACGGTTTCATGTCTCACTATTCGTCCTGTCTCTCGATTTGATCATAATCACTTTGGTCATTATCATGATCAGCATCATCGTCGCCGTCATTATCATCATCATCAATCAGATCAACAGTAACAACAGAAACAATTCCTAACTGTATATGTTGTCACTGACATGCAAATAACTAGCATAAATGCAATTCTGTTCTCATCTTGTTAGTTGTGTGTGACAAGCACTATTTACCCCCACGTACGATTTTTGGATCACAAAACAAGTATATTAGAAATAGGTAAAGAAAAAAGTAAAATCTCAATGCAAATCTCGTCAGTCATATATCTATCCAACATGTTTTTTAAAACAAATTTTCTTAGTAGAATAAAAAATATTAATAACAGGATGAATTCTCATACTAATGCACTGTTGGGCAAAATTTCCAGAAACATCCCCAAAACTGGAATAGAAAAGTTAAGTAAGACCTATACCAAGCATATATATAGCTTACATAATTTCATTAACACATCTCCTAGCCCTGTCAGGTTTAGAGTGATAATAAACTTTGTTATAAACTACGAACCTTACATAACGGAGATGTGGATGAACAAACGGACAAATCGATAGATGGGGCAACAATAATGTCACAATATTCACTGAAGTGGCGTATTTCAAAATTCTTCAGTGGATTACAAGGCCAAGCAATGATTAGCTTATATTTCAAAATTCCCCCTTTCCCAGTTATTGATATTAGAAACTTGCACCTATTATTTCAGGAGCGCACAAACTATAAAAAGCTGGCCTTCACAATTTAAATAAAATCCTCCATGGACTATGACAGAAGTCATGACAACATTGATTCCAAAAATATCGTATCTAAATGAAACTTTTTCAAGATAGTTCCATACGATAGACCACAGATAAAAACTTAACGTTTATTCCCATTATCACAAAATATCCAAAGAGGATACGTGGAAAAGTGATGAATTAAATGCCGAAAATATCCTTTTTACAATTTTTCAAGAAACTTGTACAAAATTAGCCATGAAAAAATTTTAACCTTATTGCGATATCTGCATAAACAACAAATCTATTTTAAATCGTTTCATTATATTCTTCTAACCAGTGTAGGTGCAGCGAAGTTCTCAAAATAATCCGTTTGACACTTTCCAATAGTGAACCGCACAACAATAATTATTGAATCTAACTGTGCATATTTAGCCCATATAATTTTAATAATTCTTCTATCCAGGTTGCTATGAGAAGCGATGACAACTAAATTTCTTAATTTCTCCTCTATCAGCACGTTCCCAAGAAACTTCCCCTCCTATAGGTCAAAGGAATCCGGTAAGATCTTATTCAAAACGTACACCAATCGCAAATAAATCCTACAAGTTTTCAATCCTCCGATCAACGAGGAAAGAGAATTGATGGTGAACTTAGTTCCACAAACAACAGATTTTAATATTTTTAAGATATTCCCCTATAAATAGACAAAAAGGAAATAATATAAGATAGTACTGCACATCTACAACAACTCCATTTCAAGTCTAAATATTTTAAATAAAATTATATAAAGGTATGACGAGAATCTCTGATGAACCAAATTCAACAAATACCCTTTTGAAAAGATTGCAAGACTCTTCCCCCACCCCAAAAAATAAAATAATATAGCAGAATCTTCGATTCAGTGTATGAAGAGAAAATATTGAAAGCTAAATTTTCTAACTTTGTTTAATCTCCTTCAAGAGGCATGTGAAAAGAAGCAATTACTAGGACTGACAAACAGTGAGACAGCCAGTTGGATGTGGGTAATGACAATATCCCAGCTCTTTGATTATGAAAGAAACATCTTGCAGACCCAATTACAAAATAATGAGAGATACATAACAATTTTCCGCATAGCTTCAGAGAACCATTTATCATAATTAGAAACATTTTACCTTGTTTGTGTCGCACTGAGTTCGTTCCTTCACAAGTTGCATTCTCCCATTACATCCAGTCGAAGTTCGACAATAAACTCCTCTGTAGCACATTGTTGAACTATTCTGATAAATTGAAACAATTATGTCTGCATTACAGTTTTAGGGACAAATTAATTCTATTAAGCAAAGTTATTTTATAGAGATAAAGAGATAACGAACGATAAGTTCAAATAGGCGTAATTAACTAATACTTACTGTTCCATGAATAGAACGTTGTATGTGTGGGAAAATAAGAGCATAACATTATTTGATTGTTTTGATGTACAGTCAAATTTAATTGATCGATATCATATGAAAATAAAATAAATAATCCTTCTTTCAAAGAGAATTCTATTTACTCAAGAGTTCTAAGTTGGTAAAGGAATATGACATCCAATTACAACATACGGGCTAAACATCTCCAATGAACATTAAAATGAAGAATGACTGTTTATGATGTATGTAATTATCCATCGATGATTAGAAATCTGTGCCATTGTCATATATTATTTTGGAAGAGGTGAAATTTATAAGATTTGATATAAAATTACGACCTGTATAAAAGAACGTCAAAACACTCTACGCAGCTGATAACAAAGTTTAGAACTTTTTAATTATTGTTCTTGTGGAAAATTGGCATTGTCTGTCCTGGAACTATGCCAGTTACTTCTGTTACTAGTGCAAGCATGTGCTACGTGAAAATCTTCTTTTAGAAGGACACGTTCATGGAGAAATGATTATTTTAAAGTGAAAAGAACGAGGTTTTTCATATCATAATGCATGTTCATATTTCATTCCACTAGGATAGAAGGTGGCGGGATGGGGTGATAATGTTGTCAAAGTTAGAAGAAACAGGTTTGAAATAATACATTTTGAGGCTATTGTTATCTTTGCAGCAGGTGTTGAGGGAGTTGGGTTTTGTTGCCAGTTATGTTTAGTGGCTATGTGTTTCAGACCTTGTTTTCTTTTAGATTTTGACATACTAATATCTTATTATATCGGTGGGAGTTTCATTTAAAAACAACTCCTTGAGGAACAGCAAAAGACAACAAGGGTTATTTTCATTGGTAAGAGTGGTTCCTAGAGATTTTACATCATCATTGAGACAGCCGGGCTCTGACAGCCAGACCGATATAAGAAAAGTTCTGTTAGAAAATCAGCTAATTTATTTAAAGCATGGATGAGAAGGTAAACGTATAAGTAGGAGTCTTAGAATTCGCGAATATAGAAGTACTGGTAATAGTATCAGTAATAGTGGTAATAGTAGCAGTAGTAGTAATAGTAGCAATGGTTGTAGCAAAAGCTGCATTAGTATTTGATGCCTTAATTATTGAGCCAGAAATGTTCAAAAGAGGTTGTAATGACGTTGATGATACTGATGGAAGTAGAGTATCATCAGATGGAGAAGTGTTCTGACATTTTTTTATGTTGCTGTGTCGTGTTTCTAATGATCATGTATTTATTAGTAGTAGAAGTTGAGGAAGGTATAATGGTCAAAGTGCGTTAATAACTACCTGGGTAGTACTTAACGTTCGTGTCAAGAAATAGAAGAACCTAAAGTAAGTTCTGAACGAAGGAAAATAACTGTCGCTTGAAGGAAATATTATGTCAAAAAAGACACCGATGATGAAGTGTTACACTATATAATGTTACCACAAGCTAAACTTATCTCTTTTTCTGGCACAGTTCTGTCTTGAACTTAGTAGACTTCGAGTAGTAGAGCAAGTTAAGACGTAAGAAGGAGAAAGGAAATGCACCTACCGTTAAGCATGCTGATGACGCTGACCCATAATACACCTGACACTGGTAATCCAGACTAAGCACGTCTCCTCCTATAGCTCCAGCTCGATACTGATCATAGGCAGTGTCATTGAAATTGTAATTCCGTGTACAGCGAGTAGACCTAATATAAGTATAAATAATTATACAAAAATAAAAGCAGTATAAACTGAACTGCATATATAACGATACAAATAATAATGGACCACCTACACAAGCCAGGAAAGAAAATTCAACAGCTTCCATTTGAAATGCCTACAGCGCATTCTGCACATCTAGTGGCAGGACAATGTACCCAACACTGAGGTTCTGGAACGCGCAACCATCCACAGCTAGAGGCACATACGCTGGCTCGACTACGTCAGGAGAATGGTTATAGTCCGCATTTCCAAAGACATGCTATATGGTGAGCTAGCAGAAGGTACAGGATTGACTGGATGGACTTGTCTGCGTTACAAAGACGTCTGCAAGAAGGACATAAAAACGGCCAACACCAACGTCAATAACTGCGAGAGCTTTGCTAATGACCGCTACAAGTGGCACCTTGCTGTCAGACATGGCACTCAGAAAGCCTAGAAAAAAAGATAAACACTAACCTTGCTACAAAGAGAGCCACGAGGAAAGCAAAACAACAACAGCCTCAACAAGCATCAACCTTCACCTGCAGCAAGTGTAACAGAGACTGTCACTCAAGGTCGGACTCTTTAGCCACTCGCGAAGGTGCAGATAATACACTCATACTGGAATCTACACCATCTTCTCTCGAAGACGGTTTGATGCCGACGTCGATGACGATACACACACACATACATACGTACATACACACACACACACACACATATATATATATATATATATATATATATATATATATATATATATATATATATATATATATATATATATATATATAATGTAGATTAGGCTGGTGCCCGATGGAAAGCTTTGTATAGGGTCCCGTGCTGGGGAGCAATTATCCTAGACACGCCACGTATCTAGTGAGAAAGTTAGAAACACAAGCAGAAAAAGGCCATTGAAAATTGAAATGGATAAAAGATATATACATGTATGTGTTTATATATTTGTGTTTCTTACCCTAAACGTGTTACTGTTCTCTGTATGTCTCGTACAGAACAGGTACTAAACTGATATTGTGTTGTGGCCGTTGCTACAGTTCCACTAGTTGCATACGCACTCATTATGTAACCCAGCGGACAACTTACATCTTGGTCATGATTGGCACCTAGGCTGAAAAAAAATTGAATAATTAACTATTAGTTTCTTTACTTCTTTTGAATAAAGCAATCGATGAATCATTAACTGTCCACTATTAGCAGTTAGTAAATTGTTCTTTATGTCAAAGTATCACTGGCCAGTCTTATCATCTTATCAGGGAATCAGGTGAATCATTAAGGAATAGCCATTTAGTAGATGTTTTCTTTCATATGAGGCAAAACAGTTCACAAATGTTCTACAAGGACATATTCAAATCCAATTTACCTATTGGATCTTTTGACTTAGTTTGTACTATTTTAATTGAGAACCAAAATATTATGCTAACTTTTGTTATTTATATTTAGTTTAATTGTTTGTTTCTTTTAATTTGTTTTGATTCCGTTACATGCTATTAAAATATAACATTGTTTATTGGATTTGACATGGTCCTAAAGCTGAGTTCAGTTCTGTTTCACCTGACTGATTTTACTTTACTTTTTATTTCCTTGACGTAAACAAATAATGATTGAGACGTTGGTTCTAGTTGCTAACCTTATTCCAAAATTAGTGATAGTTTTGGCAAACCACTTTTTTAATCTTGCTCAAGTGCAAGTCATTAAGTTCAGTCAAGATCATATTTAGACTACGTGATATTAAGCATATCTATTAGTAACAAACTTCTATTTTTTTCCAGAAGTATGAACATTTGACCCTCATCCACAAATCTGTTTTGAGTCTTAATTAGTTGTATAACTGAGGTTATGATGAAGGCTTTCTCAGATGGGCTTAAAACACTTGACACAATAAGTTATATAATGTTGTGACCAGTTTGTATCGAATTTAAGCTTCTTCAAATTATTGAATTCAAGAGAATATTTTCCTTGGAAATAGAAATGTGATCCAACAAAATTATTGGATAGAACATTTATTGTAATTTATACTGAAATTAAAACTGGAATGACATTTTATCTGATTCAACAAGAGTCTGTTGACACATCCATTCCGTATATAATATATCACAGACGTCATTGCCTTCGATTTCAGATTTCATCGAGACTCGAACTCAATTTAATACAGGACTTTTTTGTTTCTAAAACTTCTACTTTCAATTTCTAGATTATATTTCGACTCAGTTCATAAAACAGTAAGTTCTTTTCCAAATTTTTTGCTTTGTATGCAAAGGGAAATAAATTATTTGTTAAATTTTACAAAGCTTGTTAGTTATTTGTTACTTTTATGTTACTTAGTTTAAGAGCATAGAACAGTAACTCTTTTAATTAAGCACGCCATCCTGTTTCGACTTTTAATAAGTTAATATAGAAGTGTCAAATTAAGTTGTAGATGGATGCGTTTTATTCTCGAGATAAATTTAACATGTGTTGCAATTGAAATTTATTCATATCAGCTAAAACACCTTTTTTATTGTCTCCGTAATAGATTTTACATTGAGTAGGGAAATTATCTCAGGGTCACCTTGAAAGTGTTATATCCTGTTGACAATAAATAGTGTGTAGGAAAAAATAAACAAACAAACACAAACGCAATCACATGTGCACAAATTCAGGTATTACACAATTCCTTATTTGGCAGTTATAAATCTACAGCATCTAGATTACACACTGTACACTATAACATGACTCTATTAAACATGTATTTATGTAAACATATCATTCTAGTTCTCTACAATAATGGTTCTCACTGTTCCCAAATCAGCATAAATGCTTTTTTCATTTAGATTTTATTGCATTATACTTGTCAGGGTGATAGTGATCTTTAAAAAATGTTTCAGCTAAAATCTAGGTATATCCCCTTTCATCATTTCACTATATATATATATATATATATATATATATATATATATATATATATATATATATATATATATATATATATATATATATATATATATATATATATATATATATATATATATATATAGGTTGACCATCAGGGCTTGATGAAATCTATTCTGCGCTGCTCTTCGTTGCTGGGTCTCCACGTGGCTGATGAGTCCAATACGAGATGCACATGTCCTGGAGCAGGGTGTGCACTGGAGGCATGGACTGGTTCTTAACATTGAGGCCTTCCTGTGTTCTCTTTTGTCGGCGATTTGCGTTCTATGGGCATCATCGAAGGTTTTGCACCCATTGTGAACAGCTGCATGCTAGCCAGATCTGTCCTTGGCTCATTATCCGATGTATTTCACAAAGCATCTCAGGCCGTCCTTGATGCTATCTTTGAATCTCTACTTCGGGCGGCCAATTTTTCAGTATCCACTAGACAGAACTCCATACAAAATCTACGTGGCATTCAAGATTCCTCCACCGCAGTTGGGCTCTCACGATTCTGGTTAAGCCTCCTCTATCCAGTACTCTATGTTCGTCACTCCGTCTTGCCATCTGACGCCCATAATCCAGCATAGGGATCTCGTGTGGAAACCTTCAAGCTGATTGTTGTTCTTCTAGTATGTTGTCCAGGTATAATATCCATATAGGAGGTTTGTTAGAACAACTGGTTATACACCTTGATTTTGGTAGACAATTTGACATTCCTGTGGATCAACACACTAGAGCGGAGCTGTCCTAGTGATTGCACAGCGCTTTTGATGCGTACATTTATCTCTTTGTTTAGCTATGCATCAGAAGATGTGATGCTTCCATGGTACTTGAGAAGCGATATATATATATATATATATATATATATATATATATATATATATATATATATATATATATATATATATATATAATATTTGTATTAATGAAAGAAAAACTTAAAAGGTTTTTCGTATGTTACTGCTCTATTTATTTGACCTAGTATAACCGTTGCTTCACTTAGCACGGTATCTTTATTTACTTTATTCTAAATCCAAAGGGTCACTTCATTCCTCAGCCTGTTTATGACATTACTTTTCCAAACAAATACAGTATTGTTGCCGGGGCCTTTATACCAAAAGTACATTTATAAGTGCTGGACTATTTTACTTTATGCAGAAAATAAGTCATTGGCAAAATTCTAGGAGTAATACGAAATTGAAACCATTGTAATTATGATTTCCTTGTTATTTTATATTCTTGTATATATGTCAGGCCATGTTTATTCTTAGATTAAAATATTTCATTCCATTCATTTTCACTATCTGGTTTAACACCCTTTTTAGAATTATACTAGACTTTACATCCTTTATTACTGAAAAATACAATTGCTAAATGGAAAGTGATACATGGTCCGACCAGTGGTGATTTACGTAATTTAACTTTTTACACAAAGACTTTACACATTGAGTTATCTCTTGAAAGGCACGGAAATCTCAACTGACAATATATCTATCATTAAAGCTTTCAAGGTCGACCGCAGTTCCCTAATATGTAAGCATATAATTGGTACAGATTTCATGTTTAAACCATTTTCTATAGAAATTGGGTTCCTGTTGACGCTTACAAGGGAGTTCATCCATCAAACATGTTTTCATAATTTTTTCCCTGCCCAGAGCATATGTTCTGTACTAACAGCTAATAGTCCAGTAAAACATCACGCCAAAAGCAACTATTGTCTTTATGGATAAGGTAATATATTCATTTCCTAGTAGGAATATGTTTCTAATCTCGCATATTTCATATTCATATAATTTTACTAATTTTCTGTGAGATAGAGGAATTCTACGAATCCATGTTATTTTCAGAGCTAATATAAATTTATTAATATCTGTCTTCGCCAAGACACAATTAGAAAAAGTGAGAATCATACACTCTCTTTTAAATCTTTTCACTTTGAATTTCATATAAAGGTGAAAAATAATTAATTTAATTCTCTGATTAAATGTGGCAGATGAATTTGTATTGACATGAACAAATTATTAAGCTTTTTAAAAATTCAGGCTTTTATAACTTTTTTTACCAGTTGGTGTTAAGGATCGCTTTGTCCAATGTTTTAAACAAGTTTTATTTTGAAAATTAATTTTTACTATTTTACCAAATGCACGAAAAACGTTATGACCAGTGATGTAAATATAAACATCCACTGTCACTTTAATCTGTAAGCACGGTACTTCTTGCTTCTTATCCAAACTGCTTTTGTTTTTGGCATATTCAGTTTCAGTCACTAAAACTTGCACAGACGTTAAATTCATTAACAGAGGATTTCAAGGATTCAAAAGAGCCTTCAAGAATTAAATTGTGTCATCTACAAACTGCGACACTAAATATTATGTTTCCCTTAACTTGATTCCGTTATTTTATATTATTTTTTAACAGTATAGACAACATTTCTGCACATAATAAGAAGAGATATGAGGATATCATATCACCCTGTCGACAGCATCTGGATATCTTAAAACTTCTGAAAGAAAGCAATTCTGTGAAACTTCCGACGAGATACTACAATAAATTGTTTATCCCAGTGCTTTAACATTAGTCCAAAATTAAACAAAGTAAGAATATTGTGAATGCATTTCTATGCAATACAATTAAATGATTTTTAAAACTCAATTAGTAGTAATACTCCCAGAATTTGTAACTCTTCTGTAATGTGCATAATATCATATGCAATCATTCTATATTATTCAATGAAAATGATCCGGTTTCGTATGCTTCATTAATTGTTCTAACTATAACTTTCCCAATGTCAATCCAGAAGATTTTTAAAACCGTAAACTGGGAAACTATCCAACCCCGGGCATTGTTTTTTCATAATTTGTAAACAATCCAATGCTTCAGTTTGGATAACTTTACCCTGTAATGTTAGAGATTGCTCTTGGTTAAGTCTAGGAATTTGATAGTTTATGCGAAGGTCCTCGAAGTCTATATCCACAAGCACTTTTTCCTCATTATACGGGTTATTATAATGCTCATTTACTTCCACAACAATATCAGATTGACCACTATTAATTCAATTATTATTTGAATTAAAATACAATGTTACTAAGGAGTTGTCTGACCTATAACTTCGTCAAATTGTCACTTTTCCTTCATTTGTCACAAGAGATTCTGACACAACATAAATTCCAGTCTTGCGGGTTTTAGAGGACATATTATTAACTCTTTACTCATGCATTTAATATTCTAAATGTATCCTCAAGATCAGAGTTTCTTTTATATTTAATAATGCATTCATAACATTAGGGTTATTACCATTACACCAAGAAGTGTAACGATTTGGTATGATAGTTTGAAAGGTGAGAATTTCAATATGTATGGTCATCAATATATCATACACAAACTTATACCACAAAATAATGTGAGGGTGAGTTTTTTGGTGGAGTCTTTTGTAACCCAATGCATACCTATACGCAAATACTTAGTAATGCTAGTAATCTTACTAAGCCACAGGTGAGCTACTACTCGTATTTTTAGTTACAAGTTAAATCACCAAGACTAGAAAAGATTGAGTGGGTTACGGAATACCTTTGTTTGTCCTAAAAATAATTGTTAGAGTAATTCTCTATTTTTCCACCACCACCCACTAACTCCCCCCCCCAGATGTGAACGTCCAGAATAAATAAAATCTGAAACATAACCAAGCAGTTTGTTGAACTAAAAGAACGAGAAAGTGAGAAAAAAATGTTGGAAAAATAGGTTAGAAATAAAACTGAAATCTCAGTGTTGGATTAATAATGTATATATGGTGCGACCATGTTGCTGCTACTTTTTACAATTTATAATTAATTATGCATTTGTTCATTTATAATTATATTTTTTTATATTTTCATACTTTAAAACATATAATGATATTTCTAATAATACTTATGAAGTGTAGTTTGTATATGAAAGGCATATACAAACCACATCATAAACATCACCGAAACTCTAATTAGAAATGATCACTGGGGGAAAATAGCGTATTAGAAAAATCACAACTTGCAATCGAACTTAAGCATTTGTTTTATTTTAGATATTATTTGAAAATAAATATATTTTAACCAAGGTGTCTGTATCAGTATATATTCATCATTTTCTACACTATTCAATGAATTCACTCAGAGGAACGAAGATCATCTATGCATGACATGAATACTATTTATAGACGGTTTTGATCATATACTCAAATAGTGTGTGTATCATATATGTAAACTATTGGTCTAGAAAGTGTAATGTTTGTAACAGAGTAACTTTAGTTAGAAAGAAATATATGAATCTCCAAAGCGGCCAGTAGTTTCCTCTTGTTATCTCCTGTTTGCTGTTTCTTTCTTTGTTTTATTGTTTGATTTTAGCTTCGTATCAGTAATACATTATTAATATAGTCTAAATCGCTTAGATTATTTAATATTGTTTGAACTTAATGGATACAAAACACTGCCAATATTGACATGAAAAAGATATGCGGCATCTGCAACATCAGATAAATGCTTGCTCTCTCTCTCTCTCTCTCTCTCTCTCTCTCTCTCTCTCTCTCTCTCTCTCTCATGTGTGAGTGTGGGACTTACTTATGGCCTAGCTCGTGGGCAGCAGTGGTCATCAACCATGTAGAAGATGCTGTTTCGTAAATGACGTTTGAACCATATTGAGAATCGCAGATTGTGCCAACGTATGCGATACCTGTAGTAATAAAGTATAATTAAACTTCAACCATGTAGAAGATGCTGTTTCGTAAATGACGTTTGAACCATATTGAGAATCGCAGATTGTACCAACGTATGCGATACCTGTAGTAATAAAGTATAATTAAACTTAATTTTATAGAGAACAAACAAAAAAGAAAACAAATCAATACACGTAAAATTAAAAGATGTAGAATTGATATGTATTAACTCTTAGTACCATTTTTATAAGTCTCTTGTATGACTTGGCCGAGATTCGAATCCGCAACCTTCCGCATCCAATGCTGACTGTTTTACACTTAGGCCACTGGAGCGGTTTTGAGACAGATATACAGACAGAGACAAAAAGTCATATTATGATGGGAAATTGATAGTATATGGCTAACATTTTTGTCTGATTTACCTTATTTCATAACGGTTTATTGACTGACTGAAAATAAATTGGAAAATATGATCTAACCCAAATTAAATAGTAAATTAGAACAAAAACAAAAATTAACTGCATTCATAACGAAGCTGTATGATGTTTAAACATATCTAACTTGCACTTGTAAACCAGATGGTCGTTTTATTTGGGTCCCTACTTTACTTGCACTCTGTTGTTTGTTCTCGTGTAGAGAAGAAAAGAATATGTTAAAATTCTTGCAGAAGAAGGCATCGTAACTGTTTGTATACCATACCTACCTAAGACGGAGCCCTTCACCTTTCTGAAAGAGAATTGGATCAAAATTTAAAATCGCTATTTTTAATTTTAGCAGCTGAGTTGTATGCGATTCGGACAAGTGTATATGTGTGGAATCTATATGATGAAAACAGTTAATATATGTACATTTTCAAATTTTTGTTGCTTTTCTATATTTCTCGTTTTCTTTCCCTTGAAATATGAGATACGTTTGATTTATATATTTTTGAAAAGATTTAGACAGTATATTAGAAATTCTATTTACCTTTCATTCAAACTAAAGAAATTACCGGTACGTTATGATTGTAAATTCGATGACTGTTTTCGTCCATCACTCTTATCAACCCTTCATGGTTAGGAAACAAATACGGTTTTAAAAATCTTACATTAAGCTTCTTGTCTGAAATTTAAATTTTACAAAGAAAACGATTCAAAATTAAGGCTGCAATGGCAAACAGTAAAATGTAAATTTTGGAATGAATAGAACAAAGCATACGAAAATAATGTATGTTTACCAGAAGTTCGGAAGGTTCAAGCGCGTTCTGCTCGTCCAAGATTATTTTGATCCGAATATACGAAGCATAATGAGAATACCAAACCAATCATTTGCAGATCAACATACTCTCTCTCTCTCTCTCTCTCTCTCTCTCTCTCTCTCTCTCTCTCTCTCTCTCTCTCTCTCTCTCTCTCTCTCTCTCTCAAAATAATAATAATAATAATAATAATAATAATAATAATAATAATAATAATAATAATAAAAATACTACTACTACTACTAATAATAATAAATAAATAAATAAATAAATAAATAATAAATAAATAAATAAATAAATAAATAAATAAATGCAATCAAACATGAAGTGGATTGACATGTCGACTATACTCTGCCTATTAGTATAACCAAGCAACCTTAGCCAGTCAGTGAAGCATGTTGATATCTAAGTAGATTGAAGTTAGTGCAATATTCGATTCGAGTTATTAGGACAAGGAGGTTGGGTCCTTGTCTAGCAATAGTTTTTATATTTTTATCATCGAAGCTGATCATTGGAATACAATCAAAAGTTTAATCTTAGAGGACACTTGCGAGCAAAATACTGCATATTTATTTCATGTCCTTTATCCCTTACATGCTAATTTCACAAGCACAGCAAAAGTAAATGAGAGAACGAAATCTATAATATCGGAATAAATATACCTATAATGATATATACAAATATGTAGACCTGCATCAACCCAGTAGATCAGATAATTTATTAAAAAATATCCACATGTCAGCTTGTCCACCAAGATATCACCTGTTATGTGCATAGGTGTGAGTTTGAATTTATTTCCTTCTATTATTCCTGTAATTAAATCCATCCATTCATTCATCTGTCCCTTTAATCCATGAAAGAATATACAATGAATAGAGCATGTTGGACATGTTATCATTAATTAACTAAAAATATTCATAATGTAATCAAATATAACATTTTTACCACTGTACAATTTTGTTTCCAGCACCTTAATATATACCGTCTGTACTAGCTTAAAAGACCAGCACAAATGCAAACTGCAGATACCAAGTAAATTTGTGCAGTTGGCTATGAGTAATCGATATAACAAATAACATAGACCTTGATCTGTAGGCTCATTATGCTACTCAGGGCAAGATCTTTGTTGCTCACAGTTTGACTTACCTTGTGAGTATATACGGTAGACTTCAAGGAAAAGATTAAATATGATTATGTTATATTTCGCCTGAACTATTAAATTAGTTTAGGTTTAGGT
The DNA here is from genome assembly GCA_016746295.1 of Potamilus streckersoni. Taxonomy (NCBI): domain Eukaryota; kingdom Metazoa; phylum Mollusca; class Bivalvia; order Unionida; family Unionidae; genus Potamilus; species Potamilus streckersoni. The sequence continues at coordinate 901,579 of JAEAOA010000633.1, forward strand.
TTTGTCTCACAGAACATGTATGTTTATATTACTTTAAATATTGTTTATAATAAAACCAATTTCTAAACATGGACAAAAACTGGCAAATATAGATTAATTTGTATATCCTAATATAGCAGAAGTAGTCGTAGTATAAGTAGCAGTAGCAGTAGTAGTATTAATAGTAGCTGTAGTAGTAGAAGTAGTAGTAGTAGTAGTAGAATTTTTTAACATTTAATTTGAAATGTATTCGAATACAAAACTTTCAAATTCCAAAACGTTGCACGTTCATTTCTTTTCGGTGAAAGAATCAAGAAAATGCAAAATGATATTTTCATAATATAACCATTATGAAGCAGTATACATCGTGAGTTACTGAAGTTTCTGGTATTTGCAATAATGACTAAAATTGCAAGTGATTCCTATAATGCAAATGATTGTTAACTTGCTCTACTCTTATACAAGAAATAGGTCATATTTAAGAAAGTAAAACAATTTTTATTTTCTCTTATGGCAACATTATTATCTCACGTTTTTGCCATGTCTAACTATTCAGTGGGCTGTTTGTTAGGTGAAAAGCACGCGCACTCGAATCGCCGTCACTGAACATACCCTGAAATTCCCATGGCAATATCGTACTTGAAGCCGTACTTAGTTTTCTGGCTAATCTGCCATGAAGCGAAATACGATAAATCGGTCGAAGAACTACGTCTACTGCTCGACCACGTTGCTGTCGTTGAACCCTTCAATAAAATAGATTAAAATGTAAAGAAAAATAGTAGAATTGAACCAAATGGAGCAAAACAGAGCATATCTACACAAATGAACGAAGTAGTTTTCAATAGAATCGAATGAAAGAAACAAATATAGAAGAATTTCAAAATAAAGTAAGAAGAAAAAAAAACGGTACAAAAACAGTACATAAATCAGACGAATAGAAAAGGAGAGAGGTGTAGAAAATGTACCATAAAAGAACAGAAAAATATAGATATATGGACCTTTATTTGTAAAGTGGATTTTATTAGAAAAACTTGTCGATACTTACACACGATATGACGATTCCACTGAAAAATAGTCTGATGTCCAGTCCTGCAGTGTTAGAGGGATGACTATGGAATGGCTGGTATACGGTATCCATCTATGTCATGATGAAACAGACATCAAGAAATAAAAATACAAATATTCAAATTTATACCATGCACTACTTCTTACAGTGTCAGCATATCAATGATTTTATGGCTTTAGAGTCTAAATAGGACAAAAATGCTGCTGTAAGGTCCCTAATGCTACTGTCAGGTCCAAAATACTACTGTCAGGTCCATAATGCTACTGATAGATAGATAGATAGATAGATAGATAGATAGATAGATAGATAGATAGATAGATAGATAGATAGATAGATAGATAGATAGATAGATAGATAGATAGATAGATAGATAGATAGATAGATAGATAGATAGATTGTATTGTATCAAAATTCAGTTCCCCGAGTTGAAGTATATTCTAAAGGGATTATATATATATATATATATATATATATATATATATATATATATATATATATATATATATATATATATATATAGATAGATAGATAGATAGATAGATAGATAGATAGATAGATAGATAGATAGATAGATAGATAGATAGATTGTATTGTATCATATTTGTTTTCTAAAGCTATAAACGTGTACATGTTCAAACGTGTACATGTTCAGTTATGAGTATAGATAATGAGTTTGTCTTGTCTTGATCATTTATTCCCTCTCATTGTCCTTTAAGCCGAGTAATATTTAATAAGAGAAATTTTTAAACATTTCTAAAAATTTTATTGGTGCACTGCAGTTCAAAAGGCGGACAACAGTTAAAATAGGTTCGTACCAATATACTAGAATTATCTCAACTTTGATTTTTTTCTCTGGGACTAATATTTCAGTATTTATATGAATCACAAAGCAACTTCAATCAGTGGATCATGACACTGTCTATATATTTTATGTAAATACTTTGGCTGACAGTTGTTTATAATCCCTATGCTAAAATACTCCACATGAAGAGACATGCTCCATAAAAAGTTTCCTTTGGCGCAGTTTCTCGAACAATATTTATTGACGAATATATTTTGTGTGGTGGGGAGAGGTGCTTCGGTGGGTGAGTGACCTACGCAAGTAAGCCATGAGACTTTGCAAATGACCCCAAAATGGCATTCCGGGGGAGGGGGAACAATTACAAAGCTCACACATTCTAACAATTTTTAGGGATTATTTTGACTATCTAGCCATAGAAAGAACTTCCTCGAGAAAACTTCCTCGGTTCTTTCATGCTGGTGTCCCCAAATGCAAAGTAGTTGCAACTTTTCAAAACCTCAAATGTAAATGCATTTTGCGAAATGAAAGTTCGTTAATATCACATTATTTTTAGCAAACCATATTTTTACGAGTATCAGGAGAGTTATTGGCTATACCATAAATAATTTCAAAGATTTTAACTATTCGATAGAGATACAATTATGTAAATGATTATTTTTTTAAAGTTTGATTTCTACCGTTCCACATTTAATGTTCATTTGTTTCTATTATTACAAGTGTCGTCATTAACAGCAATAATAATCATTATGTATAATATCAAACTGTCCTGTGTTCATACAGCTTGATATTCACAGCAGTTGTTGCAATTTGTCTTACCTCATTTATTAGAAGAGCGTAGTAAAAACGTGTTGCCTCAAGACCTGCACTTTTATCGCCATTGTTTAAGGCAATAAACCTGAGATGAAATTTCAAAATTGAATTATTACCAGGTGGGTTATATATTTATAAGAGAAATGAACCTCTTTTTTTAACAAGTTTCATCAAGCATGAAACACTTTGTTAGAAGTTCCATCAACTTAGGTTAAAGAAACGCACAACGACCAGTCCTTACAGCTGAGAAATATTATCTTTTAGGGGATATATATATATATATATATATATATATATATATATATATATATATATATATATATATATATATATAAATATATATATATATATATATATATATATATATATATATATTTATCTTTGCCAAATGCCTTTCTTTTAGTTCTTGTTTTCCTTCATGTTTTCACAGGATAGTCACTATTACCTGTCATTATTATTATTATTATTATTATTATTATTATTATTATTATTATTATTATTATTATTATTATTATTATTATTATTATTTAAGATGTTACAACCAGTACCTTCAACATTCATATTATTATTTAAGATGTTACAACCAGTACCTTCAACATTCATAACAAATATGCCTCCATTGTACTTAATTTAGTTTTTTACCTGTAAACATTATATTTTTCATTTAAATGAGAACACCTTAGTTTTAACAAGAAATCTAAAATCATGATGATCTGTATAGTTATTGTTTCATTTCGAATGAAGTTGTTTTAGTCTTGCTTCATTTAAGTGTCCACCAATGGTGGTAAAATCTTCTTACAGCAATGGGTAATACCTGCTGCATATTACTTCATCTGTGTAAACCATTATTTCTACAATATCAGCGCCCGCTGGAATAGACCTTCTTTTTCTTGAATCTTGTTGGCCAGATTGTGATGGAGACTGAGTGGAGATCTGTGTTTGATTCTGAACAACATGCTTCGAAGGATCTATTTTCACTGTATAAATAAAGTCAGATCATTGTAAGAACTCTTCTTGAGTTTTATCATATATTTATTGTAGGAATTAATACAATTTTACATTTTAGTTATAATCTCAGTTATTTCCAACCACTCTTCCTACAATTAAACTGTAGCACTTGCGAGGTCTGTAGTTTCAATTAATTGCCCGGTTTTCTTCATTTCAAAAACTACATTATGCTTGATATATGTGCTGCTATGATGGTGCTGTATGCTTTACTTTCCAAACGAAGCTAATAGGAGACTTTGTATTCATTCTAATGTAAAATAATAATGATATCGCTACGTTCTAGTCAGCTATATGCTTTTTGTAGGTACCTGTTATATGACTCTTAGTTTCCACCGTCAAAGGTAAATTCATAGATAAATATAAATCTTTGTAATTTTCTAATTTTTGGGATGAGTGAATCCAATTATAAATATTGATCAGAGAACAAAGGAAAGGCCATTAAACGTCATACTTACAAATAACCATATCCCCTTCCCTGCTAACTATCATGTTTGGTGGGTTTGCAACAGGCGACACGAGTGATGTCGACTCGATCGGTTTTCCTTTTAGATCAAGACTGTACTTTTTTCCTTTTACTGAAAATGTGCCGATCTAGAGAAACAAATTTATTCATGTGCAACAAAGGAAAGTTACAAATTTTCAGACTTGTATTAATATTTCTAGCATTCTGTCGTGATTATTGGTTCGTTGCTCTTAACAATCGATGCTCACCATAAACATAGCATTTCTTTTTCTTTTTTCCAATTACAATGAATTTATGACGAACTAAAATCAATATCTATGTTTCCATGTTATATTTTCAACGATCGAAACGATAACATTACTCATAAAGATCATTCATGCATTTCATAGACCGATTACTTCACATCTTCAAAGTTAAACAAAATATTCTATCAACTATATTAAATGTAATTTAGAGTGCATATTTAGCTTTATAGATTTTCAGAACAAAATAGCTCGAGCAATGTAAACTTAACACACGATTTATCATAGGCCAAGTCCCTTTAATATGGTAAAACTTGCAAACGCAATCTTCCGAGCATAAAATAGTAACTAAACTCTTTTTCTAGAAAATTCATTATAGAGGTTCTATTTGGAAGAAAATTTTAACATAAATTGTAATGTAAGCAAACGCCTGATGGAATATATAATTATAAGTACGAGTCATGTCCATATTTGTTAAATTGCACAGCAGTAGATAACCTGGTAAATTTACGCCATCTAGAGAGTTGATGTGCACGGAAGACCCATGGAACTGTTCTTGATTTACTCAAACACTATTAATAGATTATTTATTAGCCCTCTGTCAGTCTAGGAGAATATACGAAGTCAAAGCATCTTTAAGGTACGTAGATAAAAATATATGAAACTCAGATAAAATTGGGTTTATAAAGAAAATGGCTGTCGACTCACCGGTTTGCACAATTCACCTTTGCACCTCACAAAAATTGAGGCCGTTGTGTTTTTATCCTGGTAGAATGCATATTGCTGTAAAAGAGAATAAAATATGAATTACAGTTAAATCTTTATATCAGAATATCGTTTAATGCGAATATATGTAACATGAGAAAGAGGGAGAGAGACACAAATTGTCAGTTAATTTTCAGTGTGTATTTAAGATAGGATAAGCCATGATATGCATCTTATTCTAATTAATACGCAGTTATCCCATCAATAGTTGTTTGTAATACTTTTATTCTTCAACATATTATTTACAGTGAAGAATTCTCTACCGCTCGTCGACTTATTTTTGATAACTTATATATTGTAACTTAGTCGCCGTATATGCACCTGCTAATATAAATAAATACATACATACATACATACATACATACATACATACATACATACATACATACATACATACATACATACATACATACATACATACATACATACATACATACATACATACATACATACATACATACATACATACATACATACACACATATATATATACATACATACATATATGCATGTATGTATGTATATATGTATATATGTATATATATATATATATATATATATATATATATATATATATATATATACTAAATCGAGATATATGTGATTCCTAATAGCAATAAATTACCTAAATCGCAATATATGCGATTGCTAATTTTTACATTTTAATTAAACCACGATATATGCGGTCACAGCTGTCACTGTACTGTATATTGTAAGATATTCCTCTAGATTGTTAACTGAGATATTTTAAAACCGTTTTCTGCAGCTGCATTTCTTTGAAAAATTATGCTGAAATACTTTATGACGCATTGTCTACAAATAAAGTGACATATCAGCCCAATAAATTGGCATGACATCTGCTGTAAAAAAAGCTGATATATGGTAACTGTATGTCTCGCTGACCATTCATAATGGCAGTCAAATGAGAAAGATTTGATATCTCTGGTGTTTCTTGAATTCTTGAAATAACATCCAATGTGAAAGAACAAATCTAACACCAGAAATCAATGGCATCTCGACCTTGGATAGTGGTAGAATGAGACCAGATGCTATATTTCGTTTTTTTTAGTGTGACACAGGCTTTTAACTGGGAAAAATCTTCATTTTATTTTAGTGAAGATGTCTGAATCTAAACGGAAACGAAATGTTATGACTGGCGACACAATGGATCAACAAAATGATGCAAAGCCCCGCGGTGCATGATTTCTGACCTGGAATTACCACACCGGTCGCTTGCCACAAGTTACATCTCAGCAGGCAAATACTCTACCTTTCTAGAGGAATGGAGGTGTGGGTGGGGCTAGAGAGGTATGACGAATACTCTGTATATGTAACATTATTTATTTAAAGATAGTACAGCCCCACACTATTTTCAAGACTGCATAGTTACTGAATAATTGATTTTCTGGAACCTTTCAACTATCGACTTTACAACATCATACATTTCCTGGATTTCATAGCTGAAAATTTAACGCCGAATTAAAAAGGAACAAACTGCAAATAATTACTACCACAGAAAATAAATATTCATTAGTCTACGATGTGATATGTAGATATAATAATAAGCGGCAGGTAGGACGAACCCTAGAAAAGTTTGCTCGAGTCATAACAAAAAGAAAGTTTCCTGCAAAGGCTGAAAAAAGTCAACAACGCTAAACTAAAGTATCTAACATTTCTATTTCCATACGCCTGACAAATTCTTGAGGTTAGCTCATTTTTGTTATATTATTGTTGACGTATTTTTTATGATTTTGTCAGGTGATTTTTGTTTACTCGTGAAGCGACCCAATTGTTGTCCTTCACCCTGCCTGCTGCAATTGATAGTCAAGGGAGTTTAACCAAAGATTTTTATCTAGACCAATCTACGAGAGTATGTATAAATTAATATATAGAGTTTCGTTTCTCAAATCAATTATATTTCCATTCTGATTTGTGAGTTTAAAATTCATTCTTGATAATAATGGATTATGAACACGTAAGTAGACTTGATTATTTGGCTCAGATACAATAAGCCACCCTGGTTGTGATTGAATACTGGACGAATATAATATATATTCCTGCTGAGCCTGATTAGACTTAGAAAGGTCAACGTGGTAGCTGCTATCAATTACATGGCATACTAGATTTAGTGCGATGGTGGATGTTATATTAACAATATTAGGTGAAATATGACGTCCTGTTCCATATGGGTCATTATTATGTCTGAGAACAAATGGTAACGGGATTAATTTTTTTCCATGATTCATTTACTCTCCGATAATGTTCTTCAATAAGATCACATAAAACTTTCTTCATTTTAGCGTTATCTAGAACTGGTATGATAAGTGTTTGTAGATCATTTTCTTTATTTTATAATGATGAAGAAATAATTGCTTAAGTTTTTGACTAGTGTCAGCTTGTCTACTAAGATCAGTTGCAACGTTTAGCGATACATATATCGAATAGGATCCCATATAAGTGTTTAATTAACTCGATTATTTGCTGCTTTACATTATGATCATAATGCTATGATAATGCAGTAAGTAAATTTCTTAAATCATTAAAATATTTATCATATTCTGGTATAAGAGCATCTAGCAATTCTTTAAAGAATTCGTCATCAACAATGTCTTTAGTATGTTGCGTCTTGGGATCTTCAATAGCATTGAATATTGATCTAATTATCTGTGGAATCCTTTTAAAGTCAAAATCGGTAAAGTAATGATCATGATTGTTTGGATCAAATTCAAATTTTATATAATGTCTTGGATTTTTTTCCATATTATGTATCTTTAATGATTTTTTTCACTCGTTTTAAACTCATTTTTAGCTGATTCTGGTGGACCTTGATACGTTGGTGCAACTTTAGGCCATCCTAACACTGTTCTAATCGAACTTTGATAAATATCCACAACATAGTAAGGAGAATGTATTTGAATCACCGACGATAATGTTGGTTCGTATACAGTCATTGCTATCTTTGACCCTTTTCCGGTTATAGACTTAATTCTGCGCTGGAATTCCTCTTTAATTTGTTCTATTTGATAACTGCCAGTTGGAATACTAAATTCTTGCCAATCGGGAGTTCCATCAGATTTATTCTTATTAGCGAATAATAATGAATTATTTGCCTGTAGTCAACCAAATGGTTTTGATCTAATATTAGGCCAGCTATAATGAACACGTAACTGAACTAATGCTATCTCTTCTACTGGAATTGCAGTTGGAAAGTTAACGCTGAATTCAGGATTGGTCGAACTTATTGATATCATAGTAGTTTTGATGGCGTCGTATTAGTGACGATCTGCTGCAATAGTTTTCTTGAATCAGACATTATTGTTATGTTTTATTATTTAATTATCCATCCTTTCGTTATTGTTACTAGATGATGCGTTATTTTCCATCACGAATGCTTCATCGAAGGTTTTCATTATCATAACGAACTCCTGATCAGATATTTTACTATCACTGAGGTACAAAGAAAGATGTGAGCATAATTTAGTATCGGCTGTTGCTGTGTGTAGTTTCATCATATACTATCGTAATTTATCGTTCGTGCATGTAGATATTTTCTTAACGATAATACTAGGAATACCTGCACATGTTGTTGTCGTAGAAAAGACAATCGTTAAAACCGCAGAAACAGTCATAGCTAATGTTGATAATAATAAACCGGTTCTTGCAGCAACAGCAGAAACCGAGTAAACTACTACATCGATAACAACCATGCGTCTGCGATATTTTTTTTTACTTTCAACGTGTATTCGTTGATGATATTTTTTAGTTCAGTCTGACACTTGCATGCCTGATTATATCTGTGACGTTGAACGTCAATAAGTGAATCTGTCATCGGATTGATTATACTTAATGACATTATTTAATTAAGTTATTAAAATAGGAGTTTTAGTTACAAATTCCAGACACCACCAGTAATTAGCGGCAGACAAACTTCTATCCGAAGATTCCAACGTGAAGGTTTCTTCAGAATCTTTATCAAACATTACAGATACGGTTCTAGACAATTTATTAGCTAATGAAGATGTTGTATGTTAAATTCTACAACACTAAACACAGACAACCTATATATACCAGCGACCTCCGCGGTGTGTTTGATGGTTTTATTTCGCTGTGTCTATGTAGCTGCGCCGGATTTCACATGACGTTCACGATTTTAATGATCTGTTTGTGAGGAATTTTAATTAGGCTTGTTTTTTTAACAATATCCGGAATTCCACTAATAATATCGTTGATTTTTAGGTTAATATCAGTAAGTTTTATATCAACATTTGGTGGAATTCCCAAAAATTCGTTATTAGTTTTGCTTATATTTCTACGAATATTTAGAAACGTTTGTATGTGATTAAAAAACTCAGTTCTAAATGCAGCAACTTCATCATTGATTGTCGTTAACGAAGTCGTTATTGGAATTTCTTTATCATCGACGTATTTTTTTGTAGCAGCATCCAACTCAGATTCTGGTGTTTTTAAATTACTAATACCATTATGGTTAATATTGAGAAATGCACCCATTATACCACCGTTGGTTAATACGTACTTAGATTCCTGATCATCAACATATTTTTTTTTTGCTGTAGCATCACTATCTGTGGTTGGATATCCAAGATCTGTAATTTTATTTTTGTTCATAATAACGTCTCCACATAATTTTGACATAATCGTTAACTGACTTTCCGGAATCTTGTAGTCATTCCATGATCAGTAAAAGTAACGATATTATCAGCAACTGCAGTAGGAATTCGTATAAGTACGTCTGGTAATTGTATATTGCTTGTCTTTAATCGTCCTTGCTTGTCCTGAAAAATAACTTCATTTTGATCCACACTTGTAATATTTAATAAATCATCAATCTCATTTCTGAGTTGATCAAGGGTTGCATATTTAGATAAACTACCTTGCTGCTGAGCTTTACCACGAGCAGATCTTCCGTAAATATCTACCATTATATTTTACTGATGTCTGTGCAAATGTGACACTGTGGTATATTCATGGACGACTTTAAGAGGTGGCTTTCCTTTCGGCGCCATGGACAAAGCATCAAGCACGGCCACATATTGGTGGGTCAGTTAATGTTTGTGTTGGTAGCTTTGAATACCAGAGCAGTATTATTACTGATATAATGAAGAAATTCTTTTGGTGACCCTAATCCATACGAATCAAAATAAATAATTCCACGTGGATCAATTGCATATGCTACCCTATGCATGCCAGGTCCAGAGTTTTTATCGAGATTAATAATACATGTTTCAGTATTGTTCTGTTGTTTTGGTAATTGATCGCGCATAAAACACCTCTAGAATTTTTTATATTTAGATTTTAGCAGCATAGAGTAAATCAAAATTAGACATAGGCGAGATCTGTAAACTGTCCCTGGAAGTCTTAGACCTTTTTCGTACCATAAAGGCATGGCTCCTGGTAATCTAGGACCTTTTCCCTTTTTTGATTCCACGTTGCTTTCTTTAATGCCATTTCAACAGTTCCAACAGCGCCTAATGCAGCTGCTTTTGCAATAGCAGGGGCTGCAGAGATTATTAATGCTGGTATAGCTGCGAGAAGGGGAAATATACCACCCGTTGTAAAATTATCTTTGGTAGCGCCTGCAGAAAGACTAAGTTTGACGCCTTTATTTGACTTGTTTGCTTCATTAGTTTTTGAGTTAACGATCGGTCAACGATAATTTATTTGAACCGCTCAACGACATTTTTATTCCACAGTTATTGTTTGATGCTGATTGCAATCTTTTGACTTACCAGGAGTCAGGGTAATATTAGCGTGATTGTTTGACATTTATAATATTCATAATTGATCTAATTACGTGTTACATGTTCTCTACTGGCGCATCAATGACTCTCATTCGTCCATTAAAACCTTTAAGTAATATTGATTTATCACTTAGTATAACAGCGATTGCTCTGTACTTAGGGATAGCACCAACATCTCTTTAAAAAGAGCTCGAAAATGTATATCTACAACAGTTTGTCTAGTTAAATCTAAATGTTCGAGCGAAAAGTAATAAATCGAATAGAGCGTTGTAAAATCCAGCTGCGATATTTGTAAACCAGTATCAACGTTTTGATCACGTCCCATAAACAACATAAGACGATGATACGCACGTGCTACATGACTTTGATCGAAATTTAACAAAATATCCTCAGATGGTTCTTGATGTACATCTATTCTTAATGAAACCTCAGAAACACAGAGTTTATCAAAAATCATAATACTTTCATCTTGATCGTTTATTCGTGCAGTATTTTGAAGCGCAATAAATAGAAACACCTTGCTGAAAAGCTATTTGCCATGTGAATAAACCATTAATTGTACTTTGAACACTATCTGTGGTCATTGTTAACCATGATAACGCTGATTTGCCATCTTGATCCATAAAAGAAAGTAATCGTTGTTCTTCAGATATCGAGGGGGTCATTATTGACATCCACAGGGAAAGTTTGGTCAGTATAACTCTACCAGCATCAGCTGCACCAGGTCGCCAGATTACATTATCATCGGTACTTTCTCGTACGAGTACAATTGTATGTTTGGCTCCGAAAATGACATTCCTGACTTTTGTGCAGAATCAAAAGATATGTGATAGTGGAATTGCACATGAAAATGTTCTTTTATCACCTTTTAACACACTGCAAAACCTACGTGTAAATTAGCATTCATCGATAATACTGCAAGGGAATCAGCAGCTCCTCCTGCAACTCTCTCATTACTAATAGTCACGTTTCTACTTTCTGGAAAATCAGTTGCATCCTTTGCAAACATCATTGATGAACCAGCTGATCTTGAGTAATCTTCAATATTTTTTTCGTCAATCATGTACGTAGCGCTATCAAACAACGCCATAATACCATTAATAACATAATCAACACTAACATCGGCTGCATAATCTGCTGGTGCTGCAGGATTAGCGTTATTTAAAACTTCACCTATGACCTCAATAAATGCTTAAGCGGGTAGAAAATATCTACTTGTATCCTTAACCTGTAATTCGATTCGTCCTTTCTGATCTGGAATTCGGGATTCATAAGAAAAATACTCATAATCGCACACAGGCTCATCTTTAAGAACCGGTGCGTCCATGTCAAATGCAAGATCACTTTTACATTTAAACATATTTATTATAATTATTATCGTCTAAAACTATGCCCACCTCGAGAAATGAGACCACTTCCTGCTATCGCACTAGCAGTTATATTTTTTTCTTTTTCCGACATTTAGGTCATCAACTAACTCCGCTAGTTTTTGATTAGCGGCTTGATTTATTATTTTACTTACACTTGCGGGCATAACTTCAGTGCTGGGCAATTTCACTGGTTGAGGTCGGACTGCTTGGGGTCTGCGTATTAATCGTGCTAGTCTATCTTTGATGGCCGAGAAATGCTTTACTAGCAACATTACCAGTAGCTTCTATACCTTTATCACGATCAACATCTATAGCTTTCATTCCTAAATGCTTTGCAATAGGTATTGTTTTTGCGGCTATTTTTCTAAATAGACCCTGCACAATATCACCTAACCCATCTCCGTAAGTTGCCCTGTAAATCGGTATTCGAGAGTTAATTGCCCTATTCATGGTAGGTCTACGTTGAGTACTATGTACCATCATTTTATTAAATAGTCATTATATTTAATTACATACTTAGTCTGGTGACTTAGTCACTATAATAATCATCGGCGATTTCATTAGTGAGAGACTGTTACACATCAATTTCCATAATGCCGGCTGTAAATAATCTTTTACAAATATCTGCTGCTTCATTAATAAATTCTGGGGAATTATTACCAGCTCATTTTTCTCCAATCAGAATTTCTAATCGATCGACATCAGCAAGAACATTATTGGGAGAAGAAATAAGACCACTTCCAGTTGCACCAGGAGGGTCTTGATATATTTTTTCTTCCTCTTCACTTGGTTTCGGTGGTGTTGTTTTACTTTGTGTAGATAGAATTGGTATTCGTGATTTTGGTGATCCTGGATAATCAGTTTTTGATTGAAATTGTTTCATTGTTTCTTGTCGTTGTTGTTCTGGTTGTTTAACGCTTGTTGTAGTAATTGTTGTTGTTGTTTTTGCGGTAACTGTATAAACGATATATAATCATCTAACTCATGAATATACTTAATATATCTTGAATCGCTGTTTCGAGTTTGATCAACGCTATAGTGTATGCGAAATATCCATTTATACCAATTTTCGCGATTTACAGCATCATCAACATATTCAGGTTTTAAATATTGTTTTCGATTATCATAATCGTTCACAGCACTAGCAGCTAATTGTTCTACATTTTGACCTGTCTGATACCATTATTGGCATATTCGGTAAATTTATCAGACATATTAACCCTACCTCGTGTTTATCCTGGTACTTGTTGAGTATCATCTTCTACCTGGTCTATATCCTAGGGTATTTCCGGGATTGGCACTTCAGCAGCTATTTCGGCTGGAAGTTCTTCAAGAAACATTTTGTTTTCTTACTTCCTTTTGCTTTTTTCAGTTGCTTCAGCTGTTTTCTCTAACACATGTTGACTACCTTTTGTGATCTCAGTGATAGGTTTAAATATCTGTTTTGTATCCTCCTCAAATTCAACTTGAGATTCCTGACGCAATTGTAATTGTTTCTTAACAGAATCACGAATATTTAGATATTTTTAATTGCTTCTAGTCGCTCTCGCGCTAATTTAGCTGAGTAAGGCTCTTCAATACTCATTATTGCTAATATTTATTTAATATATATGCAAGTCTGTCGTTAATGTATGTATGTAATTTTTTTTATCAAAAATAATCAGCAGCATCATAGCGGTTACCCATCATAGAATCCCATGATAGCCATTGTGTCTCTCATGAGGTCCTAAAATGGTCGTCTCTCTTATGACTTATTGTGCGGCACCTCATGTGCTGTTTCTTTTGGCCATACACTCTTTCTGAGTGTTATTTTGAGGGTTCTTCCATGGAGCAGAGAGCTCAAGACATGCTACTGAATATTTTAGGGAAGGGGGTATTTTTCGCATAAACACATCCCCTGGCGAATTTCTAATCGACGAAAGGCGAAATATTAGAAATTCAGAAGACTGTTTAGGCATTGCTGTTTCGATAAATATCCCCCTGAACAACCCCGGGGTGAAGGCATAAATCGTATCTTCACTACGTGGTTGACGCAGTGAGGTATTTATCGAAAACGGAGGCTTGTCCCGCACCCCCACCTTTATAAAATATTGTTTGGTACATTCAGAACCATACCAACAGGTTTATCCAGTGATGGAAACTGAACTGGGGCCCTCAGTACCAGAAACAAGTATATATATATATATATATATATATATATATATATATATATATATATATATATATATATATATATATATATATATATATATATATATATATATATATATACTAAATTTCAATTTGAATATTTGTCTTAGTGTAATGATGGAGGAAGTATCAGCAATCGAATCATCTGCTACTAGATTTGACTTTTACAGACTACTAGGATATAAATTAAGTGTTTCTATGAAAGATTTAACTTTAACAAATGCAGATATAACCAAACGTATCCGTGAGGCCAAAAAGGAATTTCGCGAGGACGGTCTATTTATGCATGGTCAACTTTTAAAGTTGGAAACATTATTAATATTATGAACGACGGACGGGGAAACGTAAGTATTAACCACCTTGATTATCAAAACTATCTTATTTTAATAACAATTGTTGTGGAGACAGACGCTAATATTTGAATCATTCGTGATAAAAGGGACCCCATTCGTATACAGTCTGGAAATGATAAAACAATATTATTAACAAATCCGAACCTGGAATACTGACTGCTATTGATAAACCGTATTTTGAGCGAGGGTATCCAGTTACTGCTGTGGTATATGAATTTTTTTTAAATAAATGATAAACCTAATATTGCGGATCCAAACCGATGACATTATCAGAGTCAAGAATAAACTGTGTTGCGGAGCGCATTTCTGAACATTTTACAAATGCGATGCGTGGTAATGGCTTAACTGATTTAAGACGTAAAAGTAAAAAATATGTGAATGGGCAGACACCGTTAAAGATACTGGTGCATCTATTAAGGATGTTGCTAAGCTAGAAGAGTTATTAAGATTTCCAATAACAGTAAAAACAATAACAGGAGAGATATTGTACAAACCAAAATATATAAAAAATGTAAGCCCTAAAACAATCATTGATCATAATGCACATGTATGGACTGATTCTGTAATTGTATTTCCACGAGATAGAATGATTAAATTTATAACGGTCATGTATTTGATTTTATTAAAAATATTAGTAAAAGTGACCCTCTATCTGTTTGGTTATTTCAGAGTTCGGAACATGATTATCATGATCAATTTGTACGACCCAATGGTGATATTTATCGTACAGAATCTCTTTATGAAGAAATTAGAAATCTTGCACTAAAATATACTTCTGACGATGACAAAATCAGACTACTGAATAATTGGTTTGCCGTACCATCTGTTGTGGCCCATTTCGCTTAGGAAATAATTCATTGAAACATGCAAGTTCAGAATTTATTGAGGATATACAAAACGTTGCATAGAATATGGGCACTGTGGATTATGGAATACTAAATACGATTATAATGATGTTATATCAGTCAATATGGCTGCATGTTATCCTGGAAGTTTTCTTGGATATGGTGAGTGTTCTAATTACTTTAACAGATTTGGACATCCCACACATGACATGACCAAAGTTTCAATACATGGACCCTTAAGAGACTTTTACTTAACCGGACTTGCATATATAGAATCATTCAAGTTCGCATAAGATCTCCATCCAATTACTTATGTTTGGTTTGGTAAACACTTTTCAGAAAAATTTGGACTCCAATAGTGTTATTAAGATATATGCTATATGTTGGAATATTAGCATCGTTAAAGGAAAATGAAGCAATTATATCCTATAGTCCACAAAGGCAAGCTTGGTTACCAGAACCGGACAGATTTAATATAGAAGATGTCAGGAAAGAATTTCCTGATCTTGCTGAAGATGACATTCTTAAAATATGTAAATGCATAGACGAGTACGATGAGAAGCGTGCAAAAGATCTCGGTAGAAAGATAATCGGTAAGTTTACTCAGGGTGCATAATACGGTTATAAACGATACTGTACAAGATTGATTATGGACGATGCTGAGTTAGATTTTATAATCGCTTATACAACAGAGTGAAACACATTTATAAGCCGAAATAATGTTTATTTACCGGATGGAACCAAACTAGGTACTATTGTGAAATATGTTATGGCGACTCACCTCACTTTACTCATTTAAAATCTTCAATTACAGCATATGTTTCTATAACTGTACTATTGATGATAAATAGATTTCTTCGTTATGCTGTTATATTCGCTAGGGATTCATTTTATATAAACAAAAAAATATAAGGATTTATTAAATCCACTACTCGGTATGGTGAGTGGGGAACACGGAGGATAAAGCAAGAAAATATTACGAAGAAATACATGATGATCATAGAACTATTGATGAACCGCTGAAAGAACTTAAAAGATGAATCAGACTATAACCTGATAAAATACAATATGAGATAATGCGTGAAATAATTCCAGAAACTACCATGAATGATTTTTTTACTTTATGGAGACCGACTGATTTGATAGTCGCAAGTAGAAAGATAGTTCCTGATGAATTGCAGAAGAAATTATTTGCGTTACATAAAGAAAATTTTCACTTCTACCTGTACCATTATGTTATCGCCCAGCAGATACACAACGACATAGTATTGAAGTTAAAAATTCTGGCGGCGGAGAACAAAATCTAGTATTGAATGACATTATTTTGGTAACCATTAATACAGTTGAAGGAGCAATGGATATGGATACATCACAGTGGACGTTAGGATACGCTATAACGATTCATTCGTCGCAGGGATTAACTATCTCTGATACAAATATCTGGAATGTAGATGACCGGGTCGAGTGGTCAAACCTAGTCTATCTTGCAGTATCTCGCGTCAGACGAATAATTCTACTACATAGGGCTATTATAGATTATGTTATAACTGAAGAAATTACTAATGACGATGTTGTAATAAAAAATAGCGTCTTATAAACAATGTGACAAAAAAATTAACGTGACTTTGATATTGACACTGAATTTATTATAAAACTAAAACAACTACAGAATAATCACTGTGCAAATTGTAACAAAATAATGTTATGGCAATATTTGAATAATAATTCAAGACAATTTACCGTAGACAGAATAAATAGTGATTTTGTTCACACACGTGAAAATGTAATGTTGACCTGTCTTGAATGTAATCGACGAAGAGGTCCTTATTTACATAAGTGAAGGTGGTGGTAATTGTGTATCTGTAGGAATTATCTGCAATTGTTCACGCACAAATCCACGTTGAGGGCAGTAGAATCTAGTCGGTATACGGCAGGTCTTCCAGTAGATCTAACCACGCTAGAAATTGTATGTGTGGTCACACTCCAAATAGGGTCAGTAGCTCGTCTTTTGCCACCATGCAAATTTTCAGGTTCGTATAAATATCTCACAATTACATTACCTAATACTAAATGTTGACCTCGTTGTCCGTATTCATCGCTACGTGTTATATATTTTTTTGTTATTGCATTACAATATTTCATGGAAGTTAGACGAGTAATTTCATTACTTAATGCAGATATCACACTTGGTAACCATGCAACCCATTCACGAGATCGCTCACCGGACTTAAAGTCAGCAGATATTTCTTTCGCATATTGATATCAAAATAACCGCTCAGCAAGTGTTCGATTAAATCGTTCAACGATTGCTTGATCATGATGAATTTCAGTATGCCCTCGTCTGATTGTAGCGTTATGTCTTTTTATCAAAAATGATACTGCACCAAAAAATTCTTTGCCAGGATCTATTTGTAATAGTTGTGGCCATCGTAGACAACCACGGTGATAAATTCGCTCAAACGCAGAATGAACTTCAGAGGCTGTCTTTGTTGATAATGGTTCATTTTCTTTATATCTACTTGCAGTATCAACAACAGTCAATGCGTATTTGTACGTGCGCGACTTTCGTCCACGTGTTTTAATAGTATCGTGTGGTAAAAACAAAATATCTGCTTGATGAACTTCGTTAGGAACACTGACATCAAAATGTGCATATTGAATTTTTTTGATGGTGGTAGATAAATTTGCTATATTGCCTGTCGTGCTAACCAATTTGCAGCAACAGAACGTGAAACTTTTGCTGCTTCAGAAAGTTTAGTGATTGCTGATTTACCTCTTCAATACCATCATGGCCTATAACAAATGGATTCCATTATAATAATTGTACAATTAATTACCAGACCCTAACATTATTTTACTTTTCATAGCGGATTGTATTAGAAAACTGGCGAGTTTCTCTCTAACAGATTTATTAGGTATAAAATTTAATGCATGAATAAATTTTACATCTGCAAGATGCCGCTGCTTCAAATCTTTACTTTTATAAGCAACGTCATGAACATGACATGCTTGATCAATCTCATTTACTGGATACTCTCCTGGTCTTGGTTGATCTTGATCATCGAATCTAGTTCCATGACCACAGTAATTATATCCTGGAAGGTGTTTTTCACAACATACCTAGTCCATGGTAATCCAGGCAATTTTCCTAAAGAGGCAGCAATATCCCCACCTATCTGTGTTGTCCCTGAGATGAATTTATATTTTTGTGTACCACATTTTACACATTTACCTGTCAATACATGTCGTTTATTTTTCGTTATTATTGTTGTTAATGCAGTGTTGGGTGTAGATGATCTAGATCGAACACTATATAGACTCATGATATTAATAATATGAATACAATAATTGATTTTTCGACGACACGAAAACAGGAACAAGTGAAGCACCTTCCAACATTACCAAATTCGATAAGAATGATTATAATAGGTCCATCTGGATCAGGTAAAACACAATTGTTATTAAGTTTGATAATGAGGTGGTTGAGATGGAACAAACTATATTTATTAGCACCGTCTGTAGATGATCAGCATTGGTACGAAATACTTAAGGATTTTAACGAAAAAGCAAACTCAGTCAATAAAGAAGGTGACGATATTATCACATATATAGATGAAGCCCCGTCTGTAGATAACTTAGATGGATTCATTAGTAATCTCGTAGTATATGATGATGTAATGCTGAACAAACAATCTGATCCAGCTAGAATATTTTCTCGAGATAGACACAAAAACACAGACGTGATGTATGTTACACAACGATACACACAAATACCTAAGGTGATCAGAGATAACTGTAATATTTTGGTTGTGTTTAATGGGGTAGATAATTATACTCTGCAGAATATTTATAATACCTGGTGTTCAGTGGACATGGATATGAATAAATTAAAAAATTCTTTTCTAAAGCACAATCTGTTCCGTTTGGATTTATAACGATAAATCTACATGATCCACGATCAAGATAATGTGTAGCTCTAGATAAAAGCTTTGGTTAAACTCCCCCTTGACTATCAATAGCAGCAGGCAGGGTGAAGGACAACAATTGGGTCGCTTTACGAGTAAACAAAAATCACCTGACAAAAATCATAAAAATTTACGTCAACAATAATATAACAAAAATGAGCTAACCTCCTGACTTTGTCAGGCCTATGGAAAGACAAAAGTTAGAGACTTTAGTTTAGCGTTGTTGACGTATTTTTTTTTTCAGCCTCTGCAGGAGCCTTTATTTTTCGTTAAAGATTCGAGCAAACTTTTGTAGGGTTCACCCTGACTGCTGCTTAATATGCAGTTCATATTAGAGTAATAACAAAACTGGAACAGAATATTACATTATGAAAGCAAGGAAAATATTTAAGCGATCAACTGAATCGTTGTGATGTTTCAATTTATAAGAACGAGATCGCGAGTAGCTAACAAGAATAACTGCTAAGAGTTTCAGTGCACACTTGCTGGTTTCTCTTCCTGTATTTGCTTACACATTAGCTTCAGTATTGAAATCGATAAATGAAAAGTATGACTTTGTTAAATTATTCGATATATCACAACTTCTCAGGCTCGAATTGCATTAGGTGAGTGGCATGTACCCATAAGAATGCCATATCCAGAACGAAGTTCACACCGATCCGTTTAGACATTTGCTTTAGGGCAGCTCCATCCAATATATATGTATATTCGATCCTTGTCCCCGTAAGACAGATAATTTCACAATACAGAAGCATCCACGACTGATAGATTGCAATTCCATCTTTCTGAATGGACCAGACCTTTATTAATATTCTCCTGAAATGTCATTCTTGCCGAACTCTCACTTTGTCTTTCTCCACTCATATGTAGACATGGAGCAAAAACAAAAATAATGCTAACAAAAATTATTTCCCTGATTTAAATATGTCGACATTTCTTAAATACTTGTCAGGCGTTCAGCTAAAAATATTTCTAAAGATAAAAAGTCATAATTTTTTTTAAAAAGGATTTGAAATATACATTAATTATATCCACAAACTTATATTTGTAACTTTGAACCCAAATTTTCTAATTTTGTGGTAACATAAAATCAAAGAAAGAAACTCAAAATCGCTCAACATAAGTCGAAGAGGGTTCACATAGTCTCAAACACACGTCTTTTCGAAGACATATGATACATTTTATGCAAAATTATTAAAACTTTACGATGCATTTGTCTTTTAGTACAACGTTAGTCCAACTCACCTCGTCTGTATTCTCTCTCTCCCACTTCTTGAGTTTTCCATTCGCTGATACGTACATGGGTGCATTGTCAGTCACAAGTTCGTTTAATGTTAGATCCAGTGTTACTGTTTCATTGTTTAGGTCGATTTCAAATATTTTCTTCTTGGGCATTTTAGCTCTCCTCTTAGTTCTCAGACCTTCGTCGTCGACATGAATCTCCCTTACCTCAACTGATGTTTGAATAAAGAAGCATACAGGATACAACATGCATATCTATCTATCTATCTATCTATCTATCTATCTATCTATCTATCTATCTATCTATCTATCTATCTATCTATCTATCTATCTATCTATCTATCTATCTATCTATCTCTCTCTCTATCTATCTATCTATCTATCTATCTATCTATCTATCTATCTATCTATCTATCTATCTATCTATCTATCTATCTATCTATCTATCTATCTATCTATCTATCAGATTTTGGAACGAAACAGTGAGATTTAATTTTATGGTCCGTTTTTACCTTCCATGGTATCATCTGTTTTCTCAAAAGACATAGAAGCAGCCAAGGACACCAACAGGAAAAGTAGAACCACCCTCATGTTGAAGACTTCAACTCCTGTAAAACATGGTTATGGAGGATATATTTTTATATGTCATGTGTTATGTAACTGCCAATGAATTAGGGGTTCCAGTTACTGCAAACTACACAAAGGTATAAAGTACAAACGTTTGACAATTTTAGAATATAACATTCATTAAATTAGTTTCATCCAAAATGTATTTGATACATGTTTTCGTGGGGCCCCGATTGGCCGAGTGGTCTAAAGCGCTCACCGTTACGAATCACTGCCATCTCACCTCTGTCTGCGTGGGTTCGAGTTTAAGATTCGGCGAATGTATATTTGTGAGAATGCTTGCCAGTAGCTTCTTGTGGGTATGTGGTTCTTTCCCTGATTTCCCGGTTTCTTCCTCCACCGGCCGCCATGTATAGCCTATCGTGTGCTGAAAAGGGCGTTAAGCCACCACCACAACAACTACACGTTTTCGTTTCAGTGGTTAATACGTTTTCACTCGCAGGCATGCTGACTCCATACTATTCGCAAAAGTGTAATCTCTGGCGGGACATTGCTAGAATTCCACATTTTGACTTAACATGGTAATGACAACATTTTTCAACTGTTATTTACAGCAGGATTGACTAGTTTTTCGAACTTCATAATTATTGGAATTTGATAATACAAATTTATTAAAGAAAGCCGAAAATATTTACACAGGAGGTTTAGCTATTAGGCGTAACCATTCAGTAGGTTAATTGAATGTTAACTGCAACCTTTAGCACTCGGATTTAACCAATTTAGTTTACAACGATAATATTCAATACCAAAATCTAAAAATTCCAAAGAACAGATACTAATATCTTTGTCCAATTTTTTTAAGTTTCCACATATCAAAGTACTGGTTGTTGTCGTATCCGGTTTCGCATTTTTTTTTTGAGTTTTATGATGATGACGAGTCCATTTTCAGCGAAGCTTGCATCTATAATTAAAAATTGGTATTATAAAACAGGGAATGTAATTGCAATTTATCTGATTAACAACCTGTAATGAATGGGTTGATTTTTGTTAAATTTAAGGGTAGGATATGGGAAACATTTGTTATCTTAAACCGTGTTCATTCTTGTTTTAAAATTAGTTGAAGTGAAATATTTATAGAACAGACTAGTAATCACGCTAATTGAAGAGTTAAACTCAAATGGATTAGAGTATCTGTCAACAAGCCTTTTGTATCATTGCGACCGCCTTTCCTTTGCAAGATAAACCTCTTGTTGTGAGTGAGACCATAATTCAATGATAAAAATATGTAACATCTATCTTCCGATTTACTCACGTTATAGATACATACTTTGTTAACACATCACTTTTGAGTCGGTTTTATGTTTGAGTTTTTGATGCCTTATTTAAGAGCTATATTCCATTTTTGTAAAATTGTGCAGCTTTTATACATGGAAAAAGCTGTTATGAAACAGAAATTTATTGTTAATCCGATATTTTCAAAATCTTTTTATATACAAATTGAATTCAAATTTTCCCTTAAATTTAACACTCTTATCCTATGTTTATGATATAATAGCGTAACACATGTTCTTTCTAAATGTCGTACCTTTGCCAGGAAAAAATTGAGGTACTGAACATAAAAAGACTGTCCTGCAATAACATATTATAGTTCCCAACCTCTCATAAATGGTGCTACACAGCATTCATGATCTATCTTCTAAATGATAATGGATTATCGTGATATAAGGACAGTAAGGACATATTGATTCACAATTAGAAACCACCACTCCGGTGGCCTAGCGGTTAAAGCGTCAGCCTTGGGTATGGGAAATCGCAGGCTAGAATCCCAGCCGAGTCATTCCAAAGATTTATAACAATTGTACTAGCACATGCATCGGTAGGCGTTCAGCATTAAGAATTTAATGTTCGGACTGTTCGGCCTGATGTCAAGATAATGGGATTGGGTTGGTCAGCGTGCTACATATCTGCAGCACGATGCCCCAGTGCTTGACATCGCTATAAACTGCCACGATACAGACATGGTTGTGATACGAATGAACAATTGTTAAAGCAATCAAAATCACACACACACAGACAGACACACACACACTTACACACATACCATCATAAATTTACCTAAAATAATGCGAAATATATCAAACTAAGAAATTATAATTTAAACAAATCGACTATATGCCATAACTGTCATGGTAGGTCACATTTTTGTTTCTCGTGGAGAAAGCAGTACTCTTTTACTCTGAACAGTTCATAAACGAAACATTTATCTGAAGGAGCAACTATGTTACTTTCATTCATTAGGAATATAAATGTTATCTAAATTGTATGGATATGGGAATTTATAAAACATATGAAATCTAAGTGAATCATGGTCAGAGCATAGAACTGAATATGTTCTTAAGATGTATATAAAATTGGGACAAAGGGCAAAACCTACTATATAGTTAGATGTCAATCCGCTCCACCCCAGTCAGACCCTTAATGTATTTATGTCTTTTCGAAATAAAGTGACACATCTAGGACAAGTTTAAATCGCACGCCAATTAATGTTGCAATTCATGTTAAAAATACTGTTTATTTGTTTAAATGTTTATATTCGTTTCAATATTATATGTTATATATACATACAACATTAATTGAGAATTTAAGATTCTTATATATCGGTTTTGTTCAATTCATTAATTATAACTTGAGTTCAAAAATAATAGTATTAGTTCCACAGAAGTTACCTCCGTAAAATGGAATCAGTTTAAAACTCAATCAGACAAGTGACAGTACCACAGTGTATATTGTTTCAGAGTTATAAACAGTTCTTAAATACTAAAGTTTATATGTTAATTTCATTGTAAACGGTTTATCTTTAGAAAAGATGCAACAAGATTCAAAGAATATTTAAAGATCGCAATAATACAAATAAGATATTACAGAGAACTAACGAAGATGAAGGCCTGCTCTTTGTCCCGGATTAAGTCCAACGTGTAATTTCAGTGTTTTTAATATAAACGGATGCGATGGATGGAGATATAGCAGGGAGTGAGTATGCATACAGGCAGGAAAGCACTATGGTGTAAGAGCATATCAATATATCTGACAATATTACAAAGAAAAATATACTTAGCAGATAAGGCAAATTCAAACACATTGCAACCAAAATCATGTGGCGGTGAAATCCCTTTAGTCAAAAGTAAATATCAGTCAAGAACCAAGCATAAAATGGATATCGTATTTAATAAGCTCTCAAAAATGCACAAATACAGGTATGAGAGTTAAAACAAAAACATCTCTACAACGCAAACTAAAACTTTTCTGTATACACGTAGGGTTTTACAACATTCAAGACCTTCTCAGTTAGGCTACCATCAATGGATGCAACCCACAGCAAGCGAAATGCCTTCAGTCTTCTTTTCGCACAATATATGGATTTATCCAACGCAAACAAATTCCCTGAAATTTATAGTACACAAAGTGTATTGGTCTTTACTTTGTTGCTGTATATTTTACAAAATGAAAACTTTTAAACGTCAGTTAGGCAATGAAAGGAAAATGGAAAACCTTGGCGCCAATACCTGACACACCCGAGAAAATTAATTGTTAGTCCCTTTTAAGCTGGTACATTTCTCACTGTTGCTGTTACAATGTATCCCCTAATCTAATAAAGGCTTTGTACATGATAAACTCATTAAAAAAACTAATTTGGTTACTTGTTTAAGCTTGCTTTAGTGGAGCTTGAGGTAACAGGTGGGGGTAGCATGTGTATATCAAGACGTAATAGTCTCAGAGCGTTTTCCCAACAAAATGTACATTTCTGCATAAAATTCTCAAATTTGGAAAACTCTTCATATATATATATATATATATATATATATATATATATATATATATATATATATATATATATATATATATATATATATATAATTCGACAAAAAGCCCTGGTAAACTTTATTCTAAATAGGATTATCCATACATATATAATAATGTGCGGCAACTGACTATGAGAGAGATACAAGGTTGCAACTATATTTAACAGACATCATATTGTTTACATGAACCTATAATACTGACAACAGCTTTACTGGAAACTGAATTTCTTGTATTTGTAATATTTGATTCACTGATGTTCTGTTACAATGAGACAGACCTGTAATCTGCTGCATTATTATATGTACCATCTCCCTGCTATTATTATCAGACAACTGATGATGCTTGGCCTATTGTGGACATCATTATACATCTACTGTCTTGTGCCATAAATATATGTATGCTCACGCAAACCTCGAGGATATTTGACCATAAATATATGGCTCCCGCACTACCACAGGTATGATTAGTTGCACTTTACACAGATCTACTACTCTCTGGGCCACTCGTAATACATGCTCCAGGAGAAAATGATGTTTCAAAGTAACATTAGTATTACATAGAAAACTCTTGTTTGCTAGGAAATTGAGACAAAGAGCACACTTTAGCATTTATAAAGATTTTCTTATACTTAAAATCATTTTGATTAGGAGAGAGCTGTTGTCTCATACGTAAAAATAATAACATTTGGAGAAATAAAAATAGTATTATAATAAGACAGATTACTTGTTAGTAAATTATTAATATCTTATCAGATTTAGCTTATGACCCATTTTAAAAAATAATGAACAATAACAAAGAAACGTCTCAAATAATTGGTTACATCAGCTCCACGTGGAAATTTATAATTCATTACTGTATCACTGATGTAGATGATCACTGTCTGTCACATGTAATCACATATTTTAAGCAGACGTTGGCCTGTCTCATCGAAATAGTTACTGTTAACTTTGATGAGAACTGTACTGATACAAAGCAGGGTAATCAGTGATATGGATTTTGTATGGCAAGTATCTTTTTGAGGAGCAGAAAGGGTGAACAGACAACTTGCTTGTGACATTATTTATGAAAAATAGGAGTTCCTGCAAAAGCTGAAAATACATGGTCAATAACAATAAACCAATCCTTCTAACCGAGAATATGTCCATACGGTGGAGAACAGACCACAATAATGTCAACTCGTCTTTCGTTATTCATTCGTTGATGCATTTTATTTTTTTTTCAAATTTGTATGTGACAGTTTTAATCGACCGGTTACTCAATGCATGGTCGTTTACCCGCTCTGCTTCTGTATCTAATTAATCAAATATTTTATCAAGAGCTATACTATACCTAGATATTGGGTCATTTAGATTTGTTGCTATATATACAAATGGAACATCTTGTGCTTTTGAAAACAGTTCTTGAACTTTATTATATCCATATCCCCTGAACACAAATTTTGATGAATACCTCGCAGAGCATGTGTATCGACTCCATTAAAAATAACTAAAATATTGCAGTTGTCTCTCATCACTTTAGGTATTTGTGTACATCGCTGAGTAACATAAATCACGTCAGAATTTTTATACCTGCCTTTGGAAAATATCCAAGTTGGATTTGATTGTTTATCTAGCATCACATGTTCATATACTACGAGGTTATTAATAAATCCGTCAAGGTCAACTACAAATGGGGTTTCATCAATATCGGCAATAAATCAACATCATTGTCGTCTTCATTCAACAAGTTTGCGTTTTCATTATAATCTTTATGTACTTCATAGCATCGCTGATCATTCACATATGGTGTTACTAAATATAATTTATCCAACTTGAGCCATCTCTTTATTAGATTAAATAATAAATGTGTCTTACCAGATTCAGATGGGACTATTATTATCATTCTGTTATAATTTGTAGTACTGGATGGTGCTTTACTGGTTCTTGCTTTCGTGGCGCCAAGAAGTCAATTAAATCCAGATAATAAATAATATGAGTTTATATTGCGTTCGATACAAAGCACCGACCAATTCCGGTGAATTGACAACAATAATAACAACATACAAACATCTTCCTGGATATAGCTATTGTCATCCTGGAACTCGACTTGATATCCGACTTGATGATCAAGATCAACGAAGACCACGAGAGCATCCAATAAATAAGATTCATCAAGCTTGTGATGTTCATGATGTTGCGCATAAAAGTAAAGATTAACAACAAAGCCATCTCGCAGATGAGTAATTGATTCATGTGTTAAATTCTATGCCTAATAAATCTCTCAGAAAAAAAATACTCGCTAGTTTTCTAGTAAAATCTGCTATGAAAAGTAAACAAATGTTAAGGGCTGGTAATTAATTATATAACCATATAATGAAATATGTCTATTATAGCCCAAGAGAATATTGGAGGGGCAAAGCAAACCTTGGTGAAGTAGCAAAAGTTTCACTTTCTGTTGTAGTAAATTGGTTAACAGGACAGTCTATACGGTAAATTTATCTACCACCACCTAAACAAATTGAATACAAAGATCCTGATGTCAGAATCTCTAATGAAGATTTTCAATTAGATATTTTGTTTTTACCTCATGATGCTATTAAAACACGCGGATGTCAATCACGCATATATAAATATGCATTGACTTTTCTTTATGTTGGAAGTAGATGTAAAGAAGAATAACACTACCGACATAAAAAGCAACTGACATTGCTTCTGCGTTTGAATAATGAACGACGTGGTCTGCGATGACCACAGCTATTGCAGTTTGATCCTGGCAAAGAAGTTCTTCGTACAGTATTATCGTTGATGAAAAAAAAGCATAACGTCAAAATCACACAAGGTCATACTGAAAAAAATCATCACGATCTGACAATCGTTGAAGGAATTAATCGAACAATTGCTGAGAGGTTATTTGGATATCAGTATGCATTTAATATATCAACTGATTTTAAGCGATAGCTGCGGTAAATAAAGAAATCAATCATGCAACGTCTTTGAAGCCTGCTAATACAATTGCAAAAAGTATACCAATACAACGCTGTGAATCTGCCCTTTAAACAATATTAGGTAATGTACCTGCACAATACTTACATGAACCTGGAGAACTTGAAGGTCGTAAAAAGGAGCATCTGATCCTATCTGGAGCGTAACTACACATACAATTTCTATAGTGGCTAGATCCACAGGCAGACAGGCAGACCTGTAATCTACACACTAGTTTAAACGGCTCCCCAACGTCGATTTCTACGTGAACAATTATAAATAATTCATAAACAACAAAGTTCAATATTGATTCTGTCCACGGTCAACTGTACTTATTTCGAATATTGCCATAACTTTTTTGTTACAATGATTATTCTTCAGTTGTTTTAGTGCCATAATTAATTCAGCATCAATATAAAAGTCACTATTATTTATTGTCACATTGTTTAAAACCCGCCGATTTGTTGGGTTTTTTTTCACAGCAGCAGGGTCGTTAGTAATTTCCTCAGTTATCCTGTAATCTATAATAACGCTATGCAGTTAAAATATTCTTCTGACTCGTGATAATGCAAGAGAGGCATTCGATCCGATGAGCTACAATCCAGATATTTGTTTGAGAAATAGGCAAAGTCAGTGACGAAGTAATCGTTATAGCGTATCCTAAAGTCCATGGCGATTTATCCATACTCAATGCATTCTCAACAACATCAACAGTAACCCAAACAATATAATTCAGTGCAAGATTTTGTATTCCACCACCAATATAAATATTATGTCGTAGGTTATGTGCTGTTTCAAAACATAATGATACAGGCAAATTTGTATACTTTTCGTATATGTAACGTAAAAAAATATCTTGCAGGTCATGAAGAACTATCTTCCTAGTTGCGACTATCAATCTAGCATGTCTCCATAAATTCAAAAATTCATTCATAGTGATTTCTGGAATTACTTTACGCATTATCTCACATATTAAATTTTATCTGGCTGTAGTCTGATAAACCTTTTAATTTATTTCAAAGGTTCATCACTAGCTCTATGGTCAAAAGTTTTTTCTTCATAACAATCTACATTATTCTTCCGCCATTCATGTGGGGACTGTCCAATAAAGTATGCTGGTTGACTATTATCGCAGCACATTATTACAGCAGTATTCTGTGTCAGTAAAAATTTAAAAAATATTTTTATTATTTCTAACGAAACAGTGTCCACCTCGTCCAATAAATTATATATATATATATATATATATATATATATATATATATATATATATATATATATATATATATATATATATATATATATATATATATATATATATATATATATATTTCCCCATTTGCTCAGGAGTCCATGCGTGTCTGCACCATCTAAATAAACATTATGTACATGATTTTTCTTTTCATTCTTTTATTTCTCGGGTGAGTTTATGTTTTAGGTGTCAAAATAATTATATGATTGTTTACCAATAATATAATCGCACGAGTTGTTTTACTGAACCACCACATCCATTCAGATAAACATTCTTATATCTAGCCACAGGATCATATACGAATGGTGCAGATGACAATTCTGATATTTGATTTTTTAAAACTATATTTCCTCAATTTCAATATTGGCGTATTAAAAAACCCAATGTTTTCTTGTTTGAATCTCCATGTCCCCCATTCTCCATTAACGGGTACTAGTTTAAATAAATCCGAATATTTCTTTTTTATATAAAACTGATCAGAACTAACTCTGACAGCGTAACGAGGAAATCTATATATCATTGACAATAATTTTATCTGAACATAGGCTAGCATTGAAGATCTTAAATGATTATACTGTACCTAGTTTGGTTCCATGTGATAAATAAGCATTACATCAGCTTATAAATGTGGGGTTTTTTTTGTCCGTTGCATCAGCAATTACAAAATCGAGTTCATCATCGTCTTTAATCAATATTGTACAGTGTCCTTTATAAATGTATAATCTACCCTGAGACAATTTACTGATTATCTTACTAGCAAGATATTTTACAAGTTTTCCATTCCCTTGTTTTACTTTCTGCCGTTATGCATTTTAGCAATATGATTAGGAAATTCTTTTCTGACTTCATCAGTATTAAATTTATTCAGATTTGGTAAAAAAAAACTTGTTAATGTAGATGATACAATATAATTGCTTTCTTTGCTTTCAATGATATTAAAATTTTAAGCATCAAGCATGTATCGTAATAGTGCTATTTAAACTAAGTGGTTTTCTGAACAATGTTTTCTAACACCAAACATAAATAATCGAATAGAGATTTGCTTTAAACTCGAAAGATTCTATACAGTCAAATATAGTTAAGTCAAACTCTGGTAATGGTCTGTTTATCGCAACTCTGATCATCTCTTGTGATGAATGTCCAAATCTCTTATAGTATTTAGAATGCTCTCCGTACCCAAACAATCTTCCAGGATGACATACTACCATATCGACTGAGATAACATCGCTATAGTCCTATTAAGAATTCCATAATCCTGCGTGCCTAAACTCAATACAACTTTTCCGGACATCTTCAAGAAATTCCGATTGTGTCGGTCTCCATGGATTTATCTCCTGAGCAAAGTGATTAGCAACTGATGGAATGATAAAACAATCATTTAGTAATGGCCCAAACTTGACACAGTGAGAAATGTTTTTAATGCAAGATGTTTCATTTCTTCATGTCCAGATTCTGTACGATATACACCACTATTAGGCCTTAAAATCTTATCATGATAAATATATTCTGCTTTCAAATAATCAAACATACAAAAGCCACTTTTACTGGTCTTCCTCATACAATCAATTATGTGAAAATTATAAAATTTAACCATTTTCTCTGGAGGAAATATTGTTACTGCCACAATCCATGCATGTGCAATATGATCATGTTTGATTCTTGTTTCGATTTATACAAATAACTCTCTGGTTAGCATCTTCACTATTATTGAAAATTTTAATCTTTTTCAAGCTATGCAACGTCTTAATAGATGCCCCAGTATCTCTAACTAATTCTGCCTATGTATTTGTTTTTATTCGTAAAAATGTTTGACCATTACCACGTATCGCGTTTGTGAAGTGTTCGGTAACCCGTCCAGCTACACAGTTTATTCTTGATACTTACAGTCTCATCGGCTTGATATCCCAAACGTCAGGTTTATTAGTCTGCTGATATATAGCATACACAAATGCAGTTACAGGGTACGCTCTCTCTGTCTCTTTCATAATACGGTATGTCAATATCAGTCAGTATTCCTGGTGTTGATTTGTTATTTAAGACACAATATTATTTCCCGAATGGAAGAGATAACACTTGTCACAACTAATTCAAGTATCATCATCTATAATTACAACAAAATGATTAAAATAGAATATTTTGAACATAAAGATGGTTAATAGTCTCACATTCCTTGTTTGTTATTTATTATAATATAGGCTTTGAACGATGACCAGACGTTATCCGTACCATCTTCACAAAAGTCATTTTTAGCTTCAGGGCTACGTTTGGTCATATCTTCATTCGTTAAAGCCAGATCTTGCATTGAATCACAAAATTACTTTTCTGGTTTTCTGTCAAGATCAAATCTGGCTCCCGCTAACACTGCGGAAGGTCTAGTTGGGGATAATTCCTCCATTATTATAATTAAGACAAATATTATAATTGTATTTCATCATTCATAATTTAAAGTTGAATGTCTTTTTATTTTGTATATATGTTAGGTTGACTGTATTGGTCCTTATACAATAATAATAATAATAATAATAATAATAATAATAATAATAATAATAATAATAATAATAATAATAATAATAATAATAATAATAATAATAATAATAACAATAATAATAATAACAATAATAATATTTATAATAATACAAAAATAATAATAATAGCAATAATAATAATTAAACTTATAATAACAATAATAATAATAATAAAAATAATAATAATAATAATAATAATAATAATAATAATAATAATAGTAATAATAGTAATAATAATAATAACAATAATAATAATAATAGTAATAATAATAGTAATAATTTATTATTATTATTATTATTATTATTATTATTATTATTATTATTATTATTATTATTATAACAATCATCGTCATCATCTTTATCATCATCAAAATTATTATTATTATTATCATTATCATTATTATTATTATTATTATTATTATTATTATTATCATTATTATTATTATTATTATTATTATTATTATTATTATTATTATTATTATTATTATTATTATTATTATTATTATTATTATTATTATTATTATAAGAAACATCGTCATCATCTTTATCATCATCAAAATTATTATTATTATTATTATTATCATTATCATTATGAATGTTGTTATTATTATTATTATTATTATTATTATTATTAATATTATTATTAAATATATCAGAAATAATCATTAGAATTGTATGAGATTACTCGTCTTTGGGACTCTGATAGCCTTTGTTCCTTTCAAAAGGTCCTTTTAGTGTGGAGACGTTTTTCTTATCACCTTTATTGACACCACATATTTTATTTCTATTGGCTAGCATTTTTTTTTTGAATGTTTTCTATGGAACCTTGCAATGAGGTGGAGCTAATGCATGCTCTTGATTAATTTTATGGATCACCTTGCATAGACACAATGCCAGACGAATAACTAAACAAAGTGAATCTTTAGAGATTTAGAGGGCTGTCTAAGCATTGCGGTTTCATAAACCCCACAACAAATCAAAATCCTGGGTAATTGCAGAACGCATTAACCACGCCGTTGACGTAGTGAGGGGTTAATAAAACTTGGGGCATGATGTTACATCTTTAAAAGATTTTTGTAGCCCAGGACCATAGCCACCGACATATGCCGGTCAAAGAATCTAACTAGAGACCTTCAGTACGAGAATCCAATATTCATGCACTGAGTTATGACATTCAGTTACATATGTGTTTTAGAAAAATTACTATATACTTACCAGTTATCTGTGTGAACGATTCGAAAATAAAATGTGTGTTCAATTGCGAAATCATAAACTTATTGTAGAGAAACACATAGCGGCTGTGTACTAAGATAGAAGAAAGCAGCAGAGCTGTTTGCATTATAGGTAGACACATTTTTGTGGTCAATAAAATACAGAGCTATGCATATTATATGCAGGGAGTTAGTTGTGTGCTTAAAATCAATGGGTGGCTTTTACCTGGCCTGAATATATTGGATTCTGGACTTTCTATTTCACAACTTTAGAAAAAGACGAACGGTCTAATAAGCTGTATAAGTTTTCGTTCTTTAGGTTAAAATACATATATTACATATATTACAGGTAAGGACGTAGTATGAAGGAAGGTAATCTTTAATTTACTCTACGGAGAAAGATTTTGTACGGCAGAATTTTTCCTTTTCATTATATGTACCTTTTGAATAAAAATTATTTTATTCTTGGAAATCTGATTATTTATTCAGAATTTAGTGAATTTTCAGTGATGCTCATCACATCAAATGAAGATTTGGTGAAAATGTCATTGATAAAAGTACTGTTTAACCCATGAGATCGAGAAATTTGTAACCATTTCATTCATTATATTACCACTTAGTAAATCAAAAGTCAACAATATATATTTCTTTTATAATACATTATTTCAGAATCAGAGTAATTTTTTCCCTGACTATATCAGGGAATATATGCTCACACGCTCTATTAACGTAAATAATGATTAAAAGTTTAATCACTCTTCTCTCAGATCCAACAGGTATCCTATATGGTATGTAAGTTTGAAATGTACTATCGATAATAACCGATTATATACACGTAGATTAACGGGCTTAATTGGCTCAGATATAGCTAAGATACCAGGCGGCACTTGAGGATTAAAGGAACGCAAGATATATCCTTGCAGGGTCTGAATACACTTTTATAAGATCTGCTTGAGATAACCACCATCAACTGCATCCTATATTAGATTGGCTGCGATTGTTGATATCATTATTGTATTTAAATCGGTTTGTGGCGATATTAATTTTCTCCATGAAGCAAATATCCTTTTAAAGTATTCATCAATAAGATCATTAACAGATTTCCTTAGCTCTTTAGAGAATTATAAATGTTGGTGGCTGTTCTTCTTTAAATCCATAAAATTTAAAAAATACTGTTTTAAATAATCGTTCATAACTTACACGCTAAATTGGGACGTCAACATTATTATGTAATTATTATAACATCTATCTATTGTGCGTTTTAATATTTTATCTCTGTCATGTTCTACCTATGATGCACTTTAATTTAGATGTTGTATTGTTTTAATCATTTGATATTTTAAATCATCGTCATAAAAACGTGTTGATGCTGGGAAATAAATGCTTTTGATCAGTAAGCTACGCGTTCTTGTTAAGATTTAATTGGCCTACATTCGGAGTTAATTTATTCAACTTTAATTGTTGTTGTTGTTGGGCTTAACGCCATTTTTCAGCACACGATAGGCTATTCATGGAGGCCAGTATTAATGGTGGAGGAAGAAACCGGGAAATCACCGGAAAGAACCACCGACCCACGAGAAGCTACTGGCAAGCTTTCTCACATATCCACATTCGCCGAATCCTAGACTCGAACCTACGCAGACAGAGGTGAGATGGCAGTGATCCTTAACGGACAGCGCTTTAGACCACTCGGCCACTCGGGGCCCCCAACTTTAATTGTTTACATTCTTGTTGTACCTTTTTACCTTGAATGATATCTATAAAATGATCATGTGCATAACCACGATGAAATGAATTCTCTATAATTGGGATACGTGTTTCGATATTCTGAGAATTTTATAAATTTGTCAACATCTATAATGAAAACAGATCGTTGGGGTTATGGTGGGCCTTTATAAACTGGTTTAACATCTGATCTAATCTATTAAATGACTGTTGCTTGGAATGCTAACTACTTGCCAATCAGGACTTACATCAAGCGTATTCTTATTTGAAAATACTAAATAATTATTCGGCTGAAATCCAAAGAATGGTTTTCATCTAATACTTGGCCAACTATAATTAACCCATAATTGAGCTAAGGCTATTTATGTTGCTGGAATTGCGGTTGCAAAGTTAACGCTAAACTCAGGATTGGTCGAACATAACGATATCATAAAAGTTTTTTACGGCGCAGTATTAGTGACGATTTGTTGAAATAATTCTCTTGACTGTCAAAGAATGCTGACATTTTTATTGTCATTATTTTTGATAGGGAATTTTTGCCATTTTCCTATTTCCCCTTGGCTATTGTCACTAGAATCGGTAGCAATTATATATGCTTCATTATAAGTTCTCATGGTAGAATTAGGAACGATTTGATTACAAAACTTTAGAAGACACATGTAACAAAATGCACTTGATATTTTGGAATTGAAGGTCAAATGTTTTTGTAGTTTAGAAATCTATTGAAAATTCAGCCTCTTTGTGGAAAGAGGCCATGTCTTGTTATTACAGTAATAGGATTGTTTCTACACTGAAATACCTGATCCAAACATTCTGTATAATCAAATAAATTGTGCAGTTTTTATTCGATATGCTGTATTTAATGTATCATTTATTTTTATTATTATTTTATTTTAATCTGAAATTATGTTCATGAATTAAGTAGTTGTCCCACTGAGGGCCACATTTAGTGGTCAGTACAGAAGTGAATTTTAGATGTACGGGCTGCATTAATCTTTCAGAATTGATTCCCAAGTCCTACTGTGTAAGATGTCACCCTTGATATGAATAGTGTGATTTGGGGTAGTCGGTGTCTTACTTCTTGAACAGAATGTGCAGGTGGTCTAGTGGTTAAAGCATCCGCCTAAGTTGCTGGAGGTTGTGCCTTCAAAACATGGCCAAGTCATTCCAAAATATTATTGATACAAATGCTTTCATACTCAAAGCATTAAGACGTTAGTGCTATTATTGGTTATCCTGATGTTAGGATAATGTGACTACAAGGTCAGACTTAGGCCAACTGGACCGATATGGCTCAATCAGGTCCCGAGCTTTAGTAGTTTTAAAGAAATATATGGTAGCGCATTTTGCATCAATTGCTTTAAAACAATAGGATCCTCCTCTGACTACTAAACATGAATACGCAATAACATTGACTACGAGATTGGGCTCAATGGATATTAATTAAAGGAAAAAGTGAAATAAGGTCAATTGTCTAGTTTTTCATTTGTTTGATTCAAATTATTATTGCAGGTTTGACTTTTCTATCTGCTTACAATTATTTAACAAGCATCGGGTTAACTACAAAGAACAACTCTACGAATCCATTTCAACCCATGCAAAAAGTACATCAAAGTTCAAGGAATATGCGGATTCCTTCTACATAATTGGAATACACCAGTATAGTGCCTTATGATGTTCGTCCATCGGTGTCGATGAGGACAATTCATATTATTGATTCACTTGGTATCGGGTGTACGCAGAGGTATGATCTTCCTGAATTTGCATAGAGCACGATTTTCAGCTGAGTTCACCAGACTTTTCTGATCAAACGCTGCCACAACGGCATTGATTTGACTTCGCCAAGTAGACAAATCAGCAGAGACACTTTCTCACCTGCCTAGGTCAATGCCAACATTCTTCAGTGAGGCTTTGAGGGCGTGCTTGTACCTCTTCTGTTGAAGACCATGATATATCTTGCCTTGCTGTAGTTCTTTGTAGAACATCTACTTTGATACGCGTTTTTGTTCGGCATGCTGACAATTCTGGCTTGAATGAGACCCTCTGTGTTCGGTAGATCGTGCTGCCATCTAATCTTCAGTAATGATCACAGGGAGCTCCGGTGGAAGTGGTTCAGTTTTAAAACATTGCGGCTATACACAATCCAGGTCTCACAATCATAGAGGAGGGTGGTAGAAAAACCGCTGCGTAGACTTTGGGTTTGGTTGCAAGCTTGATGCCTTTCCTATTTTAGATATTTGAGCGGAGTAAGCCAAATGCATCACTGGGTTTGGAAATCCTGGTGTAAACCTCATCGTCTATATCGATGTTAGTAAGTTTAAAGTGATTATATTTAAATCATATATATGATGGAGATCAGTGAAAGTAGGTCAGGTTGAGACATCCTTACTATTTCAACACATCAAACCTTAAATTGGTTAAAGTTATCAAAAAGTATTTTTATGCATGAAAATATGCATTGCGATTATATTAAAGGCATCCCAACATGCGTAATAAACTTGGGAGTGAACCCTAATAGCTGGGTTCTCTGTATCTTGTTTAAAAGGTTATTTCCAGATGCCATGCTCACAGTGGGACCCACCAAAATTATCCCAGCTGGGTCTCTTTATTTCTAATGTTGGTTCTGTGTAACCGGTGGACATGATATTACGTATATGCGGCAAGCTTTGTTAACAATATAAACTTTTCCACTACAGATATAGTAGCGCAATGATTGGAATATTGTTAGAGCTACATTAAAAATCAAATTCACAAACACACACATACACCCACACAAACACACACACACACTTCCTGAACAATTTCTGCTATAGTCATGTCCCATTGTCAGTCTAAAGCAGAAATGGTGGGTGTATGGCTTAATTTTTCACTATTCCTCATTAGCTGGTGACCCCTAAAATTGACACTTGCACAACAGTCTCTAGCTGATGTGGTCATACTGTTGTTAATCTCTCTTTTTCCTTGCGTAAGTTTATCCAAAAAAAATCAAGTTGTTTTATTTTTAAAACTTATTTGAAAACCAATTGTTATTAGATATTCATTTTGTTACAGGTAATGTGCCTTTAATTCAAACGTAATAGGCATATTTCTGCTACCGTATCTCTTATATCCACTGAAATAATGGTCAACAGATGTTTAAAACGAGACCACTTGATTTTTTCTGCATATACATTTGTATGGAAAAAGGCATCAAAGTAGATATTGCATGACTAAAACAATTACAACAAAAATCTGAGTAGTTTTGTGCAGCAGATATTTAAAACTTGAGTGTTTGTTAAGGCAAAACATATCAATATATATCAGGGGTGATGTCTTACATATTATGACTGACTCACACCTTAGTAGTAGCTTCTTACAATACTTCTAACTTTTGCTGCAGTAAACAAATATCAACGTTGATATTGATAAATGATCTTTGAATATTAATGATTCATTTTGTATTTCCTTTGAAATTTAATATTTGTCATTATCAGTAAAATATAGATGGACGGATGATATTGTCATTGTGCTATCCAAAGTATGATTATTCTACATTGTTGTTTGTCCATTCGTTTGTCTTTTTGCTCATTTTAAACCCTGATATTTATGATAGCTGGACGGAGTGCCATGTACATCAAACATATTATGTCTCATGTGTTTTATATATCTGTTATATAGCTGTCTTCGCTTCACGAAATATGATGATGAAACTATATGAAAACATACAATAATACAGAGGGTTAAACGATGATTAATCGATATGCTACTGTATAAATAATTCTGCTTTATCTAATACACATTTCATACTGTATATAATTTATTTTGTCCTTAGCAGTCATTAATGATTATTATTAGTTTTTCTTTTATTTTTATCAATATAGAATTCATCCGAAGCAGCATTTGCAGTCATAGTCACTCATTTGTATTAGCAAAAGCAACATCAATGTTGAGAATGCTCGCTGTCTGAAAATTAGCATAGATTGATAGGGTTTGTGATCTCCTTACTCCCGTCATGCTAGTTATCTTAAACCAACAGCATGTTCAGCATATATGATACATTCCAAAAATAAGTATAATTAAGTACTTACCTCATCATTTTATAACCACTTTTAAGCAGAGTTTCTAGCGTTTTGCCGCACGGTTAAATCATTGGCGGTTATTGCTTGTCCCGGTCCATGTTAAATAATAACTACCAATTATGAATTAGTGAAACTCATTCCATGCATGACAATCAGGAAGTGCTGGCAAAGCAACAGAGAATGTTTGCACTAAACTTATTAATAAGTAAGGTACCTAAGCATATATGCTGTCAGGGCATGTGACTGCGTGAATCATGCCAAATTTGAACGCACTGACATACTTGGAGAACAGTGATGCACGAGAACTCCTGCAAATTAGTCCTGCATATAAGAAAATTTGCTCTGCGAAGAATAAAATTGTATTTACTGTTCTTGATGCAGCTTCTGTTTTTCAGACAGGCAATTGTTTCCGTATCTGGGTACTTCAAGAAAGACAAGACTATTTGTTAAACTAAATTTGCTTGTGTCCTTGAATAAGCAGTATAATGTAGTTTCAACCTTCCATGAAATAAGTTTTTAAAAAATACGGGTTACCTTGAAAGCTCAAAATGTGATTACTGGTTCCTGATAGTGATGATAATTTTTTTAAGTTATCAAGAATATAGGACTATTTGCGCATGGAATTGTTAATAGAGATACCAGTATTTCGGAGCAAGAAAATGGTGTTAAATACGAGTCAGGTGTACATGTTGGATGGGCAAAAATAGACGGCATGACTTTCAATGGTACCAGCATTTTGAAATAAAAAGAAGAAAGGGCAGAATGCTGAGCCTAATTCAGAAACTTTAAATGCAGAATACAATTTTCATTTTTAGTCCATCATTTTATCCCTGTGGGGCATATGCTCCAAAATCATATAAGGGATAAGATATACTGACTACATAAAGATGACAAAGATGACAAAATGAATTTAAGAAGTATAGATATTTTTTTGAATTTGAATACCTCTGTCCAAACAACCTGTATTTGCTGTTAATTTTATAGGATTTAACGCAATATTTTAGCACAAGATATGCTATTCATGGTGGCCATTATAAATGGTGGAGAAAAAATTCAGAGAAACCATGGAAAGAACCAGACCCTCAAGAAGATACTGACAAGCTTTATCGCGCACCCACATTGGCCGAGACTGATACTCCAACCAATGCAGACAGATGTGAGATGGCAGTGAGCCATAGTCTTTTTGAAAATAATTTTGTTTTCTTGTCATAGGTGAGAATTGTATAAAAATATATAATAATTATATGTCCATCTGCATATGGGAATTACAACAAGTATGTCAACATCAATAAACGGGCACCAGTTACCTTCTTAACGTGGAAAAACCACCAAGTCCATATGTGTATCGCAGGCTGTGTATCCTGAATCTTATCGATAAGTAAAACAGGTGTATCGATTCGTCCGTGCTGGATAGTTCTAAATTTTAAAGTTCAGATAATAGCAAGATATAATACACATACCAGTTTTAGTTACCTTGTTATAATATATTTGATTCATGGAAAGAATTAGCATGTGTCCAATTCCTAATTTTATTTAAAATAAAATAAGTTTACAGATTTATTCTTACAGGTGTTATTGAATGCCTTCTTGATGATGGTTGAAAGCAGGAGGAGGAAGAAGAACTTGTGGTGTTATCAATCTTTCCTCTTAAGGTAAGTAACAAAAGAAGAGTAAAAAGCAATAAGTTTTGTAAACTTCAATATATAATTTCTTGTACTAGAATGCAAAGTGAAAATGTAAATAAAAAATTGAAATATTATGAAATAAATACCCCAAAATTAAAGAATTACAGACACAAGTCCTAATAATTCAAATTTTAGACTAAATTAAATATAAAACTGATGGTCTTGATGAATCTGTGCAAGCTCGTATTGCTGACTTTCCAAAAGTCTTTGGTTAAATCACAGTATTATAATTCAATGTTTTAATTCACTATAAACTCCAGTGAATGTATCTATCCAAGAATTATATTAGATTACGTTTGCATTTCCAGAGAAAATAATCACATGAATTCAGTAATTTTAGGAAAAAGATTCCAGACAAAAACAAAGTATTAAACACAACTTATAATTAATTAAATTAATGATATTCACTTGCTAATATTTACCAGTTGAAATAAATAATATAAAATAATGATATTTGTCAGTGTTAACCTAAATTTCTAATATTGATGTATCCTTTATCAATATTGGTTTCATTGCTTGTATTGTAATAGTATTAACTGTTATTGTTTAAAATAGATCAATGTTCAGTGAATGTAAGATCTGAAAGTAAAAGGAAATATTTGTTATAGGTAAAATCTGCAATTCAAGTGTGAAATTAATAAAAAAGACCACGACAAGAGTACAATAGCCTAAGGAGGAGACGGCATCCCTAGAAAGATAACTGGGACAATTTATTAGAATTGCGATGTTCTCAGGAAAAGAAACATGTGAAGAGGCAGGCGGAAGGAACCAATTATGGCAAGGCATCCATAGAGCTGGATTAAATATTTTTTTTTATAAAATATTCAAACTCTTTAAATTGATATTATTTTATCAAAATATTTGGTCATCTTTTTATCGTTCGTTATGTAATATTTTGTTATTAAACAGTTTCAAAACCTGTATGGAAAATAATGTATAAAACAATTATTAATTTGGAAAGAAATCATGCAAAAAAAAAATTAGGAACCAACACTTCAATCGCATAATGGCCCACTGTTTCTATAACTAGTCTTTCCCTGTTAGTGAATAATTTCGATGTTGTAATTCATGAATTAACATGAATATTTGAAGTTTGTCTTAACAAACGTGCACTAAACATACATTTATATTTTAAATTGTCGGTTTTATTTCAATTAGTCTATATATATATATATATATATATATATATATATATATATATATATATATATATATATATATATATATATATATATATATATATATATATATATAATTTTTTTAAGGCAGCAGTTACATAACACATATACATGTTAATACTGTTGTAACTAGCGTGAGATTTATTTTACAGGTATACTTAAAAATGCAATTATCCATAATGATTAGCCATTTCTTTTTCTTTAAATGTCTAATCACCAAAACCTAACACCTTAGCACCCCAAACAGTCTTTATCGTCTATTATCTGATCGTTTACATAAAAATAACAGGCGCCGATAATTACGTATTGTTTGGGAAAAATTAAACGAATAAAAATAAGTGTTCTAAACTGATGCATGTAGCCGATTTCAAGTTCACGAGATGATAATTGTTAAGCAAATGGATAATTTGTTCTCAGATCACCCGTTTTTTAAATAAAAAATTATCATTCCATAAATTGTTGCTTCCATGATCAGTTTGTACATAGTAATCTGGTAGTATATCTAGTAGTAGAAAAGTGAATTTAACAACTTTTCCAAAAGCAAATCAAAAACCCTTTCAATGTAAAATATTTGTTTCAGGTAAGTGTCCTTTACTTAAAACTCTCTCTCTCTCTCTCTCTCTCTCTCTCTCTCTCTCTCTCTCTCTCTCTCTCTCTCTCTCTCTCTCTCTCTCTCTCTCTCTCTCTTCCAATTTAAGTTGCCTCCATTAAACAAAGTTATGAAAGGATCAAGATACTAAGCAACCAACCTGGCTAAAGAGAAAAGAGTTATACTGCACAGTGTATAGAAGGGCATAGAAACGTGGAGATACAACAAATCATCACGAATGGAAAAAAGCACTGGAGATTTTTGGATAGTTTCATCAAACTGCAGGTTTAGACGAAACAATAAAACCTTTCAAACAAATTAGAGAAACTATCATATAAATCATATTTAGACGGCTGTTTTATTCCTCTCCTTAAAAGGATTTCGACTTTAAAATTTGCAGTAAAGAAATAAATTTTGCAATTAAAATAATTATTCTTATAATGGTAATTTATACATATGCAATACTATACAAAAAGTCAGTTGTGACAAAGCATCTATGTGATCAATTTACATTTTCATATTTTAATTCGGGTAAAGATTCTTTTACCGGTATGAGAGTTAATTTCAGAATTCGCCAGGGGAATCTATCGAGGAATTAAAAATTCTAACTTTCTTTTCTTAGAAAAATGAAAAGTCAGGAAGTTTTATTGCATATCCGCGAAACTTTGAAGAGTACGTGGTGAATAAAACTGGGATCGTTGTATCCAAAAAATGCTCACATTTGATAGAAAGTCTAAAGAGAGGAAAAAATAGGTAGTATAAAATCTTAAACACAAGAATGAATAAAAATTGTTTCGACTGAACTAGCTTTTACTAATCCAAAGCTGTGGTTTTAAAGTGGAAAAAATCCTTTTCAATATATCGTGGTATTTTTAATTTATAATACGTCTTGCATCATCGATGTATTATAGAGTAACCCTGCCGGATTTTGTTCAAAGAAAAAGGAAAAAAAAAGACAGCAGACAACGAAGGAGGTGAAACAGATATGTACATCCCTTGACTCCTGTTAGATAGAATCCTAAATAAATATTGATAATCTGCAAGCATAGACCATATAAATGAAGAGAGAGAGACAGAGAGAGAGAGAGAGAGAGAGAGAGAGAGAGAGAGAGAGAGAGAGAGAGAGAGAGAGAGAGAGAGAGAGAGAGAGAGAGAATCTTACTGATCGTACGACTTCTCAAGCCGGTTACAAACGCTAGAAGATATGCAACGCAAATGGCGGGTGACAGCGTTTTAAATAGTCATCAATATAGGTCGAAATAATTATCTGATTCTATTATATATTCTACAACAAAGTGCTTTGTGCGGGTGACAAAAATTTATGCTATATTCATAACTAAACTTCGATGACGCATTCAAATGCCCGTTTGTGACATATACATGAGGAACACTTAACGCGAAACTGTTATGATCAGTATTGT
Organism: Potamilus streckersoni; assembly: GCA_016746295.1. Classification (NCBI taxonomy): domain Eukaryota; kingdom Metazoa; phylum Mollusca; class Bivalvia; order Unionida; family Unionidae; genus Potamilus; species Potamilus streckersoni. The sequence goes on from JAEAOA010000633.1 coordinate 945,470, forward strand.
CACAGGTAATTGACTATTACACGCCTTCTCTTCATCGTCCACTATTGTTTTAAATAATAACAATAAATAGAACCAATACTTGATATTTCAATGGTTTTGCTGCTCGTTTATTAAGTTATTGTCCCTGTCAGTTCCTGTATGTATATTTAATTTGAGTCTGCATTTCTCATTCAAACTTTCTCAGGCACATTTATCTGTCTATGAGTGTATAAAGTTAGCATTCAACCGATATATAATACTAAATTTGATGGTCTTCTTTCATTTGGTCGTTTGCACAAAAATAGTGTTCCTTCATTATTTTGTTATATCGAATTATGTGTTTCAGGGCAAGGACTTTCAATCTGAATTGCAATTTAGGAGAGAAGATGAAATATAATTTTATCACGATTGACGAATGTTTATATTTCACAAATTGCATATTTTCATATATATATATATATATATATATATATATATATATATATATATATATATATATATATATATATATATATATATATTAGTTTATCATTGTATTATATGTTTGAAGGAAAGTGCCTTCTATTTGCATTGCAATTAACTGCATCATTAAGTCAGTCAAAATAAGCGCTGAAATTTTACAATCAATCAGGACAAGTATGTTACCAAATTTAGCTCATTCATATGATTCCATCATCTGACCATCTGACCAGTCATTTTCAGTGCGAAATTAGTCCGTCACAGTGGTCTAAGTGGTTAAAGCGTCCACATTGAATCCGGGAGGTCGCTGGTTTAACCCCAGCCGAGTCATTTCAAAGATTTATTAAAACGGTACTAGCAGCTGCATCTCTTGGCGCTCAGCATTAAGAGGTTATTGCTAGGACTGGTCGACCTGGTTTCAGGATAATGTGACAGGGTGCGAAATCATGCTTACTTGCCAGCAGCATAACTCCCTAGTACTAGACATCATTATAAACTGCCACACTGCAGACTCAATAGCGACGTGACTGAAACAAAAAATGTAAGCTACGTCAAAAATGTAAATCACACACACAAACACATACGAAATGAAGAGATTTCTTTTGTTGGTAATGCATTTATTGCGTTGGATTTAAACAGTAAATATTATTTCGGTATTGGTATTGAGGTAGCACTATACAACTGTCAAAAGAAATTATGGAGAGTGAGAAGTGAAAAAAAAAACAACTGAAATTGGCCAGTAAAACAAAACATAAGTTTGACAGGCGAAGGTATTCAAAAAAATATTTCTTTAATAGGAAAAGAGGATACGTATCAAGGTATCAATTTTACCCTACGGTGCATTTCAATATTTTATTTTGAAATATATAATAATGTTATCTTTTCATATACATTTAGCATACCATGATTAATCTAGCCTTTGATTCACATGTTCAATCGATATTTCGGTATCACACACTCAGACTTATTGGTATTTTGGTTATTCTCTGACGTTCGGGTGTCGATTGTTTAAGCTTCGGTGAATGGAATTTGCATTTTTGTCAGTTTGTGTTGAAAATGTCAGTAATACTGTAAAACTATAATAATTTGAAGGCATAATTAGGGTGGAATTTGTGTAACGATAAACCATTTTACATACGAATACCCTATATGTATTAATTAGATGATTGGAATAATGTTGTATTTTAAACATGTATAAACTCTATACAGAGGTAATAGATATTAGAAAACAATATTGTATTTGTAAAGAACTGGCGGTTGATAATAGTACAGTCACCAAAATCGAACAGTTTACTGCCTTACGTCTTCGTAGATTTAGAATAAAGTAGATCAGTTCAATTCTTCTTCAAAGAAATTACACCCTTGTCTGAAATGATAAGCTACAGCGAATCCATACATGATAGTATGAACCATTTGAATTATTCCATAAAAGCTGCCGTATTTATAGCAACAATCCTGGAGTAGTTGCATGTCTTGTTAATTACCCTGCTTATTTCATTAGCATTCAGCTGTTTGAGTATGAAATTTCGTTTCAATGAATTGGAAAAACTATAGATCACAAACAAATCTGCTTGGGCTATTGAAGAAAAAAATAATTATATAAATAAACACTATTAATCTTATATTTTAAACATAGTTCATCGAATATTGGTATCTTCAAGTTAATCTCATGACAGCAGGTGTAGAGCAATATATATATATATATATATATATATATATATATATATATATATATATATATATATATATATATATATATATATATATATATATATATATATATATATATATATATATATATATATATATATATATATATATGTGTGTGTGTGTGTGTGTGTCTGTGTATGTATGAGTGTTATATAGTGTAACATTTTCTGTACAGGGTAACATATCAAACATTTTATTAAAATGTTAATGGTTCCTTTCGGCATTATGTTCATGTTCAATGGTGTAGATAGCATCTTCATTGCTCTTTTCTCCAGGCTAAACGTTAAAGGACGGCTGATATATCGACCACATGCAACACTTATTTCCTGACGTCAGCCTAATTTTCTTAGATTTGATTAAAATAAATCCTACTTGTAACGTATACTTTGCAATGCTTGTGTCTAATTATATACTTACGAGGAAAACAAATTGTTTTACTTTTTAAAATATTTGGAAATATTATCGGTTATAATTTTCTTCATTCTTTAGAATATCGACAGCAACACCAAAACTTTTAAAGCTAAGGATATAAAGAAAGTCATCATCCGACATTTTGTTTATGTTATCCAGTACACACGTGTGGAAAAGATGCAGAAAAATGTAACAAATATAATGATGTATAGATATCTATATCAGGAGAAGATAAACTATTTCCGGACTCTCTTGATTTTTTGTTTAATAGTCAGAACGTTTAAGACATCGAATATGACAGTACAGACCTGAGAAGTATTATATAATAATTCCTGCACTAACCGAATGAAAGGATTAATAAATTAGTGATATACTGGATTGGTGTCTTAATTCTAATTGTTTCTTATGCAATAATTGATTCATATTTTTAAACTATTGATGCCTTTTCTAATTATCATATTATAGAAGCTTTATCAAATTCTCTTATTACTTGCTTCATGTGTGAAGATTTAGTTAGCACTACTTACATTTACGAAGTAAATAGATTTTAAATAGATATTATTATTTTGAATATTTGCTTACTCAATAAATGCCGAAAAGTTTTCATATCCGCGGTTCCAAAAGCTATTTACTTTCTGCCGTGCAATCCAAAACTTCTTAGCCATATGTTGCTTAATAAACGAGAGAAAAATATGTCACTTAATTTTCTAATAAATGGCGAATAATATTTGAAACTGACTCAAATGCCCAAATCAAGATTAAGTGGCTTGCATTTTTTTCTGTAAAGTCATCTAAGGGTTTAGGAAAATATGAATCACAATAATTTATTAGTATTTATTTAGTATCGATAATAGTCTTCACACCCTGTTCCTAATGGACGAGATCTAAGTATAACTTTGGGCCAAGCCACTGTATGACTTGTAGAACACTATCATTTATATAAATAATACCCCCCATTTCTCAAATAATAATAATCACCTTGTATATATTCGCAACATTAACGTTTATTGAAGTCTATCTAAATACAAATTTTATTCTAATTATTTTTGTAACTAAATAATGCAGAAGAAAAAGCAGCATGATGTTGATTGAATGTGGGTACTCTCTCTCTTAGACTCGAATTGATCGGTTCGCAGATGCTTAAATATTACACGAATTTGTACCGGTTGAAGATCAAAGACAATTATAATAAAACACGCAAAAAACAATGTATTTATGTTCGGTATTTCTTTTTTATTTGGATGCATCGTATGATGTCATGATTAAACAACAAAAAGCTAATGGGGCTGGTTTAGAACAAAGTGTGATTCGCTAATGATTTGCTTAAGGTGTTGAATACAAGTTGTTGGCGCCATAAAAGTCATTCTCGTATGTCAATGCGCTTATTAAAATTTGTTTTAGCATGATCGCTTTTTTTTATATTATACGAGAATTTCATCGCAATCACATTATTGTAGGTCCACTTTCTTCCAGAGTTCTCATCTCTATGATAAGCGTAGTTGAAAAATGAGGCTGTCATTAATCACATGAAATTGTAATGATGCGTCATTTCGAGCTGCTCACTAAAAGCTGATTTCACAAAAGCAATGACGCTTAAAACCATCCACTAAAATGACAACAACATTACTGAACTTTTTAAAATTATATACATTAGAGTTTTCGAGCATAAATGTCCCTCACACTGTACATTATTATATGCTCCTACTGACGCTTTGATGCAACACATATGAAGGAAGAGGCGTGTTTGTATTTTATCACAAATCGAACAACATCTAGAAAGCTTACGTAAATAACAGGTCTGTTTCGAAAAGATTACTGTTTCCCTACAAGTGCCATTATTATACCATCTTGGTCAACCCAAATTTTGTGTTTTCAAAAATCCCCAAAAATAAATATGTCCTCATAAAGCAGAAAATTCTTAAATCAAAACTATCTTGATTTACGCAATGACTGAACTTCCCAGATTTAGAATAATGTTTTATTGGATTATAATGAAAACGGTTCAATAATTTTAGACTCTGTTTTGCAGTAATCGAATAATATAACACGACTGAGATTCTAACAATTCTAGCGATCGAGCTAATGTTCGTTTCTACATCACAGTATAATACATGCAATAAATTTATGAAATATTCATGCAAACAGAGTAAATACTCTTCAATATCAGAGCGGTTTGAATTTGAAAGAGAGAATAACTAGATGATTGGTATATTATTTTGGTAAAGACAAATAAAATGTTTACAAAAGTAGATTTTCCTTTACCGTATGTATTTGTCTATATGCCTTCAGAGATTTAGAAACATGACAATTTAATGAGCTTTGCAATCTCGATATTTGCATAAAAGCAATATTTATCAAAACGTAAGTTATTTTGAAGAACAAAGGACTTTCTGCTTTAATATCATCAAAATAGTAGCTGCATTCAAAAAAGAGGTTGTCGTTTTCGATCAGGAAGAGTACACGAAAAATTACAGCTGTAACAAATGGTCGCGGCATCCAAACTTTGTAGAAATGAAACCCATGTCCGGGAATTTGCCGCATCATTAAATAAAAGGTTCATATTATTCATCTAACAACACGTCAAAGGAGTTAAACTGTTCAAAATCTCTTTGTCTAAAAGTCGTCACTAAAAACATTTTGACCAGAGTCTTGGAGACGAATAGATTAACTACACAAAAATTATACGTCTAAAACGATTAATTGCAAAAGAGTGAATAACAAATGGTTTTTCCGGAGCAAAATTATCATTTGCTTTTCTATTTGAATTAATGATATAATACAAATGGAGAATTATAATAAAGCAAACTAGGATTTACCAACCGTAAAACCATGTTCAGTGGAAACCTACAGCTACAAATGCCTTATTAGTTATCTAATATCCTTATAACGTTCATATTTCACAATAGTGATAGGACTGAGAATAACGCATTAATCAGATGAATGCGCAATAGTACAGCATTACAGTGAATATATGCCACACCATGATTCAAGGTTTATTTGTCGAGATCGAATACTTCAAGACACAAATGATCAAAATGAAGACAATCAAGATATGCTTATAGACACAAATCAAAGAAAGTAATTGTTAATCAAACAACACTGTTTAATCATGCTCAGGGTTACCAAGACACACATTTACCTTTTATCGACCGACATATCTTTGATTTCCAGCATTAATGATTTTCCTCTAGCCTGGTAAAACCAGTTAGCAACATATCTCTTTTATCAAAGTGTATTACATTTCTCCCGAAGCAAAGAAGATAAATTGCACTTTACCACATTCTTTTCATCTACCTTGTATTATCATTTTCCTTTAATATGCTCTCAACATTAAATCTTTAATTACAAATACATGTTGTATTAGTGCTTAGAATATAGTTACAACAAAGTGTCCTTTGCATAGGAGTGTCCGATAAGGCAACTTGTGCTGTAATGTAGTCCACTACACAAGATAGCCTTCAATAAAACAATTGAACTTTCCATATTTTGGTTTGCTAAAATGTGTCAAGTGTATCGTACCTGAGTCACCATCATACCATAAGACCAATGACAAGTATTTCTCAAGCCACGGGCATGTAGTTTATCTCGAAATTGAAAATATAGTTAACATATGAGAAGGAACGAGAACGGTGTAAATATTCTAAACACCATTCATACAATACTAGAATTAAATAAATGCGAGTGCCTAAAAGGGGACGAAATTTCATATTTCAGTACACAGAATTGATACTTGTACCTCTACCTTGATGATGCAATGGAGACAACCGCTCAATCGTAGTGTGTTTAGCAAAGAATCGCATCTGGGAGACGTGTATGTTTTAAAAACTATGCGGACAACTTCTTTACATATGTTCATATATAACGCTTTCCTTTCATTTTAGAATAATTGAGTCATTAGTTATTCTCTTTCTTTGTCTAATCCTGAAATCATAAAATAATTGTATAATGATTACAGACTATTAAAGTTTCTGGTTCTTGCTCAAAAGCTTGTAATGTATACAAGACGGGCTGGTTGACAGACATTTGACCTGGATAATAAGGTATGAAAAACAAATGGAAATGGCAGTGCTGGCTCATGAACCTAACGTAATGTTTCGCATGTTATTATATGATGAACACATTTATAGCATGACACCAACATTATCAAACATTATAATTCGTTCTGGGCAGGAAACGAAACTGGCTTCATAACGATTTTTTGATTTGCACCAGAGTCTTACAAAATAAAGTCGTGTTCTTATCCCCTTAAAATGCATTGAGTAAAGTCAAAGGCAACAATTGGAAATTTAGCACAGAGATACAAGCAAAAACGTGTGGGTTTATAATTTTGCCATGCGAGGTATATACATGAAAATATGATTGTAGCTTTACTTTTCTATCTCTTTCTTGCAAAGGATATAAATTGTATTGTTTTCTGCTTATTGATTTTGAGAACAAATAAATTTTCATCATGGCTTTTCTAAAAGAGGTTAATTATATTATTACTATAAGGTGTGATATAGGAATATTCCCTTAAATGACATAATCCGGCTCCTTGAACTCGCAAATTGTTGTTATTAATCAGTGTGAAGACATGTTTATTTCCGTTTCAATTGTTCCTCTAGTTCGTCGTGTACATAACAGCCCTTTTCTGCGACATTGTTCTTCTTACAACAAATAGTAAAGGAATTAAAAAATTTCTCTTTGGTAAATCTGCCAGGGATCAGGAAACGAGGTAGTGTAAAGTTACTTAAATGTTTGATTGCAACATTAATTTAATCAAATTTTGTTTATGATCAGGAAAGCAAAGGACTGTGATTTGGAAGATGAGACTCTGGAATAGGAAAACAAAGGACTGCGATCCGGAAGTTGAGATCCGGGGCTGGGAAAGTAAGGGACTGCAAAAGGGAAAAACAGGTGCAGCATTTGGAAAACATGAGATTGAAATAGGAAAAGCTTTAGGGTGCAATTCTGAAATGTGAATAATAATTTTTTCTATTGCTATTAAGAAATATTTTGTTTAATATATGGCTTATTTTCCTGCATGTGTCCATATTCTTCATATTCTTAAGTGTATATATATATATATATATATATATATATATATATATATATATATATATATATATATATATATATATATATATATATATATATATATATATATATGTATATATATATGTATATATATATATATATATATATATATATATATATATATATATATATATATATATATATATATATATATATATATATATATATATATATATATATATATATATATATATACATACATATATATATATGTGTGTGTGTGTGCGTGCATGTGTGTGTGTATCACCAGGAAATAAATACTAACCTATAACTTTGCAAGAGGGGTTGGATAAACTAGATCGTTATATAAGTAGAATTGAAATTTTGTAAAGTTCAGTGATCCAGCTGTTTACAAATTATAACTATTAAGAATACACATCACCCAATAAATCTTTCTCTGCATAACATATTTTCTCAATTCCATCTTCAAGAAATGGAGCATAACTTCATGATACTTCATATTTAGTCGTCTGTATGATTTACCAATGTTGCATACTTCTGACAGAGCGACAGCTGCAAGTTGAGCTTGAAGTTCTTTCCTTTGTGAACATCTGAAGTAAGGCTAAGCTGTTTATAATACTAGCTAAATTACAACCATCAGTCATAAACCATCAGTCATAAACCAAAGTAAAGGTAATTAAAAGTTGTATTAGTTAAATACTAATTTAAACAAGGTCGTCCATAAATAGCAGTGAGAAAGAGTGAGGAAAATCTAAGTATATGTTTTTTTGTTTCAAACAGAATCCCACGCAAAATATAGTTGGTAGAGTGCCACCTAACTTATATTAATACTTAGAATAATGCCAGTCCAAAATTTCACCAAACTATAAATTGATATTAATGCTGAACTTCTTGAGTTTTAAATCAGATTAAAATTTCTAACAACCACATCTTTAGATCCAAGACTTAAGGTTACGTCTGGATTTATGTTTTGTTGGTGAAATTCTTAAAATGTTTTATGTAGATACTTCACTTTAAGACTTATAATGATGAAATAAAAATTAGGATTGTATATGACAGAATATATTATATTCGTCTTAAGATAAAAGGTAAGATACTAGCATTTATTCCTCATTTATTGTAGTATGTATTAACTTAAGAATTGTCTAAGCAAACACAAAGCATATATTGCATGACTGTGACCATATCAAGAGCAAATGATATGATGTTTGGTATATCTACATTGTGTGTATTTTAGTTTAAGTTTACAATTCTTAAAGGCTTTTAGTTAATAAGTTAAAATACTAATATTATTTATGGGTGGGATTGTAATAAAGGATGTGACATGTAAATAGTGAGTATATCCGTTCAAAACGTTACAGGGCCGAGATTTACTCTAATTCAAGCAAACGCCACGCGATGTGAATAGAAGTCGCTGGTTTTCTAACAGTCATGCTAACCTAACGTTTTATTAGCTACTATAACTGAAGTGACTCTGTGTACCTGTTTGAATCTTTGTGATCATAATTTGCGTCTCTCAGTTGAATTACTACTTAGTTACCTATATAAAATAATTATTACGTGAGATTTCTCATTGGTAGTATTAGTACCAGCCTGGGAAATGTTATCTTGAAAGGATTAATAAATTTATTTTATTCCATCATTCGCGGGAACTTCATTTCTCTAACATTCATTTAAAGATTAGTTGGAGATTACTGTGAATTTATTTAAAAGCATTTTGGAAGTTTTCATTATGTTTATTGTGTATTGTTGATATATCAGTACATTATCAACACTTGAATATGTTTGGAGTTCATTCGGATTAATAGGTACGTTTGGGCTTGAAAGAACAATTTAGAAGTTTAGAATTTCATTCACAATAATATGGCATGTTTTTACATTTTTTCTTTGTAATTTAGGGGTATCAGATATAGTTTCAGCTATACATAAGTTATTGGTTTTGCTCTTCTTGTTAGTCATTTTAAGATGATAGAATCGAAGCAATATACAATTTATTCATTTTCATTGCTCTCGATAATTAAAATTTGCATATTCCTTTTCATTTACTTGTAGATTCAACTAGACATATTGTCACTAGAGTGTTCTAAGCTTTAATATCCTCGTTACGTTCTCTGGAATGCAAGGAATATATTCGACAGACTTTGGCAAGCCACCAGAACAAACAAATTTGAGGGACTCAGAATTTGAAATTAGTGTTTTAGACTCTTCACGTACATTCATTTACGCAGAGCTGGTCAGCACAGGGATAATATACACAGTTGTACTGGCAAGCAGCGACGATGTCTGTGTCTATACTTTGTCTTCTTCCGCTGTTAACGGATCGGTCATGCTTATCTTTCTTTACAAATCTTCCTCTTTGAGCGCCATATAAATTTTTTGATACTTCTAAATTTTTCGCTCCCGGTATACTTTTGTCATACTTTGTACAGACAATGTGGCTTTAATGGCTATTCTGATTCATTTTACGAACCCTGTTCGTACATGTCTACGCTAGTTTTCCTTACCGTAATTAAAAAGGCAGCATCTAATATACTTAATCATGCATTTCACTAATGTCTCATTTTCAGTCAACAGCTGTTTTGTGGCCCTCTATTAATGACTTACATAATATTTGCTGCTTTTTGTATTTTCTGTCATTTTGGACTCCACAAATTTTCTTTATCGCTTTTTATGTTTGTTTTTTGTGGGGATGGGGATAATCGGATGTCATTAGCTCCTACCTAATAGCTCCGGTTCGGTACCAACAAATGTAGTCCCAGTCCATTCCATTTTAAAGCATTCGTTCCTGTCTTAGCTTGTTGGTGATGCAAAAATTAAATTTATGCATTCTTGGCGTGGAGCGAAGGCTAATTGTTTATCCTTTAGAATATGAGCTTATTGTGTGGTTGTTTGTGTTTTTTTTCAGTGAGTAATAAGGTTTTCTTGTCGATTCAGAAGTGAAATCTGTGTTCCATTTCAATCGTGTTTGTTGGCGAACAGGCCTTTCAAAAACATGACAGTGAACCTTTGATTAGAACTTGAATGTGAAGTCACTTTTGAAGATGGTTTAGATTAACATACGATTTGTACTGATTGCCACACATTGGAAATTTCAATACAGAGAAAAAAGTGTAGAAAATATATATTAAAATTAATTTTGTTCTCTGGCCTTCTAGCATTTTAACACAAGGTATATAACGTAGTCAAGAAGTTTGCAAGGAAAGAAACTTTTAAATAAGATGATAACTTAAAAATTAACCTCCCATCCGTCCAATATGAATGTTTTTTAAACCCAAATATGACCTTTGCACTTCAGATAAATTCATAAACTGTAAAATATATTATTATACTAGTCAGTCGTATGGTACAAATGAAACTTTGGCTTTACTATTGTAGGTGTAGGTAGAACAATTATTAATAGATTCTTTGGGCTTAAATGCTGAGAGAGGTTTAAATTTGAAATGCAAACACATAATTATTCAATAAAAGTAGAGCTATTATGTTAAATAATGCATACACCAAACAATCGTGTGTGTATGTGTGGCAGCACTAGGTACTTTTCATGTTCTTTACTTGTATTTTACAATTGATTTAACAAGCCAACTGTTTTGGTAAGCATCGTCATAGTAACATCATCAACTATATATAAAAAAATAATTTCCAAAGTAACTTTAAAAGAGTTGTATCACTTATAATACCAGTAGAAACGAATAAACATAAATGGCAGCTTAAACAGGTCACATTCAAAACTTCTTTTAAATCCCTTTATAGACAAAGTTAATTGTACCGTGCATGTAATAAATCTTTTCGCGGTGGACACATTTTACATATTTTACGATTTCAAGAACACATTCCCTCAATACTTACCGTATTATATCATACATCTTTAATTGAAAATAAAATAAAGAAAAGCATTTATAGATTAATATAAAAATTGGCAGACTCACTCTTTTGTATTCCAGTAAGTATATTTTGTGCAAAATCACTTGGAAAGTTTATGATTGGACTTAAATTTCTGTCACAATCCTTCTTGATTTCTCTGATAGAACTTACAATTCGTCACAGTCATTCACGACCACCTTGACTCAAACCTAATTTGTGTCAAAGTCACTCCTACTCTCTTTGAAAAAATCAAAGTTTTGTCCCAATCGTTCAGGATTCCTATGAAATCAACAATTCTGTCAAATAAATCAGGGTAACTACACGAAGATAAGAGTGGATTATTTGGTTGCCATCCGAATGTATCTGCAGCGCACTAATTCAATCCTCTTTTCGGGGGTGTGAGCTTAGTCCGAGACGATATGGGATTGGTATGTGAAAGCAATAACATGTGCACAGGAACCCGCTTTTTCTCTCTTTAATGAGGGATCATATCCACTTCTCTTTCCAACAGGTGGAGCCACAGAAAAAACCGGGCTCCGATAGTTGGCTATCCGGGGAGTTTATCGTTAGCTAGCACAATATATTATTAATCAAATGAGTGGTAGATAATTGTCAAGACTACAAAACGAACGCATCAATGACAACAAATATTGTTTATTTCATTTCTCGGTGTGAAAATATGTACTATGTTAGCACTACGAATCACTGAAATTTCCATTTGTCCTGTTTTGCAGTATAATTAAAAAAGTATATCTTACTACTTTTGGTCTTCTTATGTTCAAACCTTTAGTGCCAACCTATTAAAAACAAAACCTTAATGCTAGTAATTTCCTTTTCTATTTTCTTACCCGCTGTTTAGTGCGGCATGAATAAAACCTCCTGTCTAGTGTGGCTTAATGAAATTCTCTTAATAGTTACAAATGGAATGCTGCAATTTACAGTTAAATACATCGAAGAAAGAACTAGACATGTAAATAAAAAATTTGCAACTTATTGTCTTATTTTTATTTACTCATTAAAAGGCAATTAACTTACTCGACCAGCTGCGAAAGTACCAGTATAATTAAATCGTACCATGGTACATACCACGAGATAAGATGCCGCAGTAAATCGATAGATTGCTATCCACTGTTATTTGTAACTGCACCCGAGACTCAACAAAAAGTTATGTCACCCACCTGTTCCTTATTCAATCTTTGAGACTACGAGTAAGCTCACAATGTAAATTTTAAGTTTTATTTTTACTTTTGTAAATTAAGTGTGACAATGGATTCGATTCTACTTTTATGATATGCCAAAGTCAAAATGTCATCGACATTATGTCTCTGCAGTTAAATGGTTTGCATGACTTAAGACCATGATATATCACTCATTAAAAAACACACTTTTTTTTTACCGAAATGCGTTATTTATGGATTCTATAAATACCAAATATTCAACTTTTTCTTGTTGCGAAGAGACATGACTTCATTTGAGACTTATTAAATGCGGATAACTATGGGTATCAATTATGAAAAGAAGAAATAGAGATTGATGATAGCACAAATTATGAAATTGAAACGAGAAAGAACAATAACCAGCACAAAATATATCGACTTTGTCTTGATATAACCGAATGTATTTCACGAACTGCACGGGATTTTGAAATTTGTTACGTTGACAAGACTTGTTCTCACATGGCCTTGCTAGTTGGTGCTTTTGAAGATTTTACCAAATTGTACAAACTGAATTATTGATGCAAGGTTTACAGTTTTGTATTTTGACACTGCCTTTGATAAGGACAAAATTTGCTTTGTTAGCGAGAATGTCTGCTAGTTGAATGTGAGTTGTGTATCTCAGAAACATTTAGTGCTGACAATTGTTAAGTTAGAAATATATCTACTCAATGTTGTTATTATCAAGCACGCGCATTATTCATCTGTTTTATATATATATATATATATATATATATATATATATATATATATATATATATATATATATATATATATCTTAGAATTGATATGTAAGTTCGTATAATCGTTACCTTTCAGATGCGACTGTATATTCTACAATTCTAAAGATGCAGTACAGTCTCTGAATCTGTCGTAATATAAACAATGTGGGGGGTCAGACAGGTCAACACATTTAGCAAGTGTATGTCATGTAGAAAGTATTCCCCTCTTGTAGAAGATTGAAATTCTTTGTTTTAGCTGACTGATGGACACCTGGACGTTTATTTATACCGCGTCAGATATCGAATCTATTCGTTTACACAAATATTGAATACGTAATCATAAAAAGAGCCTCTTTGTGTGGCACTGTTTTTTTCAATAACGTTTAGAAGAGATAATTCAAATTCGATCAGATATATTCGGACTCTTTGACATTAAGTAATAGAAGGAGCAAGGAATAATAAAATTGGCTAGATTACAAACAAGTTACAATTGAAGAAGAATTTACTGTATTGCGTATTAACGTATGACTCAATAAAATGAGTTTCACATAGGTCGGCTGCTCACGCTTAGGAATATAGGAATCTGAAATCGTGCTTACGTGGCAGACCTATTGGCCGTAAAACTTTCCACTTGTGATGGCGAGTTAGTTGATTGAATGTCAGCCCTGCTTTCAATTACTTTAATGGCTTCCTCACTGCCGTTTTAGTTATAGCCGACATAAGTCATAACAAAAGTTTAATATTCATCTAAATAAGACTCAGACTGTCCTCATGGTCATAATTAGTGTGTATTCTAGAAGGCAATTTACTGACCCAGAGAGAGAGAGAGAGAGAGAGAGAGAGAGAGAGAGAGAGAGAGAGAGAGAGAGAGAGAGAGAGAGACAGACAGAGACAGACAGACAGACAGAGAGAGAAAGAGAAAGAGCGAGAGAGATAGAGCATTTGCCATTTACAAAGTTCAGTTTTTAATGTTGTAATAAAAATTTAGTTAGTAATCCCTTTAAAGGAAACACTTTCATCATTTTGAAAATATTACTGAAAATTTAAACAAAAGTATTAGACACTGTTATTGCAAAGTGTACTTATTAGCAAAGCTGGTGAAGTCTTAACTTCATATTCATTACAACAAGATGCTAATTATGATACGGTTATGGTGTCTATTTTTAAGGGCTTTGAGCTGAGGCATGTCAAGAAACGTTTAAGAACTGTAAAAGAAACTGGACAAAGTCAAGTCGAATGTCAAGAGCAAAAGATCAATTATTTGATAGATGGTGTTCAGCAAAGAAGGTTGTGTAAGACTAGGTTAATCTCAGAAAACTCGTATTAATAAAGCGTTCATGAATAGCGTAAATGGTCAAGTTATGATGTTACTCATACAGTTTATGATTACTATCATCCACAGCCAAAATGCATCCGCAATAAATGTATTCAAACTTTACTAATTCTGAGTCACTAGGAACGAAATTGATGCTTAAAATTGTCAATTTGCTGTTGGTTTACAAATATGACACTAGGTCAGTATATATGACCATTGACTTGCGAATGGTGGAGGATAAGTGAGTCATAACAGGAAGGTATACCAATTTCAACCAAAAATCATGAAATACATCGTTGACTGGATCTATCGGTAAATATATTACTGTGTTTGAACAATGATAGTATTTAAGTCAAAATTGAATGATGCAATCTGTTGTTTTTATAGCCTCATTCGTGATATAAATTTTATCATGTGATTCTAGAAATCATAGATGATTCCTCTTTATCAGCTCTAGAAAACATGCAGTGTCATAATCTATTATTTGTTATTATTTTGGAAAAGGACAAATTACAGTGTGGCCAATGTGGGCAGAGATGCTTCGTACTTGTATGAACAATGTAGTGACCTTTACATCACAAAACTCAGTATAACCACCATTACTAAGACATCCAATGACTTTTATTATGTCTGCAAAATCAGGACAAGAGGGTGGTCCCACATTTATTACTTTTACAAAAAATCTTTGTTATTGATTCAACAGGAAAAGGAAATATATGCCTTTTGAAATGCCAACAGGGCATATCATCAATGTTTTTTCTGCATAATGCCTCCAGTTGGGAAATGTGTGTCAAAGAAGAAAAGACGGACTGAATTATCCAGACATTCCGCCAGGTATAAGCCCAATACCCCAAAGAGAAGCACTACTGGTTCCTGGATGATCAGAATTATCCTCATTTGTGAGTCAGAGGAGGAAGGGGTATAGGACGAAACTTTTAGTACTTATCCATCAATGTCACATGACCAATATGTTCCCCTATCCTCCTACTATGAACCAATAACACATCTCATAATACAAGATGAACTGAATGACCTTGTTAGTGACTTAGAACTATCTAAGAGTAGGTTTAACTGTTGGGCTCCAGAACACAGCAGTGAAATCACCTGGCAGGTGATGTTCGTTTTTGTATGTTCCGTGACCCTCTAAAGGATCTCGTCTCATTCTTATTTATGGAAGGTAAAGTTATAGCCTTCATTAACATCAATTGTGAGATGGCTGCCATAAACATTGATCATAGTCCAGATGAATGGATACAGTTCATTGATCCATCGGAAACTTAAATCTGTGTTTTGCGGCATAATGGCAGCATTTGCCATTAGTTCCTGTTGGTCATGAAGTCTATATGAAGAAAACCTATTAAAAATGAAGCACTTTTGAGGTGCACAGAAAATGACCAACATCAGTGGCAGCTTTATTGTGGGTTGAAGCTTGAAGATTCTTTCTCTCATGTTTTGTCTGCAGACTAGTTATACAAAATACTGCTATTGTCTGTGCAAATGAGATAGATGTGCCGAGAGATGCCCATTATATTAAGAGAGATTGGCCACTCCAACAGTCATTGGAACCTATTAGGAAACGTGTTCAGTATGTACCAATTGTTGAATATGCGAAGATTGTGTTACCACCCTTGCTTATTTATATAACCCTAAACTGTTACATAAAGTGGACGAGTGAACAATTATCATGTAAAGCAACCATAAACACATGACAAACTCTAGGTTTGCAAATTATGACTAAAACTCTATTATCTACACAATATACATATAAGAAAACGGAAAACACTTAAATATATTGGAAACATTAGCCAATAAGGTATTTTTATTGTGATATTTGAATGCAGCACATCAAACTCCATAATAAATAAATGGACCTATTAGAGTAAGAACAGTGACATCTTCACACATCGAGGGTATTCACTTATTACAAGAGAATGACCTAGTTGGAGGAAAGGTTGTAGATAAACCACATGCAAATGACAAGCTTTGTTTAGATCAGAACGTCGGACCTGTTGAAAAAGAAATCCATGATTTATACCCAGCTCTGCCGTCAATAGAGCTATGGCAGAGAAATCACTTGAGCATAATGTTGACGAGAGACTGGATCTACAGCTGAAACTTTCTATTGATTAAGCTTTTGATGTAATTAAAATTTGCTCCTGGCATGGATCAATTAATATAATTTATAACAATGATCTCTTAACTGCTCATTCACCTTTTTCTAATCATAGTGACAAATGACAATCGCTTGTTGTCGAACAGGAAAATGATCCTTCGATATCTTGTTTATTTCCGAGGGCTATTAGCAAGAATACATTTGTTTTGTTGGGGTATCGAAGGTGTTATTTCAAACGGGTTTCGCTGGAAAAGGATTTCATCGAACAAGTAAATGAGACTGCAGTTTACAATGTAATCGTGTGTTGATACAAGACAATCAATTTGGCTTATGCATTAATTATGAAAAGTAAACAGTGTGATCAAAACAGATTCCACTCCACTGCCAAGATTTGACAAGTGTATTCACGAATTCGGAAATGCAAAATGTGTTACAATGTTTAAATATTTAAAAGAATTATTGAAATTTCCGTTAATGGACAGGTCAAGCAAACGTTTGCCAGTCGTAACTCCAGTTGAACTTTGCAATATGATTTGATGCAGTTTGATATGGAACGTCTATATAATTCTGCTGCGGACATTCAGAAATTCCTCTATGGACAAGTTATGCTATCGAAAATTGTTCATTGTGCCTATATATAGAAAGCAGATGTGATATTTGGTTATGAATGGATATTATTAAAAGAATTGGCTCCATTCTTCCATAATTGCTGAATCCCTGACTAGTTTGCCAAATAAAGCATCTCAAATTGGTAATGATTGAATATTGAATTAATGAAACATGTTGGATAATGTCCAGCTTTCGCGGGCATTAGTGAGCAAAAGCGGACATTGATCAACGAGTTAAATAAATTTAATATTATATAATTGCCCATTTGAGATTCTTTTCATCACAGTTTTTTTCTAATGGAAATTGTTTAGATAGAAAGAAGAACTATAATTTTGTCCATTCTGAGAGGCACACCTTTCATTAGTTGTTCATAAAATACAGTCTCAAACAAGGTCGAACTGGTAAAAGTAAATTGTGTATTTTTACAAGTTATAAACCGAAAAAAGAGCTTTCAATCAGAATAACCAGAACATTTTATAACGACAAAATCATTTTTCAAAAGAATAATTATCAATGGTATATGATGCTGCCACATTGTTTGATACAATAGGTCTAGAGTACATGTTTGCCCTAAAAGTTAACTCAGAGCTAAATATTAAAATGTAGCGATTTTCATGTGAAATAGGATTACTGGATGCAACAAATCCTATATTTGCTGCAATGCATTTTTGATCGGATATTTTCAGCATTTGATTTGGAACATTCGATTGTACATAAGATGTAAATAAATCTTTTTTGAGTTGTATCTCATAATTACCGCGTAAATATGTTGTGGTTAAATAAAAATCTGTCAGATGTAGAGACCGATATTTTACATTCTTCTTTAAACCAGAGTGAGTTTATTTACTTCACTAAATTCATATTTAAGCCAAGGTTGTATATAGGATGCATTAGATGATGCAGATATACTGCCCATCCATCTCCACCCCCATCCTCGTTGCCATCTGAACACTACCGGTACTTTTACTTCTTGTTATTGTCTTTGTATTGCAGGTTTGCCACTTTTTCATATCGTGATGTTATACATGACATAGAAAGCTACTGTGAGGGTACATTGGCAATATTGAAACAGACGAGACCCTTATTGCCTAATTCCCTTTCGCGAGTAGAATTAACAAAAGGCCGCTAAAAATGTTCAATGAAAACAAAAGTTCCTGAAGTAGGGCTTAAAACGTTTTCCCACGATTACATCCAGTCAGTAAAGAGAATACTTCACAATAATTTCATGGGCTTATTTGGACCAATCGGAATCACCTACAATGATATGTTCACGTGTATAAAATAAAAAATATGACTCTGCACACAAAGAAGGCAATGTGTTTTAAGTCTGAAATCGAGATCTCGTTTATTGTGAAGGATCTACGACTCAAGTAAACACTGTTTTTCAAAAACATGTTAGACTGATATTAATATATTTATATTAATAATTACATTTAATGAAATAAAAATGAAATAAAAAGATACAAAATTCACTCCTTAACGCACAATTAAACTACAGAGTCGTAACAATACATACATACATACATACATACATACATACATACATACATACATACATACATACATGCATGCATGCATGCATGCATGCATGCATACATACATACATACATACATACATACATACATACATACATACATACATACATACATACATACATACATACATACATACATACATACATACATACATACATACATACAAACATACACACACACATACATACATACATACATACATACATACATACATACATACATACATACATACATACATACATACATACATACATACATACATACATACATACATACATACATACATACATACATACATACATACATACATACATACATACATACATACATACATACATACATAATACATACATACATACATACACACTATGTTCAAAGCAATGCGATCTAGAAATGGACTGCACTTGTGTCGATGATCGCCAATCAAAATCCTGATAAATTATAGTTTTAATTATCCAGTCCTCACCCATTCCAATCAGTGGATGTTTTACAGTCAAGAAACATATTGAAAATCTTAATGTCTACAGAAAAGCCGAACTCTGGAAGGTTGCGATTATTCTGCCTTCACTTACGTTATTCTGACATCTGATGTTTTTGTTAATCTTATCAGAAGTTAGTAAACTGTGGCATGCCTATCATCAGAAAAAGAAGAGAAACTCTTTTGTGAACCTTCTTTAGGGATAAAGGAGTGCAGATTGATTGTATTAGTTTTTATCTTTGTATATGTTATATTATACGACCAAGATCCTGGTAACACATTTTGCATGATGATAAGCTAAATTAGTGTCCTAAAATCACGAAATTTATTTATAGTAACTCAGTTGCACTGTAAATGTCGAATTTACGGTCTTATTTGAACACAACAGGGACGCACTTTTACAACAAATGCACAATTTTGAAATAGTATACTAAAATTTGATTAGGGTTTTTCCATTGTATTAAGAACAATTGATATAAGAAATATGAATAAACTTGTGTTGATTAGAATACATTTTGTTTGCATATATATTATTTATCTCATATTGACTTCCTGCTAAAACACCGTGAGGTTGAATTTCCATATTAAATTGAAAGCTTCCTTATTCCAAGTTGTAAATGATTGATGTTAATGTGTACTACAGAAACTTTTGTAAAAGTAACTGTTTTCTTAGTCATGTTTGTTTTATATGGCTGGTAATAATTTTGCGCCGTCTGTTTATCATTTCCAGCATCAGATTCGAATTAAAATGTCTTATATATCCGTGTTGTCAAGATCCAAATTACCCTTGTGAATGATCAAATATTTCATGAGACGGTATAAAATAGTAGTCAAAAAAGTAAACACGTGGAGGAGTTATCGTGTATGCAGCCCAATGAGTTTTATGTCCGTTTGAGAAATCCACGTTAATGCTGGTTTTCATGTGTTAGTGCGTGGGTACGTGGGATGGCATCAACGCAAGCTCATCTCGCTTGAAGTCACCTTGTAAACAGTTGACTGATGTTATCCTTGTGAGTCATGAGACCAAATTCAGCCAACAAATGAGAAACCACAGCTAAAGTCTTCCTTCACATGTCCTCCAAGTACTTTTGTAACAACCGCGCTATCAAGACTGGTTATTCTTATCTCGGTTTTTATAGCTATTGAATGTAAGCTACAAATGTTGATCTCTTCTTATACATAGTAGCGAAACGTTTAGATTCTTCAAATCGAAGAAACAGCATATTTATTTCAATTGATATTATTTTGGAAACAATTAAATCTGTTACACACTTTTATTTCTTCAAACCAATTTAACATAAACACCTTATCTTTCTAAACGTTATTGTTCCATTAACATTAAGCTTGTGAATTATTTACAGCAACTCTCTGAAGCATCTTCATCTCATCACAATAAAGTGTTTTGTCAAAGTTTTGTATCCTACACATGAAGTCAACGTCTCGAAAATCTACAATTGTCACTGGGCTTATTCTTATGCCTTCTTAATAAGATCGTAACCTAGACAATTTAAAGTCATTGTGTGTTATCGTCAGCATGGGGACAGCAATACGTACAGCATTTGCAATTCTTTCAACGCTTCAACCGAAATGAATTAAACCTAATTAGACTAATTAAATACAAATATTTCTTAGTACCAGCAACAAGTCTATATGGGCTGTTTTTGACATAATACATCTATAGGATTAGATGCTAGTTTTGCACTATTCGTCGTCAGTTTATTGCATCTATCTAAATCAATCCCTGACGCACGTTATCCTTTGCTCTATCCAGTGCGCTTAGGAGGGCTGTCATTCGCCAAAAGATTTGCATTCCTAGCTAATCTATCAGCGCCAGTGGAGATTTTGGTTGTGTTTTGTTATTATCCGAGAGGACTTATTTATATAAATTATTCATTGGTATTACATGGTGTTCATAACTTTAGGACTAAATTACTATTTTTGGCGTTATTGTGAATTCATTTAAACTTATGTTGGATCATAGGTGTGTGATATGTAAAGACTGTTAGAAATCAAACTATTCTTGACTATTGTCGCATCAGCACTATAGATTGGACTTCATTTGAAACACCAACCGTATAGTAAGTTATTTTAATTATGCACTTCGTATTAATCAACAAAATGTTTTTTGAATTTTACTGAAAAAAATGTTGGTTTCCTTCTTTTCTGATAACTTAGTTGAAGAGTCGTAACGATTGATCATTGTAAACGACTAGAAAAATAGAGGATAAAGAACACAATAATAAGATCACTTTTCAAAGAAGAAAATTTATTTCTTTCCGTTTGTTCCGTTTTCGATTTCAAACGTGATATACCAAAATTTGTAACTATATTCTGCATATAAAATAAGTATCGTTTTCCAATATTCATTAAGTAAAGAAAGACCTCGTAAAATTATAGAAAAGGAACCGAGGAATGATGAGACTAAGCAGTGATAATATCTCCACTGTACTGTATAAACAGATTATACAATGTCCTAAATTAATATAAAAGAAATACGAAACAAAATGTATAGCAGTATATAATAATGTATAGCAGTATATAATACAGTTAAAGAAAAATATGTGCTTGCGGTTACATATTAATTACACAAACTAAGAACAGATATGTCGATAATGTGTAATGCGCCATTGTTGTTTAATTTTGATTTTCCTTCAGAACTAAGCACACGGTACTTTCACGTAGCATGAACTCTGCCGCTTTCCTAGCACACAACAGTTAGTTGTTACTGTGCCTTGACAACAACCATCACCAACAGGCAGCTTGTTTTGTATCACACATGTTTTGTAAACAAAACAATCCCCCGGGACATTCGTTCCACTGGTGATCTTGTCCACGCACTGTCCTTTCACACACCACTGAAAATAATAATAATAATAATAATAATAATAATAATAATAATAATAATAATAATAATAATAATAATAATAATAATAATAATAAAATTATGATGATGATGATGATGATAATAATAATGATGGTGATGAGTAAGAAGAAGAAGGCAGTGGAGAAGGAGAGTATCGTCCTTATTAAAAAGCTAAATCCTAATGAAAACCTCTGTCCTTAGATATATACCCATCACTGAAATCAATATCTACTGAAGTCAGAACATTATTATCGCAAATTTGTTTTGATTTTTAAAGCAGAAAATAATCAGGCATCCTCATTCAAATTTGAATTTCTCTGTTTCCAGCAGTCTTAACCAAGTGTTATGTCATTTAAACAAGGTCTAACATTACTTAAAATCAATTTTATTTTAACACACATTCCTCCTCCTCCTCCTCCTCCTCTTTATGTGTTAAAAGGCTACTGACTACAAATATCATAAAGTATATGAAACAATACGATGGTGTCATTTATCTCGATTTGACAAGCTTTTCCTGTCGGAGATGGTACAACGTATAATCACGTCAGTATTTTAAATTATTATATTCCTCCACGGACTAAATATCTGTACGAATGTTATGTATTATACTCGGCATGAGTGGCATAGGTTAAGTGTCCATCTCGGAACACAGTATATTCAAGAATATAACAAATATATTTGCATTTAATATATCGATTAATGAGGATTCAAAATCTGTATCAACCAACACAAAAGAGGAACTTGTCATATGAAAGAGTTCCAAGAAGCTGTATTATTTCAAATGGAGTAATCATGCAAGAAAATCTGTTTAACAAAGTTATACGCATATTTTATTTTTAAGTGACATATGACCTTATATTGTAAGTACCACATGACCAGAAGTGTGCTTTTTTGTGCTTTGACCAACACTGTGCGTTCAGACTGATAATTGGTCATCAGAACCATAACTTGGTTACGTGAGCAAACGACATCAGTAATAACAAGGATTAGGGTAAGTCCGCCATCTCGCTTTATATCAAAATATTCTGCTTATAATAACGTCTTTTTTGGAAGAAAGGTTTACAAGAAACGTCCCCAAAACTAAACCAAGAAAGAAATGTAAAACCTTATGGCTCATCTGTATCAACCACAAAAATATTGCTTTTAGAGATTAATTAAAATCCTTCAAGCCGTGTCACATAAGAAGCTAGGGAAAGCTTTGCTAACACTAAGGAACGTTCAAATATTGATAAACCGAGGGGCACATTGACACACGAGCTAGCCATATTATCCCAACAATTGTATTAAGTGCGTGGATAATATAATAATAATGTTCAGCAGTTTAGCTGGAGAAGAAATTACTAGGTTACATTTCAAAATTCATCTTTTTCTACAATCTTGCAAGATATTAATAAATGTGGCAATAGTACGAAAAATGAATTCATTTTTTTACATCTAAACAAACAGTGTAGCTAGCCTACAAAATTTAAATTGAATCATTCAAGGTCTGAGGAAGTCATGACAAAATCGATTCCTAAAAATATTTCATTGAATTGGTACTTTTTCAAAACATTTTCCACACAATGGACGTGAAATATCAGCTAAATATTTCTTGCTTATCTTCGCTAACCAAATATGCAATGGAAAAATATTTCAGTCAAACAGACGAAAAAGTGTATTAGGAAAAGAGATGAACTAACTAACAAAAATACTCCATTTAGTCATTTTTTAAGAAATTTCTGCAAAACTTGGCCATAAGAATGAGTAACAATGTGTTATGCATTTACGTCAACCACATATATGACAAACATTGCTGTAAAACAATCATAAAGCCACTGTAGGAGAAAGGACGATGACAAAATGAATTTTAAAAATCAGCTTTTCATTAACTTTCCAAAACATAACCGCACGAAAAATATATAGCCTTATTGTACATTTATTGAAAGGACATAATTAGCCTGCTTGTTTTACATACAGTCCTCAATCCAAATTTTGATGAAAAGAGGTTACGAATTAAATGTCCAAGATTGTCCTATTAGTATATACGTCCCAGAAATTTTCTCCCAGACGAGACAGAGAAAGTAAGCAAGATGCACACCAACCACATATCTAGCCTACAAGAATCTCAGTCTTAAATTCGACTTGGAAGTAGAATTGTCAAAAACTTTCGCTACAAATGGACAAGCGGAAAAAGTAAAACTTTAATGTACATCTTCAACAATCATATGTCAGCTATAAATAATTT